>PVKZ01000133.1:602541-1081233 GCA_004027375.1 Macroglossus sobrinus
TTTTTTTTTTTTTTTTTTTTTTTTTTTTTTTTTTTTTTTTTTTTTTTTTTTTTTTTTTTTTTTTTTTTTTTTTTTTTTTTTTTTTTTTTTTTTTTTTTTTTTTTTTTTTTTTTTTTTTTTTTTTTTTTTTTTTTTTTTTTTTTTTTTTTTTTTTTTTTTTTTTTTTTTTTGCTTAGCTTCTGGAACATATTTTCTCCATCTGCCACACTGTTTTTTTTTCTTCTTTTACAGTCCTAAAACCTCTAATGTCCAAAGTATGAATGGCTCAGGGCTCATTCCTATATCATCTTACCTACCTGCACTCATTCTTTAAATGATCTTATCCAGACTTCTGACTTTACATAGTATGTATACATGGATAACTGCCAAATTTATATCTGATGGACTTAGGTAAATACATCTATGTGCTAACACATCTCCCCTTGGATATTTATTTTTTATAGAGATTTTTATCAGTTTAATTGAGCCAAAGTGATGATATATGTCAGGTAGCAAGATCTCAGATGCTCTTCCAATAGCTATCATAAACTGAACTGAATTCTTGACTTTCTTTACTTCAAAACTGCTTCTTATCCAGATATTCTTCTCTCAATTTTCATATTTTAAAAAAATATTTTGTTGGGACATATTGTGCACATGAAATTGTTCCAAGTGGTCTATAAATATTAATTCATTTAACATTCATAATAGCTCTGTGAGGTAGGTACTATTATTATGCCCATTTTATCAGTTGGGAGTCTGAGGCATGGAAAATTTAAATGGCTCATTTAGTATTTCACAGTTAGTAATTGGAAGCTCTAAGATTAAATCTGGGCAATTTAACTGCACAGTGTACGTGAATTTTTCTGCTTGCCCAGGCCAATGAACTTGAAGTTATCTTTGACTATTCTATTTTCTTTAAACTCCACAAATAATATAACATCAAATCCTAATGACTCTTCCATGAAGACATATTCAGAATCTAAACACTCTTTATCTTATCTATTCTAAACATCTAGATTTAAACCACCAAAATTCCTCACCTATATTATTGAAATAAACTTCAAACTAGTTTGTACCTTTCACACTTTTTGCTTTTACAGTGTATTTTCCATATGGCCTCAGTTGTTTCATTTAAAACATATATCATCTGTCCTCAGCACAAATCCTTCATTGTCTTCCCAAATCACTTGGTAGAAGCTGAATATTCTTATATTCTTAAAATAATTTAAAAGTTCCACAAGACCCAGCTGGGTTAACCTCATCACTTTCTCTACATAAGTCACACTGGCATTCTGTGTTTTCTTGTTTTTTAATTTAAAAATATAAGCATATAATACTTATTTTACAAAGGTGGCCTGCACACTTATATTAAATATAATAAACATACCAGAGCTCTGGACCATTACAAGGGCTTGGGAGGGGAAAGTTTGCAAACATTAGGATTGAAGGGCAAAACGGAAAAAATGAAAGTGTAAAGAAATAACAAATAGAGGGGAATTGCATGGGTCAATGAGAATGTGCTGTGCCACACTGGCATCCTTATATTGCCAGGAATACACCAAGAACACTCTTGAGTAGGAGCTTTTGCAATTGCTGTTCCCTCTATACAGTATTCCTTTTCCTTAGATATCTGCATTTTTACTCCCAACTTATTTCTTTTATTTATTTATTTGTTTGTTTATTTATTTTTATGGTAACATTGGTTAACGAAATTCAGTAAGTTTCAGGTGTGCAATTTAACAGCAAGGTATATATATATTGCATTGTATATTCACCTCTCATAGTTAGATTTCTTTCTGTCACCACATATTTGACCCCTTCTACCCTATCTATCTAACTTATTTCTTTTAATTCTATACTCATAGGTCACCTTCTGAAGAATTGTTCTTAAATGTTTTTTATAAAATAGAAATTTTACTCATTTCTTTTACCTGCTTTTTATTGCATTTATCATCATCTAAAATATTATAAATGTGTACTTATTTTGTTATTGTTTATTTTCAACATACTCCAATTAGAGACTTTAGTTTTTTTAGTGTGGAATCTCCACTACCTGAAGTACTTGTCATTAAATAAGTGCTTAGTAATTATTAGCTAAATAAATAAATAATATTCATATTTTCCTTAACTTAATGTATAATAGCTCTTGTTATAGAGCATTCCACAGTACTAATATTCCATGTAGCACCATTTAGAAAACTGAGTTAAATACTAGAAAATGGTGTTTTATTTAAACTTGATGGGAAGCTAACAGTTTCTGTTTTGCTTTCATTGCTGACTAGCTAAATCATAACATTGAATTAAGCCAGTTTTATTCTGCCTCTATTTACTTGCATCTGAACTGCATCTAGAACATATTTCTTTTTCTTTATCTAAACTCAGTCAGACCCTGCGTGTTGTACAGAAGAGATATCCCTCAAATATTGGTCTCCCTTTTTTCCCCTCTTACCTTTAATACATTTGCCAGAATTGGCTAATAGATTTCAACTTTTAAACCAGTGCAGGGATGAATTTGAAGCCAAGAAGGATTAATGTATTAAGATAATTTAGGTAGTTTAGTTAGGGCTCAGGTAGACTGTCTTGGTAAGTCATGATTGCCTAGGGCCAGAAAGGGTAAGTGACAGCATGAGTGACACCCATTTTAACTTAACTTAGAAAGTAAGTTCTTTGAGAGAAAATAATTTCTTTCTTTCTTAAAAATCTACTTACTATCTAACATAGAGCATTGTTATTGTATTGTACATAATAGATACTCCATACATTTGTTGTTTGCATGAATTATTCCGTGAATGCTAAAGAAACACTTATTTGTATCCAGAGCATGGATCTCATGCCTCTGTTTCCTAGGCAACTTTTTTCTTTGCAACAGTAAAAGATCATTAATCCCTAATATATTGCTAGATAAATCTTTCTGTGGCACACAAATGTCACCTGTTCTTGAAATTGTCATATGAGAGAAAAGCATCTTTTGTAGCTGTATATCTTTCTCATGAAAAATAAAAATAATTTATATTTTTATGGAATTAACAGGTGTTATAATACTCCTTAAAATAATTTATAAAATACTGCTAAAATTCATTAGATAAATATAAATTCTTGTTGAACTCAATTATTTATTAGTTTTCTAACTCATAAAATCATACTACTGACAGGAATGAGAAGAGATATAGATAAAGAATTCACAGTATATAATTTTTAAAAGAAAATTTTCCAATAGGTTGTTTCGTTCTCAAAACAAAATCATAATATACCAAAGAATAAAGAGGTATGTTCATTGTATTTTTAATAATCAATTCTTAGCCTCTTGTACAGTGATTTGAAGTAGCAAGGGAAAAGCACTAAATTTCAAAGCATTTACCAAACTTCAACATGAAATTTGACTTTTTTGTGTGTGTATGTGGGTGATTGTTCCTTCTCTGAGTTCTCAGTCTAATGGTTGTTTTGATGTTTTTTATTTAAAATTAGCAAATTTTATTGAATAAATGATAGCCATATTTATAGGCCTTGTTTATATTGTCGATATAGATTTAATTGTCCTTACCTCAAAAAAATAAATCATGCACAATAGCCAATGAATACATGAACATTCTATTAGTAATTATATTTTTATTATTTCACTTTTTTATTAGAGTACATCACTCTAATCCATCAAATCTGTCAGCCAAGCCACTGGCAATATGATCTAAAAGATATCATTTCTAAATAAGAAATTTTGTGACTGTTCTGGTATTTGACAAGCAGCAAGATGTATAATAATTCTGTAGAGTTGTGAAAAGTATAAGGAATTGGATGTTAGCCATATTTAATAGGATTGAATTCAAATTCTTGCTTTGTTATTTATTACATGACTTCTTCAAGTCTCAGTTTCTTCACCTATAAAATGGAGAGAAAAGTAGCTAACTTACAGAATTGTTATTTCTAAAGGAATGCTTGGCATATAAGAAGGAAATCTATAGACAGAGACAAGACAATTGTTTCCAAATTTGGGTAAATAATTAGCTCTGTTTTTATTTAATGTTACCATTTTTATATATCAATACATCCTCTATGCTTTCATCCAGCACTGTGATATACAGAAATAAGCATAGAGAGGTCTATGTATAAAGCATGTCAGGGACGCTTAACTAGATCATCACTAAATCTTTATTGCTTTTAATTCTCCACATATACCACCAAAATGTTCTTTAACATTTGAAAATTAGACTGTTACCAAACTTACTCACAATTATTTAATGGTTCACATTTATCTACAGTAAAAAATAAATTGCATCCACACTGAAAATCTAACCATAATCAAATTTCTACTTCTTTCTCATTTCAACATAATATTCTAGCAACACTGCCTCCTGATAAACATTCTACCTTAAAAGCGAGGCTCCATGAAATATCAGGCAAACTTATGTTCTTCTTTTACACTCTGTTCATTAAAGCCATTAATATAGTATATAGAAGCACATATGTGAGTGCATGAATTGTGATTTCAACACTCAGTGGTGGATGGTCACAGAAATTTATGAAGTTGCCTAATTTGTAAAACTAGGGATAAATGAATGGAGTTAGTAGGACTAACCTTGCTGCACTAATTATATTTAAAGAAGAAGAGCACCTTGGGTATAGCTAGTTTTCACACAGCTAATTATAAATTCCTAAAGGCATAGGCCTTTTCTTTCATGATTATATACTTAACATAATGCCTGGTACACGCAAGCAGACAATAAATATATATTAGAGAGTGAATGAATACTTTGTCTTACTTGCAATATGAAACATAGCCTAAGCAAAAGTAATTTTGTACAAACATTTTATTAGAAAAAAATCTGGAGTTAAAGCTGTCTCCCATATTAGCTAATGTTTCATATATTTGAACTGTGAAAAGATGCTTAGCCAATTTTTAAAGTAAGGTCTATTTACCTGAACAAAATGAAAAAAGAAACTCATGTATGCATTCTGTATATATTAATTTAAGAATTTTACATTCAATCAAGTAGTTGATTAAAGTCTAGCATGTAAGCTCATTTTTTGCTATTGTGTAAGAACTATGAAGCCCATCATCCCTTCTCAATGTACTAATAGAATAAGGTTCAGTATAACACAGATCCAAAAATGTGGTTTCAAAGAAATTTTCCTCTATTAAAGCCCACGCCAAGCTTACCTGCAGGCAGCAGCATAACTTAAAGTACATGTTCAGCAACAGGGATCAAAGTCAGTTATCAAGTTAAAAGAAAGAAGAAAATCCTACAGGTAGTGGTGGGTATCCTTCTGACCATCTTACTCACACCACCAGTTGTTTTGTGTTTGCCCCACAGACGGTGGGGTCAATCTTCCTTCCCCAAACTCATTTGGACAACAAGACAGACAATGCCACATGTGTACCAAGAATGTATGAAAAGGTTTATTTCTCATAAAATGGGGCTCTCTGGGGATAGGAGCAGGGCAGGTACCCAAGTTTGTTCAGATTACCTTGAGCTAAGTGAGAAGTGATGATTTTGGTTTATATTACGCTTAAGGGATGAGGCTACAAGGAGTATATTTATGTGTGGGTCAGGGTTTGCATAATCTTACTTATCGGTGCCACAAGAGGAAACACAGACTTTATTTTGTGGGGCAAGAGAAGATGAAAGAGGAGTGGGTCCTAAAAGCTGCCAGAGGCCAAATATCAAAAATGGAGTCATATTTATTAACATGCAAGTTTATCGCTTAATGAAACCTTTGATTTTTAATGTTTTCTCATGTTGTCCATCAATAATTTCTTCTTTCTTTCTGCTTCTCCAAACTCAAATGACATCTGATAAAAGATAATGATTGCTCAATTTCTCTCCATATTACATATAGGAATTAATCCAGTTTCCTAAATCTTATGTACAATTACTTGTTCAGTGTTTTTCTTTGCCACTGAATTATAAGCTCCCAGAGGATAGAAATAGCATTTATTTTTTGCACCATTGGCATATGGTAGGCATCCAAAAAGATCAGTTTAGTGAGTTATGGTTATAGCACCTGTTAGTTACCCACTATATGGAAAAATTGCTAAGTGAATTTGCTCCAAAAACAAGAGACTGCTCTCTTAAAAATTAATAAAGCACAATGCAAAAATAAAACAAAACAAAACTTAAAGTTTTGCTCCTTATATCCTATGTTATCTTTGACAAGGCATACAACATCTTTGAACTTCATTTTCCTCATCTGCAGAATGGGAAAGTCCTTTCCTTAAGAACCTGTGAATTTTTTTTTTTGCATCTGAAAAGAATCTAAACAATTAATTGCTGCTTAAATATCAATAAGACTTTGTAATTCTTTCAACTGAATAAGCATCTTCTATTGATAAATAATGATAACAACCTGTGGATATTAGGCTTAAAGTTTGGATGTACAATACATTTTAAGAGTGGAATAGAATGTAACCTCACCTAAAACTGAGTTTTGTTCATATAAGTGAGAGGTTCTCTGTGCCTTCTTAAACGGTGCTTCAGAATCATTGCTTATGTACATCAACAAACATCACATAATAATTAGAGAGAGGAAAAACCATTATAATGTCAGCGCTTCCTATTATCAAATTGTACCCACTCAATATGAAAGTGCCTAAAACAATTGCTGAATGCAATGGATCCAACTCTATCTCCTTTGGAGCCCACAGAACCATTCCATTGTAGCCTGCAGGTTCCACACAAGGCCCTTCCCTCAATTAGGATTTAATCACCTTGGAGAACAGCTGAGAATTTCAATCATTATTTTTTCCAAGGTCCCATCAATCTTATCTATCGCAGTAATTAGATTTTTTCTTCCTCTATATGAATACTAAATCTTAGTAGAGAAAAATGATAGGGGGAAATAAAGTAGAAAAAACTAATTTCTATAGAACATTTAAATAAAACTCCTAAAGGATTGTTTTTAAACCACTTCATTATGCCAGTACTTTAATGCCTTGGGGACAGCAAAGAATCCCTGTGAGGGCCTCATTTCTTATTGTAGCAATTTTGGTTAAATTTTCCATTCACATCTGGAGGCAGCATGCACTGTGGTTAAGAGCTAGGGATTTAGAGACATATGACTCTGGCTTCAAACCCCAGCTCCACTTCTTATAAACCACATAACTTATATTCATTTATTACTCTTGCAACTCATTTTCTTTATACCTAAGGAGGGAAAATAATAGTACCTACTTCAGAGGAAGACTGTGAAAATTAAATGCAGTCAGTGATTTTAAGTCCCTAGACTAGTTGGCACATAATATCATTTAAAAATGGTAGCGATCATATTTATATCTTATTCTCTATTATCTTGACACATCTATCTGTAGTTCCTCATGATAAAATTTAAGTCAAAAAGTGAAATAAAATGAACGTTCTGAAGATAAAAATCATCATGGGGGTTTCTAGAATTAGTTATTCTCTTTCTCTGAAACTACAGAATTTAGGAATATCTATGAAGGGATGCCTAACTGAATAAACATTACCTACTTTTGCTTTTATTTTATATTTGAGTATTTGGAATTAAATTATACTGATTATTAAATATAAGTAAAACAAACATAAAAATCTATTTATTAGCATCCTGAGCTCCTCGTGATTCATCTTTGTACCATACAAGACCTCCAACAGAACCCATAGCAGCTGCTTAATCATCCTTTATTGAAGAAAGAAACAAACACATTGGGGAATGTGACCTGCTATCAGGTCAAATTAGAACTTTATCCTCGTTTTGAGAAGATTATCATTTTAAAAGGCCAACAGAGAAGGGTATTTCACAAAAGTTTCTAACTCTGTTCAATCACTGTTTCTGTCAAGAATTCTTTTCTCTTCTAGCTGTACTGCTGTGTACTTTCAAGACAATTTCCTGAACTTTAGCCTTATGTAAGACCCCATTTTTGGTAATAGCTCACATGTATTGAAGAATATTGTAGTTTCTCCTCTTACTCTCTAACCAAATAAACAATAATTTCCTCTATTTTTCTCAGAATCATTTTCTCTTATTTCTTCAAGTTAATAACAATACTAATAATTAGAGGTAACATATAATAATTAACATGTACTAGGTGCTCTTTAAATCTACATATGAAATCATTTAATTTTCACAAGACTACTACTGCAAGATATATTATTGCTATTCACTTTTGACATCTTTAGAGTTCAACTGTGTGATATTGGTACTGTCTATAATAATGCCAAGTCATACATGGTATCTTGCATTTTGTGATGAATGAAGTAGAAAAAAATTATGAGGACTTCTGCTATTGGTCAAGGAAGATTAATTGTGATTATACTCTTTCTATACAACTAGAAAACAGGACAAAATATAGGAAACAATGCTTTTCAACATTAAACAACAGTCAATGAAGACCTGTGATCTCCAAAGAAAGATAAAAACTGAGGTTAGCCTGCAATTGCCTCACTTTACTGCCTAAAAGTTTCCAGGATGCCATGGTGGGAAGAGAGAGGTCTTAACTAGAGCCTAGAAGTAACCCTAAATTAAGAAATAACCCTGAATTAGAGAGTGTAGGGCATAGTACAGGAGAGAAGGGAGAAAAGATCCGAAAATTGCAAAGAAGTGATTCTCTAGTCTTTGGCTGTGTACTCATTTGGATGTTCCTGAGGTGAAACTACACAAAGCCACAGGAAAAAAAAATATAAATAAAAAACAAACCAAAAAATAAACAAACACTAGAACAATTGTAATTGAACAATTTCCAGAACCTGGTTCAAAATAAGAATAGTTTTTATTCCCAATAGAGAATATGGGGAGGTGACTCAAGAAACCATTTCATAACTTGGTGGGTAGATGGTCTAACTTGTTCATTACATCACCCATACTTAAATAGAAACATTCAAATTGAATAACTTAAAGTTCTCTTTGGTGTCTACCTGTTAGGAAAAAAAGGTCCATATGTTGCCTAACTGATAGGGATTCAACTCTTAAATCTTTGTTTTCTGTATTCCTAGAGATCAGTCACCAGCCAGGGCTGAGGAATGCAGCTTGATAGAATATGTGATGAAAATAGGTCAGTAAGTAGATTATTAGAAACATATCCTTGACTATTGCAAGCATGCATACCATGTCTACTTATAAGCTAAACTTTTAATCTAGTTAATTGCTTTTTTAAAAAAGGATTTTGAAATTTTTAATTTTAGTAGTCAAATAGAGAGTTAATTCACATGGTTTTAGATGTTTACAGATATATTTAACACTTGAGCTAAGAACTTAACACCATAGAATCCTCAAACAAGAGAAGACCTAACAGATCTCTTTTCACTTTCTTAGAGCCCGCTGGGCCAGGAGAATAACTGTTGAAGAGAGATAATCACTTGATTATTGCTTTCTGTGCTTTGGAAACTGAGAAGATGATTCAATAATGAGTAAAATAATAAATGAGAATGAGAAAATAGGAGTAAAATAATTATTGTTTTTTGCTAATAGAAAAAAAGGCATATTGAGTGGCACTTAGCAAATATGTTCTGTTTGCAATATACATGCACAAGTTTTTCTTGTTTCCACTATAAAAGAACCTGTTATTCTTGGCCTTCTTGGTGCTGAAAGAGACAGTGGTGACAAAAGAACTAGACATAGTTTACAGATACTGTCTTACAAATATATTTTTGACCCAGTATTATTCGATATCTCTTACAATTAGAATGAGAAACAACATGCAGACAATGGTTAAAGGCAAATAATCTTTTTATCTAGATTTCTAAGTTTTAGGATATAGGAAACTTGATTCAGTGCAATATTTAAAATATTCAAATTATGATCAGTATCTCAGAGGAAATAATGGTCACTATATGTCTGTGACTTATCAAAGGTCATTTAACAGTTATCACTGGCAAGATCAGGTTTGACAGTTATCACTGGCAAGATCAGGTTAATAATTTATTGTTTATAAACTATATTAGTTTTCTATTACTGCATACCAAATCACAAACATATCAACTTAAAACAGCACACAGTTTCTGTGGGTCAGAAGTTTAGTCTCAGAGCAGCTGAGACCTCTGCTCAGAGTCTTACAAAATTGCAGTCAAGGTGTGGTGCATCTGCATTTTCCTCTGGAGATGAGGAAGAATATACTTCCAAGTTCACTAGGGCCTACTGGCAGAATTCATTTTCTGTGCCATACACTAAGAGCCCTGGCTTCTTACAAGCTATTTGCTGCAGGCTGTGTTCAGCTCCTACAAGCTGATCACAATTCATAGGTCATCTACATTTTCTACCCATATGGATTCCAACATGGCCATTTACTTTATCAAGCCAACAAGAAGAATCTTTCCAAAGTTTGTTAGATAGATAGAGCCTTATGTGTAGTAAAACAATCTCACAATAGCACCTCATCACCTTTGCTACATTCTATTGGCTAAGTGTGACAGGTTTCACCTATGCTCAAGAGGAGGTGATTATAGAAGAATGTGTATACCAGGAGGCAGAGATCATGTAATGTCACAGTCAGACAAGAGCCATGTGGCATAGGATGGATCTCCTTTGGAATTTCACCTGTCATATAATTTTCTTTACTCTTGTTAATATAAATTTTAAAACCACTCTGATGAATAACATCAAAATTAGAAAATACAAAATGACTAAAATAAGTTCTCAATTAATATATTTTGTTTTTGGGTTATGTTTTGCAATTGCTTTTCTATATTTTTTCATTTTTGTTTTTTCACTTCTAAGTATCTTCAGAGATATTCAGGGCAAGTGTATTACACATGTATTATAGGAAAAGAAAATAAATAGTTTTATAAAAGACTCATAGTTAGAATTATAGCCCTGTCTATCCTTAGTAGAATATTTCTTCCAATATATTTCACTAACTTTGAAAATATGAATGAGGTCCTCTTTCCTTCTGTTTATTACCTAGCAATTATGAAGCTGGGTAATTAGTTGCCTACAGAAAGTGAGAAAAGTTTAGAATTCCACAAAGATACAGATTTATTTGATTGCAATTTACTCCATCAAACTTTATTTAAAAATTAAAATTTGAAAATAGTAATAAAAGTAAGACTTGTGATTTTTCCAAATAAACTTATTATTCCTTTTGAATGGAGGGAATAGAGCATATAGATGATTAAATTATCCTCTATAATTATGGTAAGGCATAATATATTCTATTTTATTTTGTATATTTTCTTGTTATAAAGATAAAACCTAATATTATTAAATAAAATCATATTTAATAGGAAAAAAATTCTGTTTTTTTAATGCACAATTTCCACTTTAATGGAACTTAGAATATAACTTCCGCCCCCACTTTTTGCCTATGATTCACTCCACACACCGAAGCTGTACAGACCAACAATTTGCATTTCCACTTATCTTTACCAAAGCAATACAATATGCACACTATCCTATTTGAAAACATTTAAGAAAATAATATATATAAATACTGAGTTCTACCAAAAAAAAATCCCCTATTTTTCTTATCATTAACTCCAACAGGCTAAATTTAACATCTCAGTTATGCTGGGTAGTCACATATATTTGATATATTCATTTTCAGATATCAAAAATGTTAATAATAAAATGAAACAACAATAAAATGAATAAAAAATGTATTTTGAGAATTTCCAAAATAGAAGTTATCAAAGCAACAAAGATGTAACAATTATCTTTGACTCTAAAGCTCCTTCACTTTTCACTATGGTGTTCAACTTCCATAAACACCATCATACCTTGCTGCCTCCCTAAGGAGCACATATCAATGAATTGTTCATTTATCAGCTTGCTTGCAAGTAAGAGAAATATTGACAGGTAGAATACCAAGCACCATACACATTGGACACATTTTAGTAAAATATTACAAGGCAGTGTATAGTTAGTGTATGACTTATTTTTCAAACAGTAAAATAAGACCCAAAATGTCAACCTGTGAAAGTGACAATTGTTTTAATCTAGAATGAAATGTTCTCTCTCTCCACTTCAGTTTCACTTGGTTGCTATGTATTAGGAAGGCTGGAGGAATCTAGCAGTACAATTTTAAGAAATCTGTTGAAAAGAATGTCTTTAGAGGAAGCCCAACCTGTTATTTAGGTTGATACAATAGTATTAATAGTATTAAAAATATAGCCATGAAGGACAAAACAAAGCAGAGTAAACTGTAAAACGTTTAATTCTTTGTAAAGGGTGTGGACAGGAAGATGTTTTCCTGGCTATTTGCATGTTACTTCTAAGACGCTATCATTGATATACATTTGGAAAAATGATGATGAGATATTTTCTAATAATGACACAATTCTATTTCATCATGATTGGTCATCCATCAAAGATTTGTTTGTGATGTTTTGATTGATGGAATGAGGAAACAAATATTCCCTATTTTTAGCTAAAGAGTAAAGGGACAAATTGACATTAAAAATTGCACTCGACTTTCAAGATAAAAATGAATATCTCTTGATCAAATGTGTGCTATCAAATAAATCATTAACTTGTAACAGATCCATAAACCCTGTGATAGAAATTAATACTGCCATGAAAACAGGCATACATAAACACCATCATTAGCCCTTTGTGTTGAATCCCTCTCAACTAATTAGGACTGAAACACCGATGAATGGATTCAGGAGTGCCTCAGGCATTTTTAGATGTGGGTCACTGGAAGTCAAATAATGCATCCATAACCTTGGGAGCCAGAGTAGCCCATTCAAAAGTGTTTTGAACAAAATTAGTGTTTGGAGCGAAGATGGGGAAGTGAGGAGTAGCAAGCAAACCAAGAGTAAGGTTGACTGGAATAATTCTGGAGATAGGGATATTCAGTAGGTGAGGGGAAATGTCAGTGTGAAGGAAAGTTGCATTTAAGGTGAGCAGGATGAAATGGATAATGTGTTCATGGTTATGGATTCTGTACTGTGATTGGAGGAGAGCAGCAAATATAGATATTCGAGAAAAGACTAAATCCATTAGACAAATATATCTACCTAGAAAAAGATAAAATAATTATTGATAATGTGTATTCTTTCATCTTGAATAATTTTAGAGTAAAGGGACACTGTTACTGGACTTGATACCTAAACACTGTGATTCATAACGTTATACAGGCACTTTCTACTTCCTTTTATTTAGAATTAGATTGTAGTATTGGACACAATATGAGAATTACATTTAAAAAAACAAATAGTATTTTAAAAGGTTGTTAAATTAGAACATTTGATTGAGTTACTAAAATCAAATATGCATGATTTTCCAAAATGAAGAGACAGAACAAATGAAAAATTATGAAAATATTTGAAAATCAATTACATGATTTCTTGCCAAAATTGAATGGGTCTGAATTTCCTGAGCATAGGAAGGCTAAGAATGAACAATTGTATTACTTGAAATTGAATGTGGACAATGGTAAGACTGAATTTGAATAAAATTATTTCAAGTCCTGATCAAGTGGGTTGCCTAGAGGAGCAAACAAGCTCAGCGTAAAAAGATTGGATGTGAATTGCCAGAGTCCATTGAGCTGAGGAAGAAGAAAGCGATAAGGTGAATGCATGGACCAAATAAAAAAATTCTGCAGGTGAGAGTTCTTAGCAATTTGGGCAGTACAAACAAATGTACATGTACAAGGAAAAGTCAGCTTTAAATAACAGCGAGGCCCAGAAAATATAGAACCAGCTATGAAATAACTAACAATCAAGTACAAATGTTTCCCTCTCTAATTAACATCTATTTTTCCCTATGCTCCAACTTCAGAGGATTCAGAAACCATGATTAGCAATATAGTGGAGGAACACAGGGAAGAATTAAAAGTCGAATATACCTTCTTCTCTGATTCATTTATTTTTCTATTTGGTATAGGCCCTAGAGGGGGGCTGAGTACTAGTATACACAGATTTTCAGCTGTAGAGAAGGTCAGTGCCCCTAACCCACTGTGAGTCAACAGTCAACTATAGTTGTAACTTCAATTGAAAGTGGAATCTTGGATTATTACATTAGTCTGGATATGTTAAGAAATGAACCAAATCTATACCTCCTTTGTTACTTTAAAGAAACTTTATATTATCTGAGTTTTGAACACTAAGCAAATTTTACCTAGGTTAGGAAAAATTAGTTTTTGTGAGCAAAGGTAAGAGACCAGGGAAAAAGAAATTAACTTGGGATTGGATTCTTCTAGACTTGCTTGTTCAATGTTCTGGTTGTGTTATATGTTGAGTCCATTCAGATTATTTTTTTAAACAATCTACCTACAGTACCACAGATGCATGCTGGACATGCATCAGAAATCATTAGACATAAAAATTGAACCAGGACCTTAAAGAAAAATTTATTAAAAAATAGAATTTATAACTATTATTAGCATTCTAATTTTTTGAATCACTCGTTCTTTGACCAATTTGAAGTAACCATGACTCTTATTATCTAAGAGTAACCACATAAATATTGGCAGTTACTGAATTTTCATCCAGGAGAAGTATTTACCAGACAAAATGAATGTCAAAAAGAATGTGAGAAAAAGTCTCTTTGTGATTATACCTTATGTATCATGATGGTAGGTGCTACCAGTTACAATGAGAAGAATCATAAAAACAAGCAAACAAACTCACCTTACCAGAAGCTGAGTTTATATGCACCATACAGTTTAAGCTCTGAAAGTTACCATCTCTATTTCTGTAAGAACTTAAATAAGTACCATGATGCTAAATTACAGTTATTTGACAAAAGGAATTCATGCTGGTCAAAATCTGATTGATGTTGAAAATGCCTTCTTTTTCATTCTTGGAAATTTTTTTCTCTGTACCTCCAGATAACAGCTCTGTGCTCAGTAAATTGCTATTTGAACTTTTTTGGGAGACATTATGGACTCCTTTTAAAATCAGAGGAAACCTTTTGACACTTTCTTTTCTTGTTCATTAATATGCACATATACACTTAGAACTGTATCTGTTACCTTTGGTGGCCACATCACTCCTTTCTTTCTGAGCGTGAAGTTCTTCTCTTTTCAGTAATAGAACCCATTTAATTGTGGTGTATTTGGACCTGACCCCATTCCCCAAATAAAAATGACTGGACATAATAATCAATAGAGTAAAAAGACAACCTATAGGATGGAAATAAATATTTGCAAACCACATATCAGATAAGAGGTTAATCTTTACAATGTATAAAGAATTTCTACAACTCAACAGCAAAACAGTAATCCAAATAAAAAATGGGCTAAGGACTTGAATAGACATTTCTCCAAAGAAGACATACAAATGGCCAAAAGTATATGAAAAAATGCTTAATTTCATTAATCATTAGGGAAATGAAAATCAAAACCACGATGAGATTATCACTTTATATTTGTCAGGATAGCTATTATTAAAAAGGCAAAACACAATGTGTGTTGATGAAGGTGTGAAGAAACTAGAATTCTTATACATTGTTGGTAAGAATGCAAAATGATATAGTCACTATAAATAACAGTATGGAAGTTCTTCAAAAAATTTAAAAAAGAACTACCATGTAATCTAGCAATCCCACTTCTATGTATATATCCAAAAGAATTAAAATTTGGATCTCAAAGAAATTTAGCACTCCCATGTTCATTACATCACTATTCACAATAGTCAACATATGGAAACAACCTAAATGTCTATCAACAGATAAATAAATAGAGAAAATGTGGTATGCACATACGAGTGTTATTCAGACTTAAAAAAGGGGGAATTCTGCAATATGCAACAATGTGGAAAAACCTTGAGGACTTTATGTTAAGTGAAATAAGCCAATCACAGAAAGATAAATATTGCATAATTTCACTTATATAAAGTATCTAAAGTAGTCAAATTTATAGAATCAAAGGGTGCAATGGTGGTTACTAGGGGTTGTGGGGTGGGAAAAGTGGGAAGTTACTAATCCATAGGCATAAAATTTCAGTTAAAGCAAGATGAATATGTTCTAGAGAGGTGTGGCACATATTGTACTGGTAGTCAACAGTATTGTTTTGTACACTTAAAACTTTGTTAAGAAGGTTAATCTCATGTTAAGTTCTTACTAAATAAAATTTTTAAAAAAGAGGTGAAAAGAGACAAGATGAAACAAGAAAAGAAAATAAGAAAGGCTTGTTACCTAGGCTTGACCCTTTTCTCTGCCATCTCCCTCAATTCAGTGATTTATTAAGGTTTGGGTACATGACCTAAGCTGAACTTAGTATACCCCTTTTATTAGTCAGAGTTCTTTAGAAAACAGAACCTTTAAGATATATAGCTATAGATGATAGATAGATAAATATAGATAGATATAGATATAGATGATATATAGATAGATAATAGATAGATAGATAGATAGATAGATAGATGATAGATAGATAGATACAGATACAGATATAGATATAGATATAAAAAGATATAGGTATAGAGAATGACATTTATTACAACAGATTGGCTCATATAATTATGGAGACTGAGAAATCTCACAATCTGCCTTCTGTAAGGTGGAGACCCAGGAAAGCTGACGGTGTAGTTCCAGTCCAAACTCAATAACCAGGGGAATCAATATTGTAAGTCTCAGTTAAAGTACAAAGGCCCAAGAACCAGAAGTGTCTATGTCTAAAGACAGAAGAAGATAGATAGTATGTTGCAATTCAAGTGAAAAAAGCCAATCCAAGCTTTTCCCTCCTTTTTTGTTTTATTCAGGGAGAGTGGAGAGCCTGTTGTAATTAGTGAGGGCTATTTTCTTTACCCAGAGTACCAATTCAAATATTAACCTTTTTCACAGAAACATTCTCAAAGAATATTTTACTTGCTATCTGGAAATCTCTTAGCCCAGTTAAGTTGACACATATAATTAAACATCACACCCCTCTATGGAAATTTTCCTGAGCTCTAGGGAGGGTGACCTCTTTCCCTGTTTCTCAGGTGTCAAGATGTGAGACATAGAAAGTTGGAAATCATCATTTCTGCCACAGTTCAAGGGTTAAAAGTCAAGATAGAGCTTTGATGTCTTTTAAACCTTGGGATCATGAAGTTCTTGTAGTTATATGTACTCATTACATATTGGTAGCATGAGCTTATAAATTCCCTTTGTCATTTAAACTAGTTTGTATTGGGCTTTTTTTTTCTAAAATATGTGTTAAATTACTGAACTTTGCTTATAATTTTAAAAGATTCTGGATCCAAGACCTCCATTAATCTCTCAACTCAAGTTAAGAAACTTCTTTATGTTATTTACTAAGAATTAATGAAAGAAAAAAAATGCAATCAAAAAGAAGGAAAGATGAGTATCTTCAAATTCTTGAGTATTTCTGGCTTGTCTCCATTACCCTGAGAAAGGAGACACATATCTTTTTGGAACATTAAAAAATTCAGCAATATGTTAATGTTTATGGGTGAATGAATAGACAGTTAATATACAGTCAATCATTAGATTTGTTTATAATTATAGGCCATTATTTTCTAGAATGTCAATTTATGTATGTCTCTGAAAGAACTTAGTACATAATAGGTGATCAAAAATAACTGTCACATGTATGAGTAAATTATGAATAAAGGATGGGTAAAGTTGGGAACTAACAATGCCCAATCATGAATATTGCATGTATTTTTACAAACAATACTACTTAATTGTTTTTCTTAGACTGTTATAACATTTTTATTCTCATAAACACACAAAATATTTTACTATAACGAGTAAAGTTACTGGTCATAATGGTAAAGAGAGGATGGTGTGTGTGTGTGTGTGTGTGTGTGTGTGTGTGTGTGTGTGTGTGTGTGTGTGCTGTGTATCTCTGTATATATGTTCTGGTTGTGTGTTTAGATATTTAATGTAAAAGAAGAAAGAGAGAAAGAACTGGTTTTTGATGGAGAAGACTCTATTAATTGATGGAAAAAGGAAAACTCTATGTTTTCTTCTAAATTGCAAAGAAATGTCATCCATTACTGAGTAATATTACATTGTAAATATATACTACCTCTTCTTTATTCATTAATTATAGATGGACATTCAGGTTGCCTCTATATCTTGGTTATTATAAATAATGTTGCAATGAACATATGGATACACATGTCCCTTCAAAGTAGTATTTATGATTTCTTTGGATAAATACCCAGACATAGAATTAATGGGTCTTTCTGTGTTTCTTGGTATAGCCTTTGTTTTGAAGTCTATTTTGTCTGATATAAGTATTGTCACTCCAGATTTTTTTCACTTTTATGTAATATCTTTTTACATCCCTTTACTTTCAGTCCATGTGGGTCTTTTGATCTGAAGTAAGTCTCTTATAAGCAGCATATATAAAGGCCTTGTTTTATTATCCATTCAGCCACCCTATCTTTTGATTAGAGTATTTAATTCTTTTTCATTTGAAGTACTTTTGATAGATAAGCAGTTATTGCCATTTATTATTCATATTTTGATACATATTTTTTTCTTCTTTTTAAAGAAGTTACTCCAACATTTTCTGTAATACTGGCTTGGTGGTTATAAACTCCTTTACCTTTTCCTTATCTGAGAAGCTCTTTTTCTTTCCTGCAATTCTAAATGATAGCTTTGCTGGAGAGTAATCTTGGTTGTAGGTCTTTGCTTTTTCATCACTTTGAATATTTTGTGCCAAACACTTCTGTCCTGCAAAATTTCTGTTGAAAAATTGACTGATAGTTTCATGAGAGCTCCATTATAGGTAACCAATTGCTTTTCTCTTGCTGCTTTTAAGATTTTTCTTTGTCTTTAACCTTTGTTATTTTAATAATGATATGTCTTGGTGTGGGCCTCTTTGGGTTTATCTCATTTGAGACTCTCCAGGTTTCCTAATCCTGTATGTCTATTTCCTTTACCAGATTAGGAAAGTTTTCAGCCATTATTTATTGAAATACATTTTCAATTTCTTTCTCTCTCTCTTCTCCTTTTGGTGCCCTTATAATGCTGATGTCGTACATGATATTGTTCCAGAGTTCTCTTAAACTATTCTCATTTTTTTGGATTCTCTTTTCTTGTTGCTATTCTGATTGGATGTCCTCTGCTACCTCATCCTCTAAATCACTGATTTAATCCTCCACTTTGTCCAATCTATTGATTTCCTCTAACATATTCTTCATCTCAGATATTGTATTTTTTATTTCTGACTGGTTCTCTTTTGTTTTTCATCTCCATTTTTATGTTTTCTATCTCTTTGTTAAAATTTACACTGAGTTCATCTGTTCTTCTAAATTCACTGAGTATCCTTATAACAAATTTTTTAACTCTACCTCTTGTAAGTTGGTTGTCTCCATTTTGTTGAATACTTTTTCTGGATCTAGGTTCTGTTCTTTCATATAGAACATGTTTCTTTGTCTTCTAATTTTGACAGTTTCTCTGTGTTTGTTTCTATGTATTAGTTAGGGCTCTAAGTCTCCCAGCCTTAATAGAGTGGCTTTATGTAGTAGGTGTCCCGTGGGGCTCAGAGGCTCAGTCTTCCCTGATCACTTGAACCAGGTGTTCAAGTTGTGTCGCTCATATGGGTCGTGTGTACCATCCTGTTATAGTTGAGCTTTAGTTGCTGTTTACACGTTGATAGGAGAGATTGACCCTCAGATTGATTGGTTATGAGGACTGCTGATGAGGGGCTGACCTTACAGAGAAGAATTCACTTTAGCAGAACTCTGGAGCAGGCTCAGTTTTCCTTTGAGATATGTCCTCAGATTCAGCCCTGGGTAGTGTTCAAGCTTAGTTGCTGGTTGAAGTAGGCCACTGGATGTGCTGGCCCAAAGGCCTCCTGGGAGAGATCCAGCTGCAGGTCAAGTTCAGCAGCAACCTACACACTTCTGGGCCACCTAATAAGAATAATCAAGCAATCCATAGATGGCTGCGACCTGTGCTGGGCTTATAGGTGTCTCAAGATGCAAAGCCAGGAATTGAGGCTGGCTACTTCTAGTGGTGGGGTTGGGGCTGCTCAGCAAGATGTGTGGGACACATCGAGGCCAGTTGCTGCTTCTTTGGGTTTTGTGATGTGTTTATGAGAGGAGGCAAACATAGTATCTACTTTTAATACCAGTGGTGTCCAACCTTTTTGGCATCAGGAACCGGTGCTCTTATAAGAATCTAATGCCTGATGATCTATGGTAGAGCTGAGGCAATAGTGCTACTGCTGAGGAGCAACTGAAAATACAGATGTAGCTTCACTCGGTTCTCTGCTGCTTAACTCCTGCTGTGTGGTCCAGTTCCCAAAAGGCCACAGACTGGTTTCTAAAAAGCCATGGCCCATTAGGGGACCTCTGTTCTACACCATCTTGACTGGACCCCCCTCTCTTTTTCTCTTGATGTTTTTTAGACTTATGCTCTGCTTAGAACACTCTTACCCTAGCTATCAACATGATATACAGTCTTACCTTCAGGTCTCTACTAAAATGTTATTTTGTCAGAGGTACCACACAGATCGCTTTATAAAAAACAGCAACTTCTCATCATTATAACTCTTTATTCTCTTATTTTTACACATTATTTGTTTATTTTTTAGCTGACCTCATAAACTGCAGGAGGACAAGAATTTTCATTTTGTTCAAAGCTGCATTTCAAGTTCTCAGAATAGGACGGACCTATAATGAAAATCTGTGAATAAATAAATTTTCTCAACACAGAAGTAACATGCACAGATTTCATAGTATGAATACCTAGATAATCATTGGTAGATAAATTATTAATATCTAACTTTTACTAATAAACCTGAGACAGAATTCAAGGGATTTGTAAGAAATTACACATTAAAAAAAAGAGAACTAAGTCCAGAGACCATGTCTAAATAATTACTTTTTTTTCTAGTTTTTGTTTGTTTGTTTGTTTGTTTTTACATCTTGTAAGGAAGAATCGGCTGGACATACTTCCAAAACATAAATCAGTAAAGCTTCTGACACCTGACAATATGGCAGAGAAACATGTTGCCTCATTTATAAGAAATTATGATTGAAAGGGAAAAAACTCATGTTGTAGAGCATTACTGTTGAGTGTGATGTAATGAAACTTGGAGGGCATGCCATGGCACAGTCAGAATTCAGCTTTCAACCCCCTTCTAGAATGTCATGAAGCATTATACATTGTTAAAGAGCTGCCAGCTCCTTCCCCAGAGAGATGCCATCTCCGTGGTGGGTGAAAAAGTTTTCTCTGCTAATCTGTGAAGTTTCTTTAGTCCTTGAGTTCTCTGAGAAAACAAATGTAGAATTATGAATGTGAAATGTTAAAAACAATAGCTAGTTAATTTTGCCATTCAAATGTAATTTTTTTTTGGAAAGGCCTTTCTTCTTTTTTGCAGTGGTATATTAAAGGTTCAAATTAAATACTCATAGTAAGAAATATGTTATCTTATGATCTGTGTAGTTATAGATTACATCTCAATTCTTTTAATATCTTTTTCAATGTGCTCAGTATGATCTGCAGTTTATACTTGAATACAAAGAAGCTGTTTAAAGACATTTGCTTCAGGCTACCCTTCTGGCTATGCTGTCTGCCACCCACACTAAATTTTTTTTTCATAGCATCCAATTTCCAGAAGAATATGGTAGCATGCAGAGAGTCAGATTTCCTCCACGTATCTTTCTGCCCCTAATTTACTATATATCTTATTTTTTTGTCATAATCTTTTTTTTAAGCCTAGTAATGTTATTGCTGGGTGATGTGAAATCCAGGGTCACCCCAGCAGCATGGAGGTGGAGCAGGATTTTGCTGTGTGTTGTCCCTTGGTTCTTCTCTGCTGACACGGCAAAGAATTACAGGTTGGCAAGATTTAGAAAAAGTAAGATTTACTTAAAGTACATTTTAAAAGGAGATGGGCTGCGCTGGGAAAGGCTGCAACCCTGTGGAGTTTGAGAGGTGAAGAGATAAAACAGTACGCCATAAGGGAGGAGCAGGTTTTCAACAAGGAGAGCTGTAAACAATGCAGAAATGGTTTGTTTATATTTGTGCTGTGATGGAAGGTCCTAGACAATTTGAACATCAGGTTACCTTGACTGACAGTTGGATGCTATCTAACACTTTGCCTACTGTGTATATCATTACCCAGAATTCAGTCTATTATAATTAGATTCATGAACTTCCAGGCATAGTCATGATATTATTATGATGGTATAATGAGGCAAAAGTTATGGGCAGGTTAGGGTTGTACTTTCTGCATATGCATCTGTAGCTGATTTAGCCAGCAACTTTAATGGCCTTTGTGCTCTAGTATTTGGGGTAATTTATAACACTAAAAGAGAGGTATTTCTGGGAGGTCCTTAAGGAAGGTCTTTAACAGAAATTTCTATGGTTACAGAGCCGAGCCTTGGCTCCTGTTACTCATGCTTGCTTAACTACCTAATATGGAAATGAAAACTATCTTTTAGTTAAAGAAATGACTTTGATTAAGGAAAATTTGTAGGTAGAGAGCAGGAGATGAAGAAAAGAGCTAGAGAAATAGTAGAAAAAGATATATAAAGGGAGTGATAAAGTAAAAGAAAAAAAAAGACATGAGAGATTAAGATGTGGGAGTAAAGAAGAAGTGATATTTGCAATTGACCTTGCCTAAGGAGCATTTGCCTAGGAGAACTTCTTTCCTACTAACCTCTGTCTTTTTCTTTAAATGCTCAGGGATTCCTGTGTCCCCATGAGGTCCAAAACTAAGGGGTTTTATCAATAGTTTTTTGAAAGTAGAATACCATTAGAAGGATAAAAGTGTATACATATGATAGAATATTTCCTCATTATTTAGGAAGTTATTTCAGGTAATGACTAAGGTTGTTTTCTACTTCAAGGCATACAATTTTGATTGTCACTTTTAACTTAAATTGTTTTTATCTTAAAATTATTTTATTCTCTCTTTTTTGTGTGTGTTTTATTATCTCAGATTGCTGGGGCATGTGGCCCACCAATGCCTTTTTCCGTTGCAGAATGACCACTTGTGAAGGATCCACTATCCAAAACTTTTGTCACCCTCAGGTTGTCTTGACTTTTGATTTAAACCTAGCACAATCACATTCCATTGCAATGAATTTCAGTAGAATCAGTGAGCAACTGTTGGATCCATTTCTGCTCAGAGGTAACCCAGTATGCCCACTCTATATTTTCTTAGAGCCAAATTATAGAGAAAGGACATAATGCTAAACAAGATAGACAAGGTTCTGTCACAAAGTTTTAAATTTCATGTGAGAGACAGATGCATAAGAAATTGTTAAAGCAAACACATGTGGTAAAAGAGAAATGCAAAATATAGATGTATGTAAAAGACTGGAAGTCTCTAAGAAGTGACATTCAAGATGAGACCTGAAAATTAATATCAAATGAAGGACAGAGTGGGAGGAAAATTCCAGGAAAAGGCAAGCAAAACTCTGTTATAGGAAATATCATTAAGATATTGAGGAGCTGAGAAATCTGCTGAGGCAAAGAGTATGAGAGTGAATGTGCTATCTAAATGAGGTGGGAATTGTAAGTAGAGGCCAGAATACTGAGTTCTTACAAGGTCTAAAAAAAATTTTGGGTATTATCCTAATGACAATGGAAATTCACTGAAGTTATTGAGAAGATGAGTGCCATGAATGATTGAAATATTTAAAAATTTCCTAGTTTCTCCATAGAGAGTATACTGACAAAGTCCAGGAATAAATAAGGAAAACAGTTAAAGGATATTTGCAGGAAAGAGCTGATGGTGGTTCATGCTGGCAGGTTCAGGTGGGGTTGGAAAAAAATTGGTAACTTCAAGAGATGTTATAGAGTGACTCAAATACCAAGAAATTCAAGTGCTTTTGGAGAAAAGGATGAATCAGTGGTAGATCTGAATTATCTGGATTCAAAATTGAGATTCATTTTCTGATAATTGCCACAATATTTATGGGAAAAAGAATAGAATGCTTGAAAAGAGTATGTCTCAAAAGATTATGGAGGTATGGTTACTACATGGGAGTTTTAGGTAGTTATACTATATCTAGAGATAGTTTCATACAGACTTCTTAATTTTTACAAATCTAATAGCTATAATCATTTTTACTAATTGTTCAGTATTAGTCAAAAACGTGTCAACTGTTTTACTACATTTATACTATCCTGATTGTTCTTCTGATTCTTCCTAGTATCAAACATTTCTTCTCAGCACAAGTTCTTTCTTCTGATATCTAAATGAATTTAAAATTGATAGATAATTGCCCTTTTTTAACTGAGGAATATGATGTGCATTATTCAGATGTCTGATAGTCATTTTTCTAAATACATATAGGATATCATCATGAACCTTGCTCTAATGTAGACACATACCAACACAACAGGTCAGGTATATAGTTTTGTATAAAAGGTTTACATTTTCTTTTATTACAATGGCAGCATTCCATATTCATTTAAGTAGAGGCTGTTTAGCTGGAATTAAAGTCACATTAAATAATTTAAAGAAAACATGCCTTTACTAAGATGTCACAACTTAAAATTGTGCTAATTAAAAGCTGCCACTTTTAGTAAATTATTTAATTTAATTAATATCTGGTAGTTAAATTAAATTTCGTATTTAAAAATACCTTTTTTTAAATGTTTTTAAACGACAAAGAAATGTTTGGCAGTTTATTCATGACCAATAAAACATTTTCTTCATAAATTAGTTTCCATCATCCTAAACTAACTGCATCATTCAAATTAAACACTTTAGAATTTGCTATATTAAAATCTCATTGTATTAGGTGCCTCACTGTTAAATAGCCCTACCATTAGTTCAAGTATAGTGGGGAGATTTCTATCTCATTTTCTTACTTAACATATCCCTTCCTTAAATATTTTTTAAGTTTTATTTAAACTCCAAATCTGCAATATCAATATAAGATATTCATCAAATAATAGAGAATTAATGGGAGCAAACAAGGGAGAGAAACACATTCATTTGTTCACAAAGTTTTGTTTTCATTCGCTTTTCATACTACACGGACTTCTTTCGTCACGCAATAATTCCTTTGACAAATAACGAGTAAGTATGCCATGTGGGTTTCAATGCAGAGATAAATAAGAAATGTAAAAGTTGTCCGCAAAGAGCACATAGTCTTATAGGAAAGAAAGGCATATTAATATTGACCATATAACATCTATGTTATAAAAACTGTCTATTTATAGAGCTGTGGGAGCCTCTTCCTCATCTTGAAGAAGTAAAAAGAGATTTGATTTTTGAGGCATGAATATAAGACAGCTAGTTGTATCATTTCTAATAAAGAAAAAGGCATTTGTAAAGGCAACAATGGATGAGTGAACTAGAACAGCAATCTTAATGGCTTGCACGCAGGACGCTGTCATGGTAGAAAAAATGAGGAGTAGGGTCTCCTGTGTTGTGCAGAGGGATTGGACTTTACATTTAGTTCAATGTGAAGCTCTGCTGGGTCTCTGTGGTGCATTAAGAATGCTGATGGAGGATGAGTAAAAACAATGGGAATAGAAAACACTTGAATCCACCAAGAAAAATAAACTTAGAATGAGTTGAGAAGTACCCTATAATCACTGTTTAACTGTAGACAGGGCATGTGTGAAGACAGTGATGTTGAAATGACTATATCTAAAGAGATGTATGGTACAGAATATATTCTCATGACAAAAATTCTTGATTGATTTTAGATTAAAAAATAATCAGAGCAATTTTTAATTTTTATCTTGTGGGTAGTAGAAATTGTATAAATGATATTATTTCTTTTTGGGCTTGGCTGAGAGTGTGGAGTAAAATTTGAAACCCTAGCATAACCGGAGGAAGGATTATTTTGTTACACGCATTGAGTTAATTTGCTGGCTTTACAGTGTTCCCACTCTTTATTTATTTAATTATATTTATTATTTCACTATACCATTGTGTTTTCTTTTGGGTGTCATCTTGTGTGTATGTATAATAAAAACAATAATAATAATAGCTAACTCTTACTGAATACTTAAAATTTACATTGTAATAAGTGCTCTTTTTTTCCAAAAATAAACTATATAGTAGGTATTATTATTATCTCCATTTTATAAGTGAAGAAACTGAGGCAGAAAAGGGTATTTGCTTTGTACAAACATTTTTGCATGGCTAGGACTAGGCAAACATGTGGTTTAAAGCCAGCACACTTAACCATTTTGCTATCCACATTTTTATTCCTCTTCAGAATTGACATGGGATATAATTAAGAGATACTAAAATTTCCATAGGGACTCAGAATCAGGGATTATTGACCTGCCTGTTTTATTCCATTATGCTTAAAAATATTTTTTGATTGATAGGTTTAATGATATCTTTACTATATTTTTTCTTTCAATATTTTTCCTTCTGCCTTTTTTTTATTTGAAACATATTTGGCTAAAAGTTTTATATATATTACCAATTCTTCCAATTGAGTAACCTTGTCTTTCTGATAGTTCATCATTGGTATATAAAAAGGAAACTGACTTTTGAATATTAATTTTGTAACCTACTACTTTACTGAATTTATTTGTCAGTTCTAACAGTTTTTTTTTTGGTGGAATCTTTAGAGTTCTCTGTATATAGTATCATGTCATCTGAAAATAATGACAGTCTTACTTCTTTCTCAATTTGGATGCCTTTTATTTCTCTTTCTTGTGTGATTGCTATAGCTAGGACTTTCAATACTATGTTGAATAGAAGTGGGGCAACTAGATATCTTTGTCTTGTTCCTCATCTTAAGAAATATATTTTTAGCTTTTCCCTATGGAGTATGAGATTAGCTGTAGATTTGTCATTTATGGCCTTTATTATGTTGAGGTATGTTCTCTATATTCCCACTTGGCTAAGAGTTTTTATCACAAATGGATGGTGAATTTTGTTGAATGCCTTTTTTCTGCACCTATTGATTTTTACTTTCATACACCATATACAAAAATAAACTCAAAATGGATTAGAAACTTAAATGTAAGGCCCCTAACCATAAAATTTTTAGAAAAAAATATAGGCAATAAACTCTCTAATATTGTTATTAGTAATTTTTTTTATACATTTCCTCAGGAAAGAGAAACAAAAGGTAAAACAAACAAATGGTACTACATTAAACTGAAAATCTTTTGCACTGTAAAGGAAACCATCAACAAAATGAAAACACAATCTACTGACTGGAAGAAAATATTTGTCTATCATACATCTGATAGGAGGTTAATATCCAAAATTTTAAAGAACTCGTATAACTGGTCAACAATCCAATTAACAAATGGGCAGAAGACCAGAATACATATTTCTTCAAAGAGGACATATAGTTGGTCAATAGACATATGAAAAGATGCTCAAGATCATTAATCATTAGAGAAATGCAAATTAAAACCACAATGAGATATCACCTCACACCTATCAGGTTAACTATCATCAATAAAAAAAAAGTGCTGATGAGGATGTAGAGAAAAGGAAACCTTCATGCACTGTTGTGGGACAGCCACTATGAAAAACAGTTTGGAGGTTCCTCAAAAATTTAGAAATAGAACTACCTTATGACCAAACAATTACACTCTGAGTATTTATCACCCCCAAAACCACAAAAACACTGATTTGTAAAGGTCTATGCACTCCCGTGTTTACTGCAGCACTATTTACAATACCACAAATATGGAAACAACGTAGGGGCCCATCATTAGAAGACTAGATAAAGAAATTATGGTGCATATATAAAATGGAATATTGCTCAGCCATAAAAAATGATATCATTCGCAATAACATGAGTGGACCTAGAGGGTATTATGCTGAGTAAAATAAGTTAAAGATGAATGCCATATGATTTCACTTACTTGTAGAATCTAAGGAATAAAATAGACAAACTTACAAAAAAGCAGACTGACAAATACAGAGAACGAACTGGTGATTGCCAGAGGGGTGGAGGGTTGGGAGACTGGGTGAAAAAGGCAAAGGAATGAAGAAGTACACATTAGTAGTTACAGTGCAGTTAGAGATATAGAGTACAGCATAGAAAATATAGTCAATATTATTGTAATGGCTATGTGTAGAGCCAGATTTGTGCTAGAGTAATCAGGAGGATCATTTCCTAAATAACATAAACGTCTAACCATTGTATTGTATACCTGAAATTAATGTAAAATAATAATAATAAAGATAATAGAAAAACTCTAAGTTTTAAGTTGTAGAGTGTTGTCATGTTGTTATTCTGTAAGTGTATTTATATACATAAATAAATCAAGAAATGAAGACATCAATTATATCTAAGAATTTAAAAATCTAATCATAAAGTATTTCTAAACTGTATATTGCACAACTGCCAATTTTAGTTATAAGAAATTTGCATTGTGTACACCTCTATTTCAGCTCTGTAAATTTTTAAAAAATTTATTGGGGTGATAAAATTATATAGGTTAATAAAATTATATAGGTTTCAAGTGTACATTTTCATAATGCATCATATGTATACTGCATTGTGTGTTCATCTCTCAAGTTGAATTTCCTTCTGTCACATATATTTGACCCCTTTTACCCTTATCTAACTCCTCCCCTCACTCCTTTCCCTCTGATAACCACTAATCTCTGTCTATGAGTTTGTTTGTCTTGTTTTTTGTTGTTTTCAGTTTTATATCCCACGTATGAGTGAAATTATATGGTTCTAAACTTTTTCTGTCTAGCTTATTTTGCTTAGCATGATAATCTCAAGATACACCCATGTTTTCACAATGGCAGTATTTCATCTTTTCTTATGGCTGAGTTATATCCCATTCTACATATGTATCACATCTTTTTTATTCAATCACCTATTGATGGACATTCAGTTGTTTCCATGACTTAGCTACTAGGAAGAATGCTGCCATAAACATTGGGATGCATATATCTTTACAGATAAATGTTTTCAGTTGTTTTTTGGGGGCGAAGGGGGGGTTAAACACCCAGAAGATAGATTGCTAGATTATATGGTAATTCAATTATTAGTTTTTTGAGGAAACACCATACTGCTTTCCATAGTGGTTGTACCAATTTGCATTCACACAAGCAGTATCTGAGAGCTACGTTTTTCTTACAACCTGTCTAAGCATTGTTATTACTTGTCCTGTTAATGATAGCCATTCTAATAAGTATGAGGTGGTATCTCATTGTGGTTTTGATTAGCATTTTCCTAACAGTTAGTGAAGTTAAGCATCTTTTCATTTGTCTATTGGACATTTGTGTGTCTTCTTGGGGAAAGTGTCTGTTTAGATCCTCTGCCATTTTTTAATTGTTTTTTTTTGTTGTTGTTGTGGTTGTTGTTGTTGTTGTTGTTGTTGAGTTCTGTGGGTTTTTTATATATTCTGGATATTAGCCGCTTATTGGAGGAATTTTTGACAATATCTTCTCCCATTCAGTTGTTTCATGATGGTTTCTTTTGCTATGAAGTTTCTTAGTTTAGTATAGTCGCATTCACTTATTTTTTCTTGTGCTTCTCTTGCCTCTGAGGTAAAATTTATAAAATTCTCTCTAAATCCAAGATCCACGAGCTTCTCTAGCCTTAATATTATCTTAATTGTCTTCAACTTGCTAAAGGCATTATTCACTTTTTGAAAAAAAAAATTCTGTAATGTTCAGTACTGGTTCTCTTAATTTCTTTATAAAAAACAAACTTCCTAATATTTATTAAACAAATATTCTATTTCTGGCAGAGTTAATTGAACTATTTTTAAATTAATTAATTAATTTATGGTGAATTGGTTAACTTTGAAATCTAATAAGTTTCAGTTGCCTTACTGTTATATATATATATATATATATATATATATATATATATATATATATTTACACTGTGTGTTCACTGCCCACAGTTACATTTTTTTCTGTCACCACGTATTTGACCCCTGTTCACCCGTCTACCTCCCTCCTTCCCCATCGTTTACACTCTGGTAACCACTAGTCTGTAGTCCATGTCCACAAGTCTCTATTTGTTTATCTTGTTCTTTTGTTGCTTTTAGGTTTATATCCCACATATAAGTGATACCATGTGATTTTCAATTTAGCATGATTATCTCGAGGTCCATCAATGTCTTCACAAATGGCAGTATTTCATCTCTTCTTATGGCTGAGTAATATTCCATTGTATATATGTACCACTGCTTCTTTAGCCAATCATCTATCTAAGAAACTTCGGTTTCTTCCATGCTCTGGCCACTGTGAATAATGCTGCTATGAACATCAGTGTGCAAATATCTTTTTGGATATGGGTTTTCAAGTCTTTGAGGTAAATACCCAGTAGAGAGATTGCTGGATCATATAGTAGATCAATTCTTAGTTTCTTGAGGAACCTCCATACTGTTTTTCATAGTGGCCATACCAATTTGCAGTCCCACCAGCAGTGTGTGAGGGGTCCTTTTTCTCTGCATTCTCTCCAACATTTGTTACTTGTTCTGTTAATTAAGCTATTCTAACAGGTGTATGATGGTATCTCATTGTGGTTTTGATTTGCATTTTCCTAATAGCTAGCGATGTTGACCATCTTTTCATATATTTGTTGGCCATTTGTATGTCCTCTAGGGAGAAGTGTCTGTTCAGGTCTGTTCATGATATGTTGTACTATCATCATTCGTTTCTATGTATCTCTTGATCTCTCTTATTATTTCTTCTCTGACCCAGTTATTCTTCAGTAGCATGTTGTTAAATCTCCATGTATTTGTGGTTCTTCTTGATTCTTTCTGCAGTTGATTTCTATTTTTAAAGCGTTATGTTCCAAGAATATGGTTCGTATCATTTCAACCCTCTTATATTTGTTAAGGCTATCTCTGTGTCCCAGTATGTGGTTGATTCTTGAGAATGTTCCATGTGCATTAGAGAAGAATGTATAAGCAGCTATTTGGGGATAGAAGGTTCTGTAAATGTCAATTATGTCCAGTTGGTCTAATGTGTCATTTAAGAATGTTATTTCCTTATTGATTTTCTGTTTGGATGATCTGTCCATATCTGACAGTAGGGTAATTAGGTCCCCTATGCGATAGTGTTTTGGTCTGTTTCTCCCTTTAGTTCTGTTAGTAATTGCTTTACATATTTCAGGGCTCCTTGATTGGGAGCATAGATATTAATAAGTGTTATGTCTTCTTGGTGCATGATTTTCTTTATCATTATGAATTGTCCCTCAGTATCTTTCTTAATCTCTTTTATTTTGACATCTATTTCATCTGATATTAGTACTGCTGCTCCTGCTTTTCTCTGAATGCTATTTGTTTGAAATATCATTTTCCACCCTTTCACTTTGAGCCTATATTTGTCTTTGGAACTGAGATGTGTCTTCTGGAAGCAGCATATGGTTGGGTTTTGTTTTTTGATCAATTCTGCAACTTTGTTTCTTTTTAATAGTGAGTTCAGCCCATTTACATTTAGCATGATTATTGAAATATAAGATCTTTTCATAGCCATTTTATATTTTACTTTCTGGTAGCTCGGTCTTTCCATTGCTTCCTTGTTCTTGTGTTTCAATCTTCTTTATTTTGGTTGGCTTTTGTGAGTTTTTCCTCTAGTTCTTCTTGTTTCATGTTATATACTTCATTTCTGAATCTTTAGAGTGTGGTTACCTTTACAAATACGTAAAGAATAGTTACACACACACACACACACACACACACACACACACACACACACACACACACACGGTCATCCATTTTCTTTTGTGCATGCCTTGTCTCCTTGCCTTTTTGTGAATTTGGATCTTTGAATCCTTCCCTTATCAGTCATTTTTATCTTCATTTGTCTCTATGTATGCTGAATGTTTATCAGTATCTTGTTATAATAATTCTCTTTCTATTATTTAAGGTTAATGCCCTGTTCTTAGTAACAGATGCACTCCTCTGCTTCTATTTGCCCGATAGCTACTTTACTCCTAATTATGTATATTTTTTTTGTTTCGTTATTTTTTATTATTATTATTTTTTTTAGTGCAGGCCTCATAGTATATAATTTCCTCAATTTTTGTATGTCTGGAAGGTCTTAGTTTCTCCTTCATATCTGAATGAGAGCTTAGGTGGATACATTATTCTAGGCTGGTTGTTTCTTAATAGTTTAAATATTTGATTCTATTTCATTCTGGTTTGTAAGGTCTGTGCTAAGAAGTCCAATGATAAACTAATAGGTTTTTCTTTATAAGTTACTGTCTTCTTTTCTCTGGTTTCATAAAAATCAACTGTTGTTGATTTTCAGGGATCGCAAAAATAAACTGTTGTTTCTCCGCCATTCTTGCTTCTCTGCTTTCTGCCCTGATGCCAGGGCATTGCTGCCGGCTGAGTGGAGCTTACTGCTCTCCCAAGCAGGACTGACTGTTCACAGAACTCCCCTCTTCTTTCTCCTACAGGAAGCTCCTGCTGCAAGAGGCATGTTCTCCCAACACCCGGGGTTCTGACCTGTGGTAGTTCTTATGCGCAGATCCCACACTCAGACATGCTGATGTGTAGTTTGGGTGTTTTTTGTCCAGTTTTAGATGTTCAGCTTATTCTTAAAGGGGGAGAGATCTGAGGACATCTCTTACTCTGCCATGTTTCTGATGTCACTCTGGACTATTTTCATTTTATCATTTAATCCTTATGATGGCCTTGGAGTTTAACATTATTGTTTCAACTAATTGATTTAGAAAATAAATGGTGGGAAAGTGAAATGCCTGATTATGTGAGTGTCAGAACCAGAATTTACTTCAGATCTAGACTTAGATTTCAAAGTACTAGCACTTAATCTCTTCTAAACTATGTGACTTTTCAACATCTCACCACTTTCAAGTGTAAGACATCTAAATTGAGTCAATACTTCATTCACCTTTTATTCAATTACACTTGGAGAAAAATGGAACTAGGCTCATTAGAAATTATTTATATATTAAACTTTAAGCAGTTAATTATCCTAAGAGAGAAGGTAGTCAAATTTCATGTTTAGTACAGGGCAATGGTAAATATGGAAAAAGGCAGTTCTATAATTTTGCCCCTATAAATATAAGAAAGCTCAAAAGTAAGAGTTACTTCTCTATAAATTTTGGGAGATACTGAGAACATATTTTTCGAGTAGGTATGGTACTAATAGTAATGGATAGAGTCATTTTGTTAACTGTATTGGATGTTATGTTTGTGAAGGATTCCAAAGCTTTGACAAGGGGTGGCACTATTAGTCACTGAGCTAACAGCAACAATATTAACCTCATTGGTTCATTCTGTACCTTTGTCACTGGCCATTGGTACCGACAGGAAGAACATTGCAGCATGTGCTATTTGTAATTTCTTTCGTAGTTTTTAAAATTGCTGCCTCCTTTCACTGATTTTTGCTATAAATGTTCTCTTATTTTTTTAAAAGACAATTCTTTCTTTTTACTTTATTTATCTTTTTATTGATTGATTGCCTAAACTTAATTGCATAAGAAACAAATAAACAAAAATGCCATTCCTGCTTTTAAAACTTATTGCTCACAGTGTGCCCAAAGTCAAAGATAGGCTTCAAGCTCTAGTAGTTAAACCCAATTTTTCTTAGCTTGAGTACAATATCCTTATTAGGAAAAGGTCTACTCTAATATCTTGTAAACATTATACTCAATTTTAGGTAATTCAGAGGAACTTCTCTTGATGCTATTTCCTCTGAACTATCCTTTTTATTGAAGCTTATTTATTAACTTTGTCATCAGGAAAGTGTGGGAAACACACTATATGCATGATGCCATGCAATATCACTTATCTCACATGTACCACTGTTCATTTTTGTTTGTTTTTAATATTTTCTTCCCTCACAGTTTTTTTACATCTGGATTACCACTGTAAAATAAGGACATGATTACATAACATCCACACTCTCCCTGCAACAATTTATTCAAAATATTTATACATGCTTAAGCCTCCATAAATCACTATTTTCTTCTGGGCACATTTCTGTATTTAAAAATATTAATGCTTCAATTGCCACATCATATTACTTATTCTCAAGATCAAGACTAGGCTTCTGAAACTGGAATTAAAGGCACTTTACAATAGAATTGATGGTTAACTTTTTAACTTATTCTTTCTACTTGTTTCATTAACTTTTAAGTAAGCATGTTCTTGGAGATCTTATAAATTGCTATTTTTATGTCTTTGATATTACTATTCTCTAGCTATCTACCCATTTTCAATCTATAATTCAAGATGCGTCTAGACGCTCTCTAGAACACAGTGGCCTTCCTCCTTTATTCTTATAATTCTTTTCACTTCTTACATTAGTTATCCTTTTTATACTTCAACTAAACTGCAAGTTTATGGAGGAGAGATATATGTATACTTCTCTATTTCCTGTAGCACCTAATATAGTAGATTTTCATATTCTATTTATTGGTTGATTGACTATTTGATTGAACAAAAGCAACATAAGTACTGTTTCTTGACCTTTAAGAGTTTATAATATAATTATAATGTATTACTTTTTGCTAGAGGGTTATAAAGAGATTTTTAGGTATTCTTAGATCACAACTCATAAGAATGAGTCAAGAAACTGTACATTTGAAGCATATATAATTTTATTAACCAAAGTCATCCCAATAATTTCAATTAATAAAAATCAAAATGAGTGATGGAAAAAGCTCAGTATTTGTTCTCTATAAACAGCTCAGTATCTTTTCTTATCCACTAGAGTTCTTCCTTCCTTTACATTCTATTCTGTAGAGATGAAGAGAAGAAACATATTAATGTGAAGAAGAGGAGACTTTTTCTTTTCAGATGAGAAGTTTAAAAGGTCAGTGAGCAAAAGAAAGGGTTTCTAGGGGCAGGTGGAAATACTCCCACAATTAAATAATTGGGAAAAAAAGTCTATATTTAGGTGTTTAAAGAAAATTAACCTAGTATGGACACAGGCTTCTTGCACTGACATGATGATACATAAGCCTGAAGAATTAACATTGGAACAGATTCATATAATGCTTGCATCAAAGACATGTAAAGGGGAACCTCCTAAGATATAAAACAAGATTTGAAGGAGAAAGGCTACTTATAGGTTACAATGCTGCTCCTACTTACAAAAAAAAAATGCTTCAGGCATTATTTCATGGCTTTCTCCTTTGCAAGCCTAGTATGTATAAAGTACATGTGTCTGAATGTAACTGAAACAATAAGCTTTCTTTTCTTTTCTCTGTTTAAGTTCTCCATGTTACTTTTAAAATGCCAAAAATTTATGTTATTTTAAAAAGTACACAATGTGTCAAAGGTCCCCAGAGTTGATTTAGAAAAAGCTCTGAACATGACTTCCCCAGAAAAAGAAAGATTTCAAGTACTTTATAAATATTTGTTATATTACCGGTATCAGTAACACAGCTGGAGAAAATTACTAAAGAAAAAAGGGTAAAATCTGGTAGTACTGAGAATGAGCCAAGACTGATTGTCTCATAGTTCATATAAGCTGTATCGTCCATGCTGGGATGAACTTGCACTGGTAGAAAGAATATTATTGAAAGCTGGTAGAAGCATTGTATCCATTTCTATGAAAAATGAAATACTGAGATACAGGACCCATAAGAAATGGCTAAAAACTCAAGCATATGACATTTGCCTCATGAAGCTATTCACTGACTGAATAGAAATATATATATATATTTCAGATGATGGACTTACCTGATGCCATATCTTAAATGGTAACCTATCCAACTAACAGCATTTAATGAGAGCATGGTCATGATTTTATTTCCATAGATAGAAATGGAAGATTTATATTTTCATGTAAATAAATATTTATTATGAAGTAAATATTTCTGTGCTTATGTAATGCATGGGAAATATTAGTGCTTCTTAGATTGCCTTAAGTAAAAAATACTTAAGAGAAAATTCTCTTTGAATAAAGAAGATGGAATTGTGAATTTAGTTTTTTTCCTTAAGAATGTTCCTCCTAGATTTCCCTGCACAGTTGTTTAGACCATCCAAGTGTAGTTAACCACTCTGTTTAGTGGACATGGCTATTTTTGCAGTGTCTTAAGAGTTTGTTGGTTGCCAGATCATTAATGGCCTATGAATTATGCAATAAACTTCTCCTGTACCAATAAAGAAGAAACCAGCAGTGAAGTCAGGCCTGAGAATAGATGAAATGCAACAATAAAAGCCATAAACACAGTCTTTCATTTGGAAGTCCTATTAAGAATTAGAAATAATTCATGTTCAAATGGTTTTATATGGCAGAGATGCTGTAATGAAAGAATTTGCAGAACTTTTTTAAAAATTGAAGAAGAAAAAAGGGATCATTGGATTTGAAACAGGTTGTTTCTGAAAGCAGGGAGTTCATTATCTTTGTTTCCTTCTTCCTGTTAAAGTCTCAGGCTAGTAAACATTACATTTATAATCACAAGATTTTGTTCTCATATACAATTTACCAGGAAGTTATTATTCTGAAAAAAAAGGTTTTTTTAAAGCACTTTCATTTAATGTCATTTTAAATTCACGTTAAAAGATCTGAAAATGTGTTTTGTGTTTGAAGCTGATTCTACTGTTGATACGGCTCCTTCTGTGTCTGAAAGTAAAAGAATAAGAGATGAATAGCATTTCTTAAGCAAAACACCAATTAAGAAAGATTTAGCCTGGAGTTGTGATTTATTTTGAGTATGCTATTATGTGGAATTTGGTCATTTTCCTTTTGAGTTTCTACATAGTAAAAAAAGCACTTGAAGTAGTATATATAGTGCTTAACAACATTCTATGAGACTTACATGATTTATATACTTTTGTTCTTTCAGTTATTAATTGAGCTTGAGACAAATTATTCTCTTTGTTATAGGTTGGATAGTATTCCCTCCTCCAGTCATATATTGAAGTTCTAACCCCCAGCACCTCACAATTTGACCTTACTTGGACATAGAGTCTTTAAAGATGTAATTTGTTAAGACAAGGTGATTAGAGTGGGCCCTAATTCAATAACACTGATGTTTTTTATAAAAAGGAAAAATTTGGATACAGAAATACTGTTGGGAAAATATAACTTAAAACTCTCTTCTCCCAACTCAGAGGACATCTTTGGTGAGGTAGCAGAAACATAACAGTTTTATTTTTGAATAAGTACTAAACCAAAATATGATGTGTATCACAGAAAACCTATGAATAGATTTCAGAGATCAAAAAAAAACCCTCACCCCTTTTATGTAGCCACGCAGACACAACCCATTATATACATGTTTTCAAGATAAACAATAACCAGTCAAATGAAAGTACTTGATGGAATCTTTTGTCACATATGGTTATGTCACATATGCTGACTTTATCTGGTAGTTGGGGTGACTATCTGTGTTGGCTAATTGGCTTTATCCATGAGGAAAACAAACCTCTCATTTCTTTATGGCAAGAGGTAGTTTTGCAACTTAAAACAAGGCCCCACTGAAGTTAGGCTCCTATCTTCCCATACAAACTGGAAGATAGAGGTGTCATATACCTTGAGGATTCTCCTTTTTAGGTCTTAGAAATAACCAACACTGCTGGCACCTTGATCTTGAACTTCTAGCCTCCAGAATTATAAGACAAAACAGTACTGTTGTTTAAGCCACTTAGTTTTTGATACTTCTTAAGGTAGCCCTAGAAAACTAATACCATCTTTATATTTCTGTTTCCTCCTGGAATGGGTGGGGTTTGGAAAGGCATGAGAATCGTAAAGAAAGTATGGTAATGCTAACTCTTTCAGAGAATATTCAAGAACATTATTTAGTATTCTTGAATGTAAAATCAAGTTAGATAAAGTTCTCTATGTCCTTTGCATATCTGAAACTTAATTGTATTTTTTTCTTAAAATTATTTTTTGTTTATTTTACTACAAATCAATCAATAAATAAGATGTACTGAGTATCTTCTCTTCAGTTCAATAAATATTCATTATTTTCTATGGAATATACATATGAAAAATTGGTTGGATAAAGTAATGGCAATATAATGTAACATAGGGGAAGCACAGAAATCAAATCTGGGGACAAGAGATATAAGTGAAGATTGCACACAGATTAATTGATGTCTAGAATGAAGTTTAGAGGTTGAATTCATCACCCATGGAAGACATGAATAGTCAGTCATTCCAGGTCTAGGGAGCATTGGGGAACTCCCAAACAATTAACAACATAAAATATTGTTTGTTGCTGCAAATATTTCTGGAGCCTAAAATTGTAGGAGGGGCAAGGGCAAGAGTAGCTAAAAAGGAAGACATGAGCCAGGTTATGCCAGAACAAAGAGAGAATGTGGCGTTAGAGGTAGACACTAAAAAAGAACTGAGAATGAAATGCAATAGGTAATAGAATTTTGAATACAAATGATATTTAACATGTAATGGAGTTAACTATATGTCAGGCCATATTCTAAGTATTTTGGTGCATATTAACAAATGTAGTATATATGGCAACAAGGTTAGATAACTATTTTTATCTTTACAGGAGAAGAAACAGGCACTGAGAAATTAAGTAATATTTTTCTGATTTTAGAAACTAGTAGCAGAGGTAGAATTTGAAACTGTTTTTTTTTTTAATTAAGAAAAATGCGTTTACATTCATAATGCTATAGCAAAGGATACCATTTACCACATGTAAACTATATGGAAGAAGGTAGACCAGAACAGATAATAATTCTCATATCTGTTGATCCTTTCTGTTTTTTTTTATGGTACAGTTCAAATACCACATTTGCTGCAAAATTTTTTCTAATGCCATCCACCAAAAGTCATCTCCCTTGAAGCAAATTTAGTAATTTTATAAAAAATAAGTATTATATGGTTTATAAAACTTCTAAATTCATATAAAAGTAATTTATATGACTGACTTAGCTTCTTTGTATGAGTTTACATTAATACTAAGAACTGTATGTGAAAAGTATTTTTGAAATAAGAGCTACAAAATGCATAATTGATGAATGAACAATTAGAAGAGACTAAAAGGAAATAAGACAATTGAAGAATATAGCATACAGAATATTTTTGGAAGCTGGTAAGCAGGTGAATGAGTGGTAACTGAGTGACCTGAGGCACTTTCTAAATAAATGGGGAAAGCTGAAAAATAAACTGGTTTCAGCAAGTAGTTCAAAAATTTAGACACTGATAGCACTAAATATTTGGGTTAAAGAGGGGCGGCTACAAAAAGCTGGGAAGATTAATTAACTCTGATATCATGATGGACTGACTGGGTAAGAGTGAGTATAGTGAGACTGCAGGGACAGGAAAGGATTCAAGACATATTTGAAAAAAAAACAGTGAAGGACTCAGGCTCTAAATTCATAAAGAAGGGAAGAATGTATAGTGACATTATATACAATGTATTAAAATTTTCTAACAGTGATCAGAAAAATTTTTTGTTTGATTATTTAAGAAATACTTAAGTGAGGATCTGAGGCTTAGCTGATATTTTTATTTTCTCTACTTTTTCCTTAAGACTTCTTTTGTTGTTTGACTAAACAAACATTCTAAGCCATCACAGAGATGGCTAGCTAAACCAAAGGTGCAAGGATGATGAAGAAACACTGTTCTTTGGTAGAAATCCAAATGTCTCACTTTGCTGGAAACCATGTGTTGACATTGCCTAAGCATTTTTTTCTGTGTCTGTTCTCTTCAGCTCATCCCAAGTCAGCATCCCACACAGAAGATGCTTAGAGTCCTTGCTCTCATTTCTTAGCTCACTGTCCTGTGTTTCCTCACTTTTTCTTCCCTAGTACAATAGTTCCAACTATCTGGGTGTTCTATAGTACTTAAGCTGAACTGTCACTAAGAACAAATTATGTGAGGTGACACAGACAAAATTTGCTTCATATCATTAAAGATTATTTTCTGGAGTATGGAATTTTCATACACTTATCTGCCTCATTTTATAATTTAATCTTAATGATATGAACTAGGAGTCTTTGAGGAATTCTATTGAGAGACTCACAATTAGATAGAAGATCCTGTCAAATTTTCATTGTTGGTGGACAAATAAAGGCTATTCTTTAACTAAGACTTTTTATTTTTACCTCTCAATTAAAATTAAATTTTTTTCATTGGTGTTCACATGATTTTTTTCTGTTCTATTTTAAAGGTTTTTTCTTGCTTGTTTTACATAAAAACATAATGATAATGAAATTGAGAGAAAAAGAAAACCAGATAGTATTACATTTGAAAAAAAATCAAAGTTTTAATTAAAACACATATATCAAAACAAACATACAAAAGAAGATGTAGAATTCACATTTTTGAGAATTTATACTATATTAGCTACTTTATGACTCTTATTCGGTTAAGTCAGTATATCCATAAAGTAGTTACTTTTATTTCAATTTACAGACAAGAAACCTGAGAGTTGTAAAATAAAGTCATATAGCTTGTTTAAAGCCATTTAAATAAGAGATATGGGTGTTATCTAAACCTGTTTTGTCTGATTTTAATTTTTTATTTATTTATGTTTTATTAAGAATTGATCTATCATATGATCCAGCAATCCTTCTACTGGGTATTTACCTCAAAGACTAAAAACTCATATCCGAGAAGATATTTGCACACCGATGTTCATAGCAGCATTATTCACAGTGGCCAGAGCATGGAAGCAACCAAAGTTTCTTAGATAGATGATTGCCTAAAGGAGCAGTGGTACATATATACAGTGGAATATTACACAGCCATAAGAAAAGATGAAATACTGCCATTTGTGACAACATTGATGGACCTAGGGGTAATCAAGCTAAGCGAAATAAGCCAGACAGAAAAAGTTGAAAATCACATGATATCACTTATATGTGGGATATAAAACTAAAAGCAACAAATGAACAAGACAAACAAATAGAGACTCATGGACCTGGACTATAGACTAGTGGTTCCCAGAGTGTAAACGATGGGGGAGGAGGGAGGTAGATGAAAACTGTGGACAGTGAACACACAATGTAAATATATATATATATATATATATATATATATATATATATATATATATGCCTTATTGTTAAGGTGTACAGCTGAAATTTATTAGATTTCATTAACTAATGTCACCATAAAAATAAATTAATTAATTTTAAAAATTAAGGTTTTTTTTAAATGCTACTTTGTTTTCTGCTTTTATGAGCAATAGGCAGTGCAATAGCAGTGTCCAAATATATTGTTATAAAAGACAATTGTATCATGAAGAATCATAAGTTAACAGAAGGATTCTAATGCTAAAGATCTGGTTTTAATTTCCCTCTACATTACCAACTATTTTTTTCCCTTTTTTTATCTTATTGAAATATAATAGACAATTAGCTGCTTGTATTTATGTTGTACAATTCAATGAGTTTTTTTCAATCATAGTTGGCATACAATAATATTCCAGCTTCAGTTGCATAACATAGTGATCAAAGATCAAAAAAATTCACAAAGTGATGAGCCCGCTAAATCTAGTACCCTTCTTCCACCTTACATATTTATTATAACATTACTAACCCTCTTCCTCATGCTACACTCTATGTCTCCATGTTTATTCTGCAATTATTCATTTATACCTCTTAATCTCTTTGCCTTTTTTTGCTGTCCCCTAACCTCTCTCTCATCTAGTAGCCTTCTAAATATTCTCTGTATCTATGAGTTTCTTTCCATTTTTGTTGTTGTTGTTGATTTTGTTCTTTAGACTCCACATGTATGAGAAATCATGTGATATTTGTCTTTCTATAGCTGACCCATTTTATTCAGAGCAATACCCTCTAGGTCCATCAAGGCAATATCTTTTTCCATCCACTTTCAGTCTGTGTATATCTTTTAATCTGAAGTGAGTCTCTTATAGGCAGGATATGTGGGGGTTTTGTTTTCTTATCCATTCGGCCATTCTATCTTTTGATTGAGACACTTAATTATTTCCCATTTGAGGTACTTGTTGATAGAAATGTAGTTATTACCATTCTTTATTCCTGTTTTTCATACATGTTCTTTCTTCTTAAAGAAGTTCCTCTAACATTTTTTTGTTGTAATACTGGTTTGGTAGTAATAAATTTCTTTAGTTTATTTTTGTCTGGGAAGCTCTTTATCTGTCCTTTGACTCTAAATAATAGCTATACTGGATAAAGTATTCTTCATTGTAGATCCTGGGTTTTTATCACATTGAATATTTTGTGCCAAGCCCTTCTGTCCTGCATGGTTTCCTTTAAGAAATCAGCTGCCGGTTTTATGGGTGCTCCCTTGTAGATAACTAATTGCTTTTCTCTTGCTGCTTTTAAGATTCTCTCTTTTTATTTAACCTTTGTCATTTTAATTATGATGTGTCTTGGTGTGGGTCTTTTTGGGTTCCTGGTTTTTGAGTCTCTCTGAGCTTTCTGAGATTTTAGGTCTATTTCCTTCACCAGGTTAGGAAAGTTTTCCATCATTATTTCTTCAAATAGCTCTTTCACATCTTGTTTTTCTTCAGGTGCTCCTATGACACAGATATTTTTACCTTTCATAGTGTTCCATAGGCTTTTGAAATTATTATTATAGTCTGGCTTCTTTTTTCATGCCATTTTGTTTGAGTGTCCTTGACTTTCCCAACCTCTATATAGGTCATTCAATCCTCCTATTTATTCACTCTTTTTTCCCATATAATATACTTCTCATCTCAGATAATATGTTCTTCATTTCTGACTAATTCCTTTGTATAATTTTTATTTCCATTTTTTTAATATCTTTATTAAAGTTTTTATTAAATTTATCTACACTTTCTCTAAGTTTATTGAGCACCTTCTAACTCTGAATCTGCTAAATTACTTGACTCTGTTATTTCTGGATCTCTGTTCTGTTCTCTCACCGGTTTGCTTCTTTGTTTTCTTATTTTGGCTGCTTTTCAGTGTCTGCTTTTTACGTATTAAGCAAAACTCTTAAGTCTCCTGTCTTATTAGTGTAGATTTGTGTAGTAGGTGTCCAGTGGCACAGTCCTGAGAGGAGTTCAACTGCAGGCCAAATTTAATCCAAGCCTCTACTCCTCTGGGGCCACCTGTTAAAATTCAGCAAGCAATCCTTAGATGTTGTGCTTATAGTTGCCTTTAAAGGCCACACCAGAAACCGAGGCCTGCTGCCACCAGCAAGGAGCAGCTGACTAACAATGACACACCTGGATATGGCTTGGGTAGGGCTACAACTTGGGGGAGGTGAAGTTTCAGGGAAGCCTCTGGGAGGAGTGACCTCTGTTATCCAGTTTGATGACGTCTCAGCTATGGTGGCACTGAGTCCACACACTGGAAGGTGGGGAGGGCTCAATAGAGGAACAATGGATACTGCTGGCACTTCTGTACTGAATGAATTATGCCTTGACTCTCACTCTGGGAACTCAGTGTCCCCCTGTAAATCCTTGATGCCCCCTGTGCATGCATCCCAACCCACAAGCAGGTCTATCATTGTGAAGGTATGCTTGCAGACAAGGCCTCTTTAAGAGGCATCTGCAGCTGCCACTGCCACTGCCTCAGCCTCCATTCCACTCAGTCACTAGGGACCGGGCAGACTTATTTTCTCACCCCATCCTACCTTCTGCTGTTGCAGGGTGATTTTTTAGTTATATCCCTACTTGTATGGCTTATTCATCTGGATTTCAAGTGATTTTCCTTGCTGTTTGCTTCTTGTTTCTGTCACAACTTTGATTTGGTCACCAGAAAAATAAAACAGAGCCTCTATCATTTAAGCCATTTTTTTCCTATTGATAGGGAACTTTACCAGTCCATTTTTTATAAAAGAAAGGTGGTATTATTAATACTCATACTCTTGATGTGAGAATTTAATGATAGAATGTGTATGATCATGATTTATAAATTCCAGTGTTATATAAACAGTAATTTTTATTATTATTGTGCAGATTTCAATATAGGTATTTCTTTCCTAAAGAGATTAAATCATCTTCATAAAATGTAAAAATTTATATTTAAATTGGATTAATATTTAATTTTATAATAGAATGTATACTATATTTAAATGACTGAGATATATGATATCATCAAACTAAGCTTGTTATTCTTTAGGATTGCTAGGACTACTTCTTACTTTTTAAAAAAAAATATCAGCATAAGAATTTTATTGTTCGTTGAGGTATGTGTTTGTTTTGCACATATTTTCTCATTTTAAATTTATATTTTTTTCTTTCTGAACTTACTTAAATTAAATGTTTAATGTTCTGAATATTTATTAATTTATTTGTTTAACCAAAATTTAGAAAAATATATTTATATTGGTGAAAAATATTCTGATAGTGGCAATAGACTTTACATTATTTTAATGAAGAAGGAAAAAATGGAAATAGTAAATACAAATTATATCTATATCTATATATATGTATATTTATACACACACATATATACATACATACACATCAGGTAACAGAAAATGGGATGAGATGAGGTCTGGATTATTCAATAAATGAATTACCCACTTCTTAAAATGTGCTTTTATTTCTAGCTTTTAATTAAATATTATTTTGCTTTTAGTAATAATATAATTTATTATTAATTCAAGAATTATGTTCCTTAACCGTTATATATATTTTTTTATTTTCTGAATACAATAGCGACAAGAAATCTGAATTAAGTATATTTTGAAAATTCAGAGTCCACCAAGTGATGGATAATGATTTGTAAATAGAATTACTTTAATTTATAAAATTGATGTTATTAAAAATAACAATGTTATGAGATTGTATCATTTAATGAATAAAGTTTTTTGTTACATTACCTAATTCCACATAAAGGGCCATGCTGTGTGGCTAAAAGCCAAAATATAGCAGATATGCCACAGTGCAAATGGAACTGCCCGTCTTACTCTCTGTCATGTGGGAGGCCCTCATTAAGTGTTTCTTGAACCTAAAGAGAGAAGTTTCAAAAGATTTTTGATGCCAATAAGGTTTTATTTTTTAAATTTAGAAATGTAGGCACCAGATATGCAAAATACATTTTAATAAGTGCATTAAAAAATAGTTTCAGTGGATAATAGCATTACAATTCAGCTGCTGATTGCCCCATTCCTTCAGGAAAAAAATAATAAATAAGAATTAACTCACAGTGGATAGAAAGTTTGGTCTTCTACTTATGGTTGAATGGGCTTTTGTTGCACTGGCAGGGGACCATCCACAGGAAAATCTTTTCCAAAGCAAAGTAGAAGGGGAGTTAGTGACTAGGGTAGCATGTTGCTGTCATGTTCCATATAGTATTTAAAAATATCAGAGGGCCATAAGGATAATGTATTGTTCCAAGTTTGTTTCTTGGTTTTAACTAATACTTTATACTACTGAGAGCCATTTAGATTTTGGTGATATCATTTTCTAAATAAGCTTGCTGTCATTTTAACTTGCATACAAAATAGTATTTACCAGCACAGGCTTCCAATAGTTTCTCCTACTCTGGGGCCATTGATATATTCTTTGAGCTTATCTGTAATTACACTTAGATAGTCAACACTTTTATTTATGATCAAAACATCTTAAAGAAGGGAATCAAGCAAAAATAATGAGAAACAGAATTATAAAAATCTCTTTTGTAGATGATCCTCTATTGATATAAAAACAAAACAGTGGATATAGAAAAACTACATTGGTTGAAACCCTGCATCTCTGAAACACTTATTCTTAAATTGATCAGCTTATTAGTATTAATAATATGTTATAGAGAATTAGAAGATATAATTTTTTATTTATTTTGTATTATATTTTCAAGTGCACATATATATTAGTCTAGATTTGGAATAACTTGCTGGAAGGATAGGTTTAGGAGAGTGGAATGAAATACTTTCTGGGTCCTCTTTTGATTATTTTGGAGAAATGCTCAAAATAGTGGATTTTCTCTATTTTTTAATTCACTCTAGAACAATATAATTTCCTGTCTTATAGAAATTTTGAGAATTATTTTTCAACTTAAGATTAATATGTGAATTTAATCAAGCAACGTGTGTGTGTGTGTGTGTGTGTGTGTGTGTGTGTGTGTTCATTTATAATGAAACTTAAAATCTGCATGAACTTAGTTTGCTAACCATTGTCCTAATGTTCTTGAATTGGGAAGTCTCATTGGCGGAGTTAAGTGTCTGCTAATAGGTCCAATTTCAGTCTCATTGCACTCTTGGGTTTTATTCAAAGACCACAGCCGTTAATTTTCTACAATAACATAGGACTTCTGATTCCTAGAGCTCACTTGTACTATGGCATCTACATGTTTCCTCTAAAAATTGTATTAGAAGTAATCAACTGTGCGGGCCATTAAGAGCCAAATATTAAATATTCTAAATTCCAGTCTCATATCTTTTTACCTACAAAGTTTCTTTTTCAGCCCATCAACACTGAAGTTCTTAAATGACTTGATATTGTATCTTTCAGTTTAATCATTTAAGAAATTTAAGCAGTTTAGGAAATTATCACCACTCACTAAGAAGTTGCCATTCAAATTTAATTTAATCAGTTATTAATAAAACTGCTAATAAATAACATTTACTAATAAATATTCCTTATTTTCTCTGTGCAATATACCATGTATTAAATGAAATGTTCTACATGCACTGCTTTAATTCTTATGTCTGTACTGTGAGATAAAACTTAATCTAGTAAAGTGGAAAAGCTGTGCTTTTGGGGGCCCTGCCCTGAATCATATTCTGGTGAGTTTTCTGATCTTATGAAAACTATCTATCGTAGTATACCTGAAGCCTTCTGCCTCTTTACATGTATCTGCCAGGGAAACTCAGATGTTCAAACAACTTTTCTGCATCCTGTCCATCACCTTTTCCATGTTTTAGCCTTGCAGCAGTGAGTTAGGCGCATCCCCTGGTGTCCTTGCTGGGCTGTTAATTTCTTGTTCTGAGAAAATATCTCCAAATCAATGAACTCTTATCCAGCATTATGTTCTAGACATCTTTATCAAACATCCTAAAAATCCAATGCTAGGAATTCTCTACTGGCTTTTTCTGGAAAATGTGTAGACTGTTTAGAAAATTGAGTTGTGGTATGCTATTTATTTTGCTTCCCTTTCCAGCTAATTAGTACTTAATAAAAATTCTTTTTTTAAAAAAAAAATCACCTGAATATTCTGTAAATTTTGATTTTGTATCAAAAGATGCAATGTAAGAGGAGAAGAGAAACTGGGAAGTTATGCCACAATAAATAAAGGTAAGGTGGCTTTTAAGACATCTTCCTTCTTAGATAACTATATTGCTACTGCTTCTTAGTAAATAATCTTTTGATGTAGCTGAATGTTTGCCTATCACTTTGTTTTTTTCACAAATTGCATTGCATTGTTAATCATGGATGTTCTAACCAGATCCCAAAGTGTTAATGGTATTACTATGAAGAAAGATGTGTATTTTAATTTGTAAAATAAGGATAATACCTTTTTTCTTTGTTATTCGAAGAAAAAATATGTTCAACCCATTTTAGTTTTCTTGTTTATGCAAGAGGCATGTTGACATATTTCCAGTGATAACATACTTATGCTGAAAGACGGTGTACATTGTATATAATTGGTTTAATTAGTAATTTCTTCACCTATGTCAATTCAGCCAGCAAATTGAGCTTTCAAAAATATTGATCAGATCCTGTTTTTCTTGTGCCTAAAACTTCTTACTGTTCACACAAAGTTTCAAATATTTAACTGACTTAAAAGCTCTTATATCTCACTAAAAAAGTCCTACTTTTGACTTTTGTTAAGTAACCTATTTTCATATGTCTAGTTACCCAGACTAGAGAACTTTGAGTTGAAATCTTTGAATTCTCTTTTTTTTTTTACAATTTCTCAATCTCAGTGCTCTCAGTCTTCTTCCTTCCTTTGTCATTATATATGATCCAGTCAAGGGTCATATCTTCTACCTAGAATTGAACTTTCTAGCCCTTCTCATTCCTCTCAATCTTCCACTTCCAGAAAGAATTTTTCTCTCACTTTATTTGGTTATTTTAAGTATTCGTTCAAAAGTCTTTAAGTTTCTACAGAACTCTTTGAGGAAAAACCTCAAAATCATTGTTTTAAGCATTCTTAAAACTTTATAATGTATCTCTCATTATTCTCACTATTTCCTTACACAAATCATATGTTATACAACTGATCATTTTTTGAATTGTTCTTTTTCAGATTTCTAGAAATACCTGCCTTCATCTACACCTCCAGTTACAATTCTTTCCGATTTTTAAAGAAATTCGGATATTAAAAATTTGGATATTTTGCTACATTAAGTGCTTTGAGTAATGTGTAATCACAATTTGCAATGGGTGTTTGTTTCAAGGCATATCTAATACCTTGATGACAATTTTTATTTCATATAAACTTTCTTAATTCTGTTTTCCTACTAAGATAACTCCTCTTTTGCAAGCCAAATACCGTAGTATTAGTAGAAACATTTAGTTTGTGGTAGTTTGCCTCATTTATGCTCGTTTTCCTTTTTCTGTATTCATAGTTTTTGCCATTTGACCTTGCAGTCCTTCAGACTTGGAGTCAAATGTATTTCTATATCTTTTTGAGATTGGCCAAATGACTTGTTTTGGCCAATGAAATGAGGTAGACGTGACAGGGTACTATTTCTGAGACTAATATTAGAGATCTTATAAGTTTTTGCTTGCTCTCTTGCACATATGCCTTGCTGTGAAAATAACATGCCATAGCTATTAGGCAGCCCACATACATACTATGAGAAACAGAGACATTCAGTTACTGAAACCTGAGACAGAAGTGGCCAGCTAAGAACAGCCTAGATTGCCATTGAGTTTAGGGGTGGTTCAATATGTAGCAATAGCTGTCAGATTCATTCATGCTAACATAGTTTTAGTTTATACCTCTATTATTCCAGTTATCAATATTTGACAGAGATAATTCATTTGAAAATATTAATTATATGCTAGATTACTAACTTTAAATGAATTAAATAAATGTTTTATGTATATTTCTTTTTATATTTACACATTATTTATTTTTTATTTAACTTTATAATAAACTTTAGTATAGCTTTCAGGCCTCATCTGGGTAGGGATTATCCTTTAATCATCACTGAATCCCTGCAAACACCCACTATACACAGTACTCTTCACAAAATTAGCATTCCATAGTGCTTATGAAATGTTGCATGAATGAATAAATTAATAGATATTAAACTTATGATATTCCAATTGTTATAAATGTGTATGTAAATTAAACAATTTTTAATGATCAAAAATATTTTTGATAATAAGCTGGCATAATAGTTTTATAATTTCATCAGTAATTCAAAAATTTAATTAAAAATTTTAGAATTTTACCAGTGATTTAAAATTTAATTAAAATAATTACTTTTTGTAATTTTAAGGATTCTTATTGTAAATTTTGAGGATTCTTAAAGAATGAGAGAGTATACTCATCTTTGTGGCAGCATTGTTCACAGTACCTAAAAGGTAAAAGCAATCTAAGTGACCACCCAAGAGGTGAATGAATAAGCAAACTGTGATATATATATATATATATATATATATATATATATATACACACACACACACACACACACACACACACACATATAAGTGAATGGATAAGCAAACTGTGATTGATATATATATATATATATATATATATATATATACACACACACACACACACACACACATACATACATACATACATATAATGAAATATTATTCAGCCTTTTAAAAAGCAGGCAATTTTTACACTTTGTACAGTGTGGATCCACCTTGAGAACATTAGCTTAAGTGAAATAAGCCACTCACATAAAGACAAATACTGTATGATTATATTTATATGAGGTGTCTAGAGTAGTCAAATTTACAGAGACAGGAAGTAGAATGGTAGTTGCCTAGGACTGAAGAAAGGGAGAAATGGGGAGTTGTTTAATGGGTATAGTTTCAGCTTTGCAAGTTGAAGAGTGTAGACAGACAGTGATGATGGTTGCACAACAATATGAATGTACTTAATGCCACTGAACTGTGTGTTTAAAATGGTTAGATTGGTAAATTTTTATGTTATGTGTATTATAACAAAAAATTGAAAAAAGAGGAAAAATTATATTAGTTATTCTTAATATGTAAATCAATAGATATGAAAAGACTTTGATTAGATATTTAAATCTTGATTTAAGTTTGATGCCACTGCCAACATTTTTTTTTTTGTCAAAGGAAATGTTGTAAATGAGTAAAAAGAAGCTTTACATAGTGATTTCCTTATATTGAAACTATGTATTGGTGGCTTAGATTGTGGTCTATGTTTGGCACATGACTAAAGTGTGTTGATAATTATAGAAACAGCTTAGAAGGATGGTTGAATCTGGGCAGGGGTTCCAATTCCAATCCCTACATTCACCAGCTGTGTAAACTAGAGCAAATTGCTTAATCTCAGTTTAATCATCTGTGTGTGAATTAATATATATGAAGCACCAAGAAAACTGCCTGACATAAAGACAAATATTATAACATCTAGTATAACTACTATTACTGAGAAATTTTAGGATTAAAATCTAAATTTTATCATTTTTCTGGAAAGCCAAGTAATAAGGATGTTTTAGTAAAATGTTATCTTATTATTTAAGGACATTGCTAATTCTGAGGGAAAAATTGTTGTTTTAGAGGAGCTCTTCAGAGAAGCTCTTCTGAATCTCTTTTTATGACTTATTTGGTTGTCTAGGTGGCTAGTACTTTTCAGTGCTTACCCAGTCAGGCTTATGTAGAATAAAGGAACAAGAAATTATAGTTCAGGTCCTCTGGTTTCTATTTTAAATGTTCACAAATCTGGAATAAAAGGAGAATGAATCTATACCACTATCAGTATTTTGGCCTCTCTCTCCTTTTAAGTGCACTTCCCAACAGACATCTCTCCTCCTTAATCATTTAAATAATTGGCAAGCTGTGCAGCCCTTAGCAGAAGGTGGGAGTTTATTTATGACTCCTCTTTATCTTTGAAGACAAAAGAGAAGAACAGATGAGATCAGATCAAGGAGTGCTTTGTTTTCTAATCTCTCCAGAGAAATTTAAGAGTTTCCTCCCTCCATGATCATATTTCTTGTTGTGAAGCACTAATGAAGGCGCTAATTAGTTGTTCAGTGGCATGGACTTCCCTTGGATATTTTCAAGACCTACTTCGTTTGCATTATGCATATGCTTTACTTTGTATATTTCTTGTTGCTCTTTCCAAATTCTGTTCATGAGATGGAAGAGAAAACCAAAGCAATCCTCCCTCTTTTTTTCCCCCTCAGATTTAATATGTGTGTAAAAGCTCATACAGAGTGCATGTCAAAGAAAATTTCCTGCAGTCAGACAACCACTAAATTGGCAACAGATCAAGTAAAAACAGTTTTACTAACTATAATAAAGTTCAAAGACAAGAAGTCCAAATCTTCTCCTGATAGCTATCCTAGCTATAATACTAATTTTCTCATTAGCATATTGCAATGCTGAGTGCAGAAAGTGATATGACAAAAGTTTTCTCTAATGATTAGTACCAAATGCATGACTCCTAACAGCCCTGATTTCTTGCTCATTCTGTTTGAATTGCATTGTATACATTATTGATTTCATTAAATTCATTCATTCCATTTATTCAAAAATATTTAAAGAGTGCTTTAATCTATCATTATGTAAATATCACAATAGATAAAAGTTTATCAATTTCATCAAACTAAAAGCAAATACATTAGACAGTATAGTTTATCAAAAATTATTTTGAATATTGGATAAATGAACTTAATCTAGCAATAGGAATCTTGATATAAAAAATATATAAAGACCCATGCAAATACAATATTTGAGAACATCATAGGATTTTAGCTTACTCCATATTAATTTTAAGTCAACAATACAGATTAACAAATTAACAAAATACAAATAAAAGTACAAAAGCAAACATTAGTAAAACTTTAAGATGTAATCCTATATTTATAGAAGAATATGTTTTTAAAGAAACGTTAACAAATTAGAATGAATCCTTAGAACAACAAACAGGATAGTGAAGAGTTTGAATAACAGTTTTAAATGAGAAGTGGTTCAGGTGAAAAAACTGAAGGCTTAATACAACAAAGTTACTTTTCAATATTTGCATCAGTTCATTTGTTCTTGCATTAATTTGTGATTTTGTTTATTTAGAAATATTCATTGGCACATTTAGTAGTCCATACACTGTGCAATCATAATGCAATAATGAACAAAAGAGAAGCGGTCCCTAGTCTATAACCACCATTGGCCAAAACAAAGTTAATGTAAGCAGATTTTTGATTAATATAGAGAAAACTTTCTCTCAAAACAAACTGCTTTCAAATGGAACAAATTCTTCAGTGCTGATGTTTCTGTTTCTGTTTTTGTTACTAGAAAGATCACATGAACCAGATGGCCATTTGTTTGAAAATTTAAGCACTGAGTGAAATCCTATATTAATCCCTCTCTGTAATATTTTATGAATATCTTTAGTTTCTTTATTGGAAGACAATTTAGTCAGGTGCATCTCAAAGGAAATGTTATGATAATAAAATAATTGAACATGAAACATTTATTTTTATGAGAAAGCTTAGGCTAAAACAACATGAAATCTTGCTTTCTATTTATTCATGACACTTATATTCTATCTTTTCAGAATTCTTGGAGAAATTATACCCATAATTTTGATCTTTCAAATTACAAATATTGTGATTGTACTTCTTGATATGGAAGTGGAAAACGAAGATGGGACAGAAAGTTCCTATTCTACAAGTAGAGTTTATAAAAAGGGGTTATTCAGGTGCAAGTTATAAAATCTAGCTCAAATTTGTTTAAGATATAGACAATATTTTTATATATAACTATGTGGAAGCTTAATGATAGAAAATAGTTATAAGAACAAACATTTGTACTCTATCCACCATTTCATAAAGTATCTTCCTTTTTCTCTCTCCATCTATCAGCTCTACTTTCTACCATGGTGACTTTATTCTCAGGCAGCCTCTCTATAGGTGACAATGGTGAGATCCTATAGTGATCCAGGCTTATAAAAGAGACTCATGGTGTTTTATTAAAGGAATTCTTCTTCCAAAGAATACCCTATTGATTTACCCAACATACTTCTGATTGACTCTCCTTGGTTCATACATATACTTGTTTGCCCAACCTTATGATGAAGATTGTGGTAAAGGTGGGAGTATAATTAATAATTTCATGCTATGGGGAAGAACTAATTCCCCCAATTGATTAAATGCTCGATAGACAAAATTATATCCATTAGAAATACTATCCTGCTGACTTTATTAATTTTGAAGTTTGCATAATACAACTGGATAAAGATAATATCAACAATAAATTTTCATCATGGGTAAAGAAGTTTTACATATTATTGTGAGCCTCAGATTTGGCTCTAAGACCTAAAAATAGGTAAGGATCCAAAGGCATCTCAAAATTATTAAGTCAAAGAGATAAGTGTAGTCAAATCACAAAATTTTCTTATAACTCTGTAAGTATCTTTTTCCACCCTAACAGATTTCCATCTATATGAATTATATCTTAATTATATCACTTGCAGCTCTGTGTTTAATCTGCTCAGGTATTGAATGATAATACTTAACATTTATTAAGCTGTTTTTCATGTAAACATGGTATCTAATCTTCATAGCATCTTCCTGAAGATGACAGGCATTATCCTCATTCTCTAGATGAAGAAGTGGAAAGCTTTCAAATGGCTTCAAATCACTAGCCAGTTGAGAACTCAGTACAATATTTCTACCTAGCACATCAGTGTTCTATTTGCCAAACCCTGAAGGCAAAATGTTATGAAAGTTTCTTCTTTGATTTATTTCAATTCATTTCAGTTCTATTTGATTTGCTAAGCTGTATTAAGAACATACAATATGCTCAATGTCATTCTAAATACTGTATACAATACAGATTATGCATGAGGCAAAAATCCCTTAACATTATTGTTTCATAATTTAACTTCAAGTACAACACATAAATTCAAGCAATAGTTGTATAACAATGTGAGTTAATGTATACTCTAACTCTTAACTACAAAAAGTGATAAAGTTAATAAGTGCATATATACTTAAGATATAACAAAGTTTTGCATTGATTCTCTTACATACTAGAAGTTCTCTATGACACAATTTTAAAATTTGTTTTTTGTAATTTATCCACTCCATATTTTTGTATACCTATAATAAACTAGCCAAGGTCTTAAGCACTGTATGCACAGTGGTGACTAAAGAAATAACATCCTAATTCTCATGGAGGAGAGATATTAAATGAACATGTTTACTGATCTATAACATTAGTTGTTATATTTGTTCCGAAGGAACAGTCCAACTTTCCAGAGAAAGTATAACAGGGAAAAAGACTTGAGTTTGGAGAAGGGGATTAGGAAATTTAATGCTGACCCTTTAACCTAAAACCTGAAGAATGAGTAGAGTTTTGCCAAATATGGATTGAGATGAAGTGTATCTGTGGAAGAAAAAAAAAACTTTGTTCTAAGCACTTTCAAAGAAGTGCTTAGAACAAAATAAAACACATATTTAGATATACAACAGAGTGGCTTCTCTTCAATTATTCTTTAGATTTCTAGGACAAGTGGGAATTTGGCACTACATTTGTTCCAAAAATTACTGCATTTCCAGGGACTAATGAATATAAGAGAAAGCTCAAAGGGAGAAAACACATGACTTTAGCAATAATTTTCGGTCAGGTAGCTTTTTGAAATTCAATAAAGGGAAGTAAGGTTATTCATAAAGTTATGCCCTATCAAAGAATTTTGAAATTACTTATGAATATTTTAGGATCAATTAACTGAATAGTAGAAATGCATTATAGAGTGTTTAAATAGCTCCTTACTTAATGATATGTTATTACATTAACAACCTCAATAAAGTTAAGAACAAATCTTAATTTTGTGTTTTCCCATCAGTACTTAGAATATTGCCGTGTATAGAACAGATGTTCAGATAAATTTTGTGGATTTTTTGAAACAATGATTTCAGGGGATAAATTTAGTAAAACTAGATGAAGATAATTATAATATTTGGAGTAGTTACATACTTTCAAAAACTGGTTTCAAATGTTTTTTATTAATTGCTCCTTTTGCCCTCATAGCATCTTGTGCATTACAGCATTCCTTTCTCTGAAGCAGAGTAAGTTCAACTGTCTGTCATTGCTCCTATATTGGGAGCCTAGGTAGGGGCTATGGTTGATTCATTTGTATCCATAGTATCTAAAAAACATGTCACATGTCATTAGTGCTTTATATTTATTGAGTGGAAGAGTAAGCAATTAAGTGAAGTAAAAAAAATGAATGAAGAAATGAAGTGATAGTTATCTTTAATTATCATTTTATGAACATTGATGCAGATGAAGAGGATAAAAGGGAGAACACTACAACACATACTAGTCACTCAAGAAATGTGTTCTGAATGAATGAACTTGTATTGAAAAGAAAATTAACATGGTTTTGCCATGTACTAGATATGTGATGAGATTAAATATATAGAAGATTGATACTGTCAATGGTTTTTGAACTTTTAGGTGTATAAAATCACTTGAGGCTTTGCTTATTTTTTTAAATGCATATATTCTGAGACCAATCCATAAAGTTTCAATTTAACAAATTTAACAAGTATGCCAGCACTTCTAGTGTAGGTGGCCTAAGGCCACACTTAGAGAAATTCTGTATTGAATATAAATGGTATCATCATTCACTCTACTTGCAAAATTAAAGGAAAGATAATTTTGTCCCCTTCGAGTTGTTAAAGGAGCATTTTAAACAACTCAAATCTTTTGCTCTTTTATATCAACAATCTGTTGAAAGAAACAAACAACATGATTCTAATTTCTCCCTTTGAAAGCAGCATGAATTATATGCTGGCTCTAAGGATATATCTAATGTGGCTGATTTGTAAGAGTGCTGCTGTTCTCCTTTGAAATTAAATAAGGGATAGAGCGATATGAAAAAGGAGATCTGTTTGACACTCATTCCCATATCTTTTGGAAAGAGCTATTTCTCCCACTCCAACTGTGTGGTTTTAGTGAAATTTATAGTCTCTGATGACTCTGGGATCCTGGCGGTAGTTAATTTCAATTGAAATGGGTGCCTAAACCAGCTAGAATCTTCAGAGGCATGTCTCGGGGGTACAGATCTAGGAAAAGAGAATTGTGTTTCTATCCTGTGACTAGTAGTGGGATGGATGTGCTGCAACAGATGTTTTCTGCTTTACAAACTAATATTGCCAAGGAAACCAAGAGAGTTGCATGGGTGTGGGAGAGTGAGGACAGAAAGAAAGAGATAGAGGAGGTTAACCAAGAGACAGAGAGTTTGGTAACAGTCCAGTCTCTTGTTTTTGGTGTCTTAGAGACCATTTGACTTTATTGTGACTACATATATACTCTAAAATAACTTCCAATTTGCCTAAATTAATGAGTTATATTTTTAAAAAGTAGACGTTATTTTTCAATGGTTTTAGTAGAAGGTACAGAGGGTTCTCATATACCGCCTCCCACCCCCGCACCCCAGGCACAGTCTCCATCATTATTAGCATCCCTACCAGAGAAGCACGTGTTGTGGCTGATGAACCTGAACAACTACATTATCTCACCAAGTTCATAGTTCTCATTAGAGTTCGCTCTTGATGTTGTAGATTCTATGAATATGGAAAAATGTATAAGGACATGTATCTACCATTATAGTATCACACAGAATAGTTTCAGTGTCCTGAAACCCTCTGTGCTCCGCCTATTTATCCTTTCCTCCCCCTCTAAGTTGAATTTCTGATATTAAAACCAAGGATTTCTAACAAATTGGAGATGGGGTTATTCATTAATGACTTTGTTACATTGGACCTGTTGTATTAATTGTGGAGAGTTATTTTTTTGGAGAAAATACTTCATATATCATGAAACTAATTTGAAGTTTGACATAACTATGCATTACATTAAAAGAAAATCTTAAATAAAATGAAAAATGCTTTCTACCCACACTCCTATTTCAAAGGTAAACATTAAAGAAACATAGTATTTATCAAGAGGTCTTGGATGTGGGGAATGGCATATCATTTATAATTTCAATTTCTTAAATATGTTTCTATTATACTTCACTGGTCAAAACTTATGCTTTTAATTCTAATCACTCTTCACCAAGGTCTATTCAGTTTACTGTATTGATTTGGAGTAGATTACTGTTTGCAGAAAGTGAACAAGTGCTCTTCAAATCCTCATAAAATGATTATGTGAGATCTATCCAAGACAATTTCCGATTACTTATAATGTAAAGATTTCTTCTAAGTTAAAAGAGATTTTCTCATGTAAAGTTTATTACATAAAGATATGTTTTCTCTTTAGAATAAGAAAAATTATTAAAATAAAGATTTTTATCATTACTGTTTAGATGTTATGTGTGTCTGTTTCTTACTTATTTTGGTCACCAGATATTCTTCTGTTTAAATCCAGAACAATAGAATTCTGACAAGCTTCCCCTACAAATGTTTAAGCTTCTGAGAAGAATAATATGCTATGGCCTGTTGAGTTTTAACTGACATTTATTAAGAATTCTCTAAGTGAAGACTTGTAACATAATATTGTTTATAAACTTTATAATAGTAATTTATAATATCCTCATTTTTGTTATGAAGATTTCTACACTTTGAGAGGTTATTAAATTGTCCTAGTTTTTGAAAATGGGGACAGTCTCTTGGAAGACTAACTTTCATGCTAGCCTGTATGCTCCTTGAAGGAAGTTGTTTATATCCAAAAGTCCTTGTATTTAGTGGCTTCTCATTTGTTTAATGAATAAAGAAAGAAGCACATTTAAAATCCAGAATTAAGTTCTCTTGACTTGCTTTCTATGTTCTTTAGATTACAGGTCAACTACTAGAAGAGTTTTTTCAAAAGTGTATAAACTAGATGACAGTTGGAGTGGCATTTCTTTACAAGTATATTTATTTTGAATGAATTTATGTATGTAAAGCTTTTAGAGGCAGTACTGACTCAGTGTATAGATACTTGTTTTTTTTTTATTTTGCTATTATTATTATTTAGAATTGTGTATTATTCAAATTTATATTAATACTAGTAATACTCACTTGGTAAAGAGGAGAAAACAAAAAAAATTAAAGTATTTAAATCATTTGTTTGACTCTTAAAGCTATTTTACTCTTGTGTGAGCACATTTTCTAATTCATCTCTTAAATTATGAATTTATTCATGCTTATTTAATTAAAGAAGTATCACCTTCTGTTTCCAAAGATGATAAATGGCTCCTGTTCATTCGAAAGGTGACAATACAATACTAGTTTGATTTTCTTGTAGGTCTGTAATAATCTTTGCTAATGCCCTAAAGCAATAGATTCAGATGAAAAATTAAAATATTTACTATTCTTCCTTTGTATTATGTAAGAAGAGTTCCTCAGAGAACATTGTTTTCATCATTGAGAATGATTTATTCTTTCTGCTGCATTTTGCTGTGAAATTCAGAGGACAGATAAATTTCTGACTTTATATACAATTTCATCTCTTCTTGAGGCAACAAGAAGTAAAATAACCTCTCAGGAAACATTGAAAGTAGACATTTATTATGTGAAACGGTTTGAACTATTCAACATCTACAACTAATTCTGTCATGCTTTGCTAAAATAGTGCAGCACTTAAATATTGAAGGAGCAATATATTGATAATGAAACCATTTCCAGGCAAAGAACTTAGAACAGGTATTTAGTTTAGATAGTTTCATTATGAATGTAGAAACATTCTAAAAACATTGCAGGATAATACAATACAAATAACTGCATCTGGAAGGTAAATTATTTATACCTGTTTTAACTTGATATGCAAAAGACATTTTCAAATGAAGTTTTTTTATATGAAAAACAATATTTTGTACATGTGTGTTATAATACACACATTAATTCAACTTTCCATATCATACACTTAACACAAAGTTATAACTTCTGTATGCAGTTCCTTAATACTAGAAAATTCTGGGGTAATAAATAAAGAAGGTTAAATGTGTTAGGACATTATTGCCCACAGATGAATAAGAATTTCCAATAAAAATTAAAATGTTAATCCTGACAACAGTTGAATATTTAACTGATGAAAACAAAAAAGGTTTTGATTCAGAATTCTTCCTTTTTTTTCTTTTTTATTGTGTGTGTGTGTGTGTGTGTGTGTGTGTGTAGTTTCCATTTGTTGGGGTGAAGTGTCCAATGTAAGCATGGTATGGTGTTAGTTTGTATGAAACAAAGAAGAAGAAGAAACACCTTAGATTTAAAATGAATCAACATGCTGATTTTGTGATGAAAGCCCTTTAATGGTACTATAACCAAATCAAGAAAAACATTAATTTAAAACTCGGTTCGTATATGTTCACATCTTCTAAGATTTTATTTCATTTTTTCTGTTGCCTCCCTTTGGTAACTAAATTAAAAACAAAATGATATTTTAGTATAGTTTACAATTTTGTGTCTTTGCCTTTTAGTCTTTAAGACAGATCATGCCTTAGTCTTGCTACAATGGTTTGGAAGGGTGGGTGCTGGGGGTTCTGTAATATTTCTAAGCTTTAGTTTCCTCATTTGAGTGTAGAGATAATCATAGTTCCTATCTCATATTATGAAAATTAAATGAGATAATACACATAAACTCTCAACACAAGTATTCAATGCATATTATTTACTTAAATTTTTTAAATTTTTAAATGGTACAGGCAAGTCCATACTAAATTTTAGAAAAAGATAACTTCCTCTGGGGTCAAATTGGTTCTATCAGATTTATTCATGACCAAACTGCTTTCAAGTCTGTCTTTAAGAGAACTCCATTTTGTTCTGTGAACAAGGTAAGAATAGGCCGTTGTAGGTAAAGCCAAGAAGAAAGGCTAGTTTTACTCAGAAACTTGGGTCCTCAGGAAGTATTTTCTCGGGGTTCTGTTGTATTTTTTCCTCAGGGTTGAAACCAGGACTTGTGAATAACCATGCTTTTCACCATAACTATTTATCTTTCAGTTAGGTGAGATTTTTACCTCTCATTTGCATGTACATTTGTGATAAGTTGCCTAGGAAAAATGGGAGTAGAGGAAGTTCACAGCTTAATTCTATTTCATATCTCCTGAGCATTCTTAAGTGACAGTGGAGAAAATTTAAAATCACTGTCTGACAGCTACATTTCTGAATCAGCTACTTCCTATAAATGTGTTACAGACACCTGACAAAAGGGAAAGTTTTTGTTTCTGAGTATCAAAAATATAGTGTAATTTTCTGTTTTAATATCAAGTAATCTTTAAAATTCTGTTCAAAGAATATCAGCAAAACTTTTAAAACAGCATTGCATCTGTAACTCAATGGTTTTATAAATATTAGGAATGTCTACCAAGTTACTCATAGTAAAAGTGGAGACAGGCATTTGGTGTTTCTGAAATGTTGCTTTCTGAATGTTGGTTTAGGCTATTCTCTTCAGACAAGCTCTTGAGTCCTTTAATATTTGAACTCTGAACCTATGGAATTGGTGAGATTACATGAGTGCTTGTCTTTACAAAGTCTGCATAAAGGAATTATAAATAGCTATTCATTATCAGCATATCAGATGAGGAGGATTTACACACATATAAATATAGCAGAGGCTGGGTCCCCGTGGCTCAGGAACTATGAAAAATAATTGATTTTATTATAGACATCAAAGACCAAGTATATCAGAACCTTCACTTAGATGTGTGCTGGATTGCAAACATCACATACTTAAGACAGTAAGAAATATTTATAGTTGTGAAGTTCTTTCTGTACGACCTTATAATCCTATGAAGATGAGTGTTTGAATACAAGAGTGTTCACTGATAGATTAATTAAACATTAATTTAATAAATTGGTACACGCATTGAGAAGATAAGACAGTATTCATGCCAAAATGTGCCAGTGGCACTTATGTCTGTTTATGTCTGTGTCCTCATCATGCTATAATGTGCTGTTTCTAGTGTGATAGGATGGTGTTGCCCATTGTTAGTAGGTCTGAAGACATGATTTGTATCAAAATTTGCTAGCACAAAAGCTATGCTTACGGCAATTAAGTTCTTTTGGTTCTGGGCATATGTGACATGCCAATTTCCTTTATGGTTACTGTACTTTAGAATTAGGGAGGAAAAGCCAGAACAATTTAAATCCAATAAAATTTTTATTAATTTATAATTTTATAAATATCTATTTATATATATTTTGATTAATTAATACATGTGTATGAGGCATAGACATACATATAAAAGACACATAGAGATAAAAAATTAATCATTAATTTGTTTGGTGGCTTGAAAAATCAAACCCAAGTTGCAACACCATAGTGCAGGGAAAATATAATTTCTTCATTTGGGATTTAAACAATATTTTCTTCTTTTTCTAAGTTACTTTTACTTATTCACATTAACAGTAAAAGCAAGATCAAAATTGCCTATCCTACTTAAACCTCAGTCCAATCTAATCATTTAATCAATATCCTTAGATATTCTCAGCCTCTTAACAAGTTTTATAGGTATTCTGTCTTTTAGAAGGTCTTGTTTGGGTTGAGTGATCTTAGCATGCATGGAAAAGATGAGTCACAGGGTAAAGTGACGCCTCCCTCCTCTGAATTCCAGGAAATTTTTTGTCCACTTTAGGTCTGGGCAGTCTGTTGGCCACTGAAGCTGAAGCTTACTCCTTGTCAAATCTTTTGGCTTGATGATGATCTTAAGGCATTGTCTAGCTCAGTAGATTTCATTCTGTCTCCAGCTGGGGCTAGAGACTCCTTCAACGTGTCTGGCAGTGAATTTCATTCAGTCCTGATTTGGGTGATCTGCTCTGTAGCTCTCAATACACAGCCATCTGCTCCTCTGGTAAGTCCTCCATCTGGTTTCCTCCATATTTCCAGGTCCCATCTAGTCATATAGACAAAATGGTGACTTAGTAAGGTAAACATTCAGAATGTCAATCTGGATGTAATTACCAGACAACAATAACTAAATTAATAGATCTGTACTCCATCTGGGTGAAGGAGTAGTCTGAAATGTAATCTCTTTAAAGATATACGGAGGTGAAAGTAGGTGGAGATGAAGTGAAGATAACAAAACACATCATCTTTGCTTTTGATATTATCACATTTATTCAATACAACTCATTATCACTTAGCCAAAGTCTTAAAATGGGGAAGTTGAAATGCATATGGATAACTATTTAAATCCTTTTTCTTTTTCTTTTTTGTCTCCCTCTAAAATCTAAGCTTGAAATACATAGGTCAAAGAGGCTTAAAAGTTTTCTTTAGAGAAGACTCTATGAGCATTAATCTCCCAGGCTTGCTTGTTTAAGTACTAATGAGAAAAAAAGACATGTGGAAACTTTTCTTCCAAGGCAGTAAGCTTCCATGCATAGCACTGTGATTGGCACTGGAGAAACAATACTGAGTAAGAGTGCCTCATCCTGTGGACTATGCTAGTCCTTATACTTTAGATTGCTCATCGGAGTTCTACTTAAAAATTTAGTAAAAAAGCTGCAGTTTCTCCCCTCACATCTTAATCTTAATCTCCAAGAGTATTGTACAGAGAATGGGAAGTCACAATCATAATTGGAGGATTAATTTTTTCATCTTAAATCTTAGTAATTCTTATGAAAACTGACAGTGACATACTGTTTCTACAGTTTCTATTTGCCCTTTACCTTGCTTATAGATCATGGAAAAAAGTAGTTTTTGCAAATGCTATGACTTATGAAATCAACTACCCAGAGCTGGGCCATACCTCACAGGTTAAGGGCACAGTCCTTCACAAGACTGGCCTCACTATAACTATTGGCTACAGATTCATAGATCCACAAGTTAGCCTAACTTCTGACCAGCTGGCTACAAATCTATGGGTTCCTAAAACTTGTAAATTTTGATAATTTGCTAGAATAACACACAGAAATCAGGAGAATGCTATGATAAAAGTTTTATTACAGTGAAGGATACAAATCAGAACCAATCAAAAGAAGGAATGCATTGGGTAAACATTAGAATGGGTTCAAACACAAACCTTTCAGTTGTCCTCTTCTTGTGACTTCCTGGACAGCATTAACTTCTTCTGGCTACAATATTCCAAGTATTGTGAACTAGGGAACCTCATCTAAGCCTTTGAAGGCTGAGATTTTATTGGGGTTTGATCACATGCTGTTCATCTAGTTAACCTTTAATTACTGGCCCCTCTTGTAGGTTTGGTCTCCAGTTTCTCTAAGAATATAACTAATATGGCCTGCTCCAAAGCCCCAATTATAAGTCACATTGTAAGACTACCTATTTGCCAAAGTCCTCATAGAAACATTCTTGTCAAGCAGAATATTCAAGGGTCCCAGAGATCACCATCAGTAGCCTAAGGCAAATGTCAGACCTCCCTTTGGATAAAGTTATATCTTCCGTACATATCAGCTTTTTTTTATAAAAAAAAAATAAAAATAAATTCAGGAACTTTTTTGCATGTCTGTACTTGAAACCAAGCCTGTACTTGTAAATACACCTAAACTCATACACGAGTCTGCACTTGTCTTAAAGAGTCTGAAGTAAGTTTCTGGTTAACCTTTTATCTGCTTCTTTTACTTTTACTTCTTTCTGATAAAAATATTTTCCACAGTATTTGAAAAAGCCCATTTTATTAATCTAAAACAAATTTGTAAGCTCTTTTTCAATTTTAATTTTTGTCTACTATAACAATTTTTGTTTAGTATAAATAAACACAGATATTTTTTATAGTAGTTTAACTTTAGTATGTTTTATGAAAGTAGTTTCTTTAAAAATTATGAGTTACTTGAAGACAGGGATTATATGACTTTTTCATTTCTAATTTTTAAGGGCCACAAGAGTATATGTTTTATATTTTTACTACTAAATATTTATTTGAGTGAGTGCAAGTGAATGTAGTCAATTAGCAGAAGGATCACATCAGAGCCTATAAAAAGCATTGGATTATAACAACAATACGCAAAGAAGCTTTATGATTTAAATTAACCAAATTATTATGGTGACCACAAATCACAACAAAATGGGAATCCAATTGGTGATAAAGAGTGCCAATTTTTATCATCAAAAAAGTCATCACTCCTATCCCAAATATGACAACTATCCCAAATATCCCAAATATTACAAAATAAGTAATTTTGTATTACTTAATTGTGTAATATGTCAATGTAATAACATCCACAACTGTAGAGAATTTTTATTAAAAATTTTGAGCAAAATGGAGGATAACATTTTGCAGTTTCTCTTATTTATTCATAATTAAGGTAGAAAAGTAAGGAAGATTACATGAAGGTAGGAGAAAGAAGGCAAGAATTGGATTATAGGATAATTAACAAAATTATGTGCTCTCTTGATGATGAGTTCACTTCCAAAGGGTCTGAAAAGAGGCATTTCAAAGGTATGTTAACCTAAATGCACAGAAACAATGGACAGGGCTTGCTTAAGGCAGAGGTAAACCTTTTACTAAAGAAGTTATATGCCGAGGGTATGACTACTCACCAGGATCTGCCCAGTTAAAAATATATGATCAGATCACCCTGTGAGGTTACTTTCACAAAACCTCTTTTTTTTTTTTGTCCAAAAATGTTCACTTTCAGTAAAGATAGGATCACTTCCAGTATGTTCTTCATTTTTTAAATCTAATATATTCTTCCTACAGTGGGAGTTTTAGCTTTAGTCTATGTTGTTGCCAACACATTCAGACAAGTTTTGCCAGGATATTTGAAAGAAAGATTTACACACATCCATGTAGAGATCATTTGGGAAACTTTGTCCCCAAATTAACCCTATGGAGAGAACTGCTGCAACTGAAGGACCTTATTTCCAGGGAATCTTAAGTTGCTCATGGCCTAAGAAACCCTGTGCTGGGTAATGATGTGTGAGTCAAGGTAGACTGAAAACTTTCTTGTTGTTTGTTTTATGAGGATGCAGCATGACTGCTCTGCATCAGGGCCTGCAGGATTACTTGAGGACATTGAGGGTCCACTGCAGCATCAGCAGAAGGTAGAAATACTTTAAGGGAAGACATCATATTCTCCAGGAGATGATTCACGGGTAGATACTCAAGATAGCATGAAGGTACCTTTGCCCTTCTTCAGGGCAACAGAGGCCATAAGAACAAGATAGAAATATCATGACTGATGCTTTTGTGATAGAGCGGGCTTATGGTCAGCAATTGTGAGGCATAGCTTAGAGATTCTCAGTAACTCTTTCTGATAAAAGGCTGAGGTCTTACATTATTTGGTATGGAAAATAGCAAAGGAAAAGGCAGGATCTATTAGATGGTCCTATTTTACATATACTGTTGATACAATCTGGGCATATTTTTTCTAGTCTGTAAGAATGATATAGGTAGAGTCTATTCTTTCTAAAATTATACTACATTTATAATATTTTCATGCAAGATTGCTTACCAAAATATTATCAGTAATGCTATGTAGCTCACTGCCACCACTAGTCTGCATCCTACTGGTTCCCCTCTATTCTCCTCCACATCCACTGGTTAGAAAAACTCACCCACACAATTTTCCTGATTATTAAAATTTCCCTTCAGAAAGGGCAGTGTTTCCTGAAGTCAGGGATTATGGAAGGAGTTAAAAGGAAGATGAAAAGAAAACAAAGGAGGAGGCATTCTAGGAAGCTTTTGAACCTTGTGTTTTCTCTTTGCCCCTCACAGTGACAACTCAGAATTGATTTCAAGTACAAGAGCTGCAGGAAGAAGCTGTGAGTTCAAATTTTAGGTTTAAGCTAGAAAAAGAGCTTAAGCTAGGAAAACTTTTGTCAGAAGGCGAAAGGTGGCAGAGAAAATAGAACCATGTTGTCCTAGCATCTATTCAAATAGAGAAAGCCTTGCAATGGGATGATGATGAGGTCACCATAGATAAGGATAAAGGTTCTGTGAGCTCTAAAGATGAAGTTATGTAGAGCAGTCAGGGTTCTTCAGAGAAATAAAGTCAATCAGATATATGTAGAGATGTATAAAAGGAGATTTATTATGGGAATTGAATTATGAGATTAAGAAAGATGTGAAGTCCCACAACCTTCTCTCTGCAATCTGGAGATTCAGGAAAGCTGGTGATATAATTCGGTCGGAGTTCAAACCCTGAAACCAGGAGATCTGATGTCCCATAGAAAGAGAAATTGGATGTCCCAGCTCAAAGAGAAAGAAAGAAGGGAGGAAGGAAAGAGGGAGAGAGGGAAAGAGAGAGAGAGGGGAGAGAGATAGAGAGAGAAAGAGAGAGAGAGAAAGAAAAAGAAAGAATAAATTATTCTTTCTGTTTTTTTTTTTGTCATTCTATTTGGTTCTTCGGGGGATTAGATTATGAGGACATTCTTTACTCAGCCTACTAAATCAAATGCTAACCTTTGAGAGACACTCTCACAGACACACTCAGAAATAATGTTTTACCAACTATCTGGGCATCCCTTAGCCTAGTCAAGTTGACATATAAAATTAATCATCACAACTCCTTATGCTTTAGTTCCTAAATTCTATCCTTGCTTCATTCTATTTACCTCAATCTTGATCTTGCAACTCAAGGATTCTGAATTGGTGAATTTTGTATTAGTTATTCTAGGTAAATTCAGCAAACATCTTTTGACACTGTATTTTGACTATTTGTTCACTTATTACATTTTTATAATTGAGGTACATTATAATTTAAACTTTTTATAATCTAATTTGTGGACATAGCTAGCATGTATAACACTATTTCCATGTAGACATAAATTCCAAATTCCAATCAAATGTCATATGTAATTATGTAGGTAGAATAAAGACCCCTCAAAGATCTCCACAGTTTCATTGCTGGAATCTGTGAATACGTTATCTTACTTGGCAAAAATAACTTTGCAAATGTGATTAAGGTTAAAGAGACTGAGATGGAAAGGTTATCCCTTATTATCTTCCTGTGCCAATCTAATCATGAATTCTTTAAAGCAAAAACTTTCCACAGCTACTTCAGAGGCTGTGGTCAGAGAGAGATGTGATAATGAAAGGGTGTTAAAAAGATGCAATATTCCTGTTTTGAAGGTGAAGGAAGAGACTCATAAGCCAATACCTTTTTGTCTCAAAAAGACAAGGAAATATAATTTTTCTTAGAGCCTCTGGAAGAGAACACAGCTTAGCCAATACCTTGAATTTAGCCTACAGATACCCATTTTATATTTTGACCTCAAAAACTGTTAAGACAATACTGTTTTATTATGGTAACACTAAATTTGTTACAATTTGTTACAAAAGCAATAGAAACCTAATACAATATCCATCTTATAGAAAATATTCATTTAGTATGTTGCAGTTTGTTTGCATTTAATTGCCTTTTGGAGGTTTGAAAAAACAGTATTTTCAAAGATGCTGCCCCTGACCTGTGTGCAAATACACACCTGCAAACACTTATGAAAACACACACATTCTACTATTTTGTGAATCTGTTTAGGCACAATGCTAAGGGTTTAATGTATGTTCTCTTATTTAGTCTTCAATACTGTTTCAGGTAGGAAATAGAACAGCTCTTCAAAAGGCAGGCGATTTCCTTAGGAATCTGTCACTACTGAGTGAAGGAGATGGAACTAGTCAGGACTGCCTGACTTCAAAATATTCTAGATCTACTACACCAACACACAATGCATTCGAAACTAAAATAGTCAGGTAAAATGATATTTGTGTTTTATTTAAATTTATTATGTAAAACTAAAATAGCGTAAATCAGGAAAAGTCACATCTAGTGATAAAGTTAAATGATGCAAACAATAATAGACTCATAGTGTACAGATTCCCTTATCCCAAAAGATTCTATTATAATCTTAAAATAACTTTTATTATATAATACTTGAATTTTCTTTTTATAAAAGAGCCCTGTCAAAGCATTATTTAAAATCATTTTGATATGTGTAATCTTAGATATGAGCAACATTTAAAAATATGGGCATGCTTATAAAGGGTAATATATTCAGATGAACACGGTTTTGTAATTTTTGTCATATGGTCCTCTTCCAGAACTATCAGTTCTATGTCTGATCTCAGTTCATTCCCACAATGTACACTGACAGATTTTGCATTGGTGTTTGTTTCCCATTTTGGAATTCTGTGCTCACTCCTGGAGACAAGGTCCTAACAGATAGGAAGCTTGGCTAATTATTTATGTGCATAGTGTGACCAAGAAAGAGGGAGCATTAAAATGAAAATAATAATAAAATAAAAACAGAGTAATAATGATGGGAATAATGTGGTATATTTTTTTTCTTGATTATCATCCCAGTCAGTAGAGTGGTCATAAAAAGAACTGTAAAGGCAAAGAACTGAGATGTTTAATTCAGAAAGACTAAAAAACGAGGCCCTAGTTAGTACTTATAAAAGCACTCTGCTTATGAACTCACATGAGAAAGAAAAATTGAGTCATTATCATTCTACAATTAGTCATTATGGGAACTACTTAGCTCCCTGATTAAACTCTTTGTAATAGAATCTTTCACTACTACCTACTAAATCTTTATTTTAAAGAAAAACAATGTCTAACTTGAGATTTCTATTGTCAAGAAAAGAACATTCCATCAATTCAGCAGATCCTAGCATTGTTGCAACTGAATCTGAAGAGAATGTAGTTTAATACAATGAAGTACATATGATGTATTTTTTTTAAGGCTTATTAAGGTAGACCTGGCAGTGTCCATGGAGTGCCAGGAGTAAGCTAGATGCTTAATAACACAAGACTAAAATAGTGTTTACTGTCTCATGAGCTAACATTTTAGTGCACACTGATATGATTGGGCACTGACAATGACTAAATAAAGTACAGAAAAGAAAAAAGAACCTTTGTCATAAATGTAAAATTTTTTTCTTCTTTGGGGTTTAATTATATTTTACTTAATACATTTCTTCAAAATATTACAGTAGGAACTTTATACTCTAATGAATTTTATCATGGTAGTTGTCAAAATTAACATGAGAAACACTGTTGGAGGAAAGCAAAAACATGATTAAGAACAATTCACTCAAATACAGATAGATTTCCAAGGTCTGGGAATTATTGTCCTTTTAATTTTGAGAAAGCAATGCAAATTGCTGATGGAAGTATTTCAAGAGGTTTTCAAAACATGTTAAGAAAATAAAAATAAAAGTCAGAAATTAGAGCATTTTAAAAAAATTAAATAGACATCAAGAAATGAAATCTGGGCCTCCATAGTTGCATAATTTGAACTTTTTCTAGAGACAATTTCCTGTGACTGGTATATGTTGATGTTCTTCCCATCTCCATGGGTGCATTTGTACTCATTTAAATCAACTTCTATGGAGTCAGTGTCCTTGTTTGTATATTTTTCACATGCATTAGTAGAGGGGTAGACACACAGTAGGTGTGGAACACAATCACCACTTGTAGTAATTAAAGAGTGTGATGAAAGCCAAGGACAAAGTGTTTCCTTAGCTCTGAAGATCGTAAATGCCAACTGGGCTTTTGGGATTAAAAAGTCTCTTATTATAAAGTCATTCTTCTTATAAAATACTTTTAAAAGTTTAGATGACTCTTTAAATGAAATGGAACCAAACCATTATGCCTTTAAACCTCTATCTATTGAGTTTGTAATGTGACCTACTTCACAGCAATATTTTCATTTACAGTATTCTTTCATTTCTAATGTCTACTGATTGTTCTCTGTGTTGTGTTTGCCAGAATGGATAGAGGCCATCCAGAGAGAGATGAATATTATAACCAGCAGAAAGTGATTATAGGTGGCATCTGGCGGAGTCATTTTCTCTTAAGGCTTTGACTTGTCATTCCTGGAAAATCAGTTATATTAGCTATCTAAAGACACCAGATGTACCAAAGGAGATTATGCCAATAAATCTTTTGTGTATTATATATATTTTTTACTATTGCTGATTTATTACAATAGTAAAGTTCACATAAGCTCAACTATTTAAATGTAAGCATCTTAGGTGCTTCCTTACTGAATAAATGTTTCTGAAAGTTGTTCTTGCATGATATGACCCAGCACTAGAGATTAGTTTTTTTTAGCAGATAAGCTATTATATCTGTTTGACTTCAAAATTTTTTATGTTGATTATTATCTTGGTAAATTCAGTAAATGCTATAAATACATTTTTACTAAAATATTTTCTGTAGGATTTGGCAGTCATTGATTCCATCTATGTAAAATGATAATTGCCAGAAAGTCCAAAATATGTCAATAAAATGAATGTACCAAAGATAGTCTTTGGGGACTTAGGGTAGTTTGATGATAGATGTGAATTGGAGTCAGGATATTAAATAAATAGTGCTATATATGTTTTTTCGAGTTGACTTTCTTCACTTTATGAACATTAGCCACAATTAACCTCATTTGTAAACAACCTTCTTTTTACTTAGAGGTGTGTCTCTCCTCTACCTTTACACTATTTAAATTCTGCATTTCCTTCTGACTTCAATCCATGTTTTATTCTTGAAATTTTTATTAATTTCTAGTAAGCATACATGTCTTCTCTATTTTAATATCTATTGGAGCACATAAAGCTAGAAATAGTTATTACAGTTAGGTATTTCTTTCTATGTAGTGTTAAATTTCTATTCATGCTTCAAGACCAGATCAAGTATTTCATCTCTGATTCATCACAAAAATTTATCACTGCATTCTTAGTGCCACTCTTTTGACTGGTATATACTATTACATTTGTTCTTTGTTGCAGTCTATTACTATTTTCAATTTTTATTTTGTTATCACCTGCCCTTCTTTTCTGAACTTTTCTGGATTTTGCTTCTCAATATAAAGTCCAACAGAAGGGAAAAATAAAAGAGATTGTGGCAGAAATATGAAATTTTATACATCTTGGTTTTTTATTTTATCTATTAGGTAAAATCTATTAATATGTTGATGTGTTTTAAACATTTGCTTCTGTTCTTAAGCAAGTCAATTATTTAGCTTTCATTGGTTTTACAAGTATATATTGAAGAGCTACCACTGTACTTTCTCTGCTTTGTGCTGTGGAGATCACATAGTATTTATAATAGTATTTACCACAAAAGAATTACTGTTCTTTAGAGAGACATACTCATATGTGGGATATAAAGCTGAAAGCAACAAATGAGACAAAAAAACAAAAACTCATAGACACAGACAACAGTTTAGCAGTTACCAGAGGGACAGTAGAAAGGGGAGTGGTAAATAAGGGTAAAGGGTGTCAAATATATAATGATGGAAGGGAATTTAACTTAAGGTGGTGAACATGCAATGCAATATACATATGATATACTATTGACTTGTACATTTGAAACCTAAATAATTTTATTAACCAATGTTATCCCAATACATTTAACAAAAATAAGAATTAGAAAAAAGATACATTTCTGAAAAACACAAGGATTATACTAAATGGAATCTGAATTAAGTGCCAAATTGGGTGATGCAGTAAACTAATGACATGGGATTTGGGTAAATAAATATGTGCAATGACAAAAATAATAAAATAGAGGCAGAGGGTAATATGCAGAGTGTAGTGTAGTTCCTTATATGTAGATGTCTTTAATACAAAACAGTGAAAGACCTATTCAGAAGTCTAAAGTTAGCTTTTATATCCCTTCTACATTAGTATCAATTGCTTTGCACATTCTTAAAAACTTAATCGTTGTCTGAAAATCTTTCTGACCTTTTAAATTTCAGTCTGAAGTTAAAAACACATCATTGTGTAAAAAATTAGGAACAGAAAACTAGACCTAATGAAACATCTCTATAGAATGGTGTGGCCATTGTCACTATTTATCTCTAGGTTTTTGTCAGTCAGTGCGATTTAACACTTAAGAACCAGTAGATCCACTTACTAAAAGTTGTCGCATCTGCAGTGAAGTCATTATTTTCAAGCCTGACTTTCTCTTCCAAGGAAGAACCAGAAGAAAGGAAAAATACTACCATGATACCCATGATACTTAATAAGATCAAGGGTCTCACCCTCATATATTTTGCTTATGAGATGCTGATGCATGAATAAAGGGGTTGATGATGACTTTATAATGTTAGAGAAACTTTCATATTACTGAATCTGACATTATTAATTTCTCTTCTATAATTGTGTCAATAGCATTTTGTAATTTAATATTATTTTTTTTAATAAATACCAGATCGGGCATTAGTCTGCCTTACTCTGATGTCTATGGGAAGCTTGCCAAGGATATGGCTTATGAAACACAACCCTAGACAAGCTCCATCTGTACCATTTAGACTATATACAGTGTCAGATCTCAGTGGTAGAAGTAATAACTGCAAGCTTCTCTCCGGGCAGACAGCAAGAGAGGGCTACTGATCATGCTGATTAAAATAAACAAACCCTTAGGGTGGGTTGTAGTCAGTATAAATTTAAGTTGAATAACCACTTTCTAACAGTATTCTGCATTTACAGTCAGTGTCATGTTGAAAAATGAAGCAAATACAGGTCAGCTCATTTTAAATATAAATAATTTAGATTTAGCCATTAAGAAAATAATTTGGAGTTCATTATATCTCCCCCCTTTTAGAAAATAACATTTAAAGGATATAGAACTGTATAAAATGTTTCCCCAAAATATCAGAACTCAAGGACATCTTTAAGCTAGGTCAGGAGTTCATGATTCAATCAGGCTTTATTCAAAAGTTCCCTAAAACAAGGTCAGAATGGAAGAATGTGTTTTATCCAGGGTCAAATGGAACCCTATCATTCCATTCAGAGTTTTAATGGGAGTTTCAATTATCACATAGAAATCATTAATGCAAATGGACCTCCTAGAAGAGGAAACCTTCTAAAAAACCTAAAATTCATTGGGTAATGGGGGAATTCTTCTAAAAAAGGTTTCCAATTGAGGTTATCAGTAATTATTCATAAATGTTTCAAAGATAGACTTTTTTATACTGCTTTGCTAAATATTTCTAATACATATTAAACTAGTTTATATATCAATTATTTAGTCAGTCCTTAGAAGTAAAATTTGAGCCCTTCTGAGAATATTAAAAATGAGCAAAGGTGATTAAGTCTAAACCGGGAGTGAATGTTATTTGTAGTCATAAAATAAAGCTTGATTATTTCCATATGTGTGTAATTGACTTCTAAGGTCAAAGTTTATTTTAGCCTGCCTTTTCTACTTCACTGCAAATCTGGTGAAGAAGAATATTAAGGGATTTGTTTTACTCATTGGTGATGGTTCATTTTTATAATTATCAGGCAAAATTTACTGAAGACCAGTTAGTATTTATTTTGTCTTGATTTTCAATGAGAATTTTATTATGTAGAAAAGAAGCACTCCTTTTTTTTTTTCTGAAACAGAAAGCTATCTAGTAAATTGAACTGCAATGCCACAAGATGCTAATAGAGCTCTAGAAATGGAAGGCATTATCATAAGGAAGGAAGCAGATATTTAAGTGGGCAAATCACTTAATCATTTTAAGCACTATATTTTCTCAACCATCAAATTAGAAGGTCAAATTAGATGATTTCAAAAATTCCTGCTAGCTATGAAGTTTCAGTCTCTTTGATCAATAAATTTTCTTACTAAATGAGAATAGCACAAAACTGACTAATCTATAGTCCATGTCCATGAGTCTCTGTTTGTTTGTCCTATTCATTTGTTGCTTTTAGATTTATATCCCACACATAAGTGATATCATGTGATTTTCAACTTTTTCTGTCTAGCTTATTTCGCTTAGCATGATTATCTCAAGTTCCATCAATGTTGTCACAAATGGTAGTATTTCATCTCTTCTTATGGCTGAGTAATATTCCATTGTATATATGTATCACTGTTTCTTTAGCCAATCATCTATCATAGGACACTTCAGTTGATTTAATATCCAGGCCACTGTGAATAATGCTGCTATGAACATCAGTGTGCAAATATATTTATAGATATGATTTTTAAGTCTTTGGAATAAAACCCAGTAAAGGGATTGCTGGATTGTATGATAGATCAATTTTTAGTTTTTTGAACAACCTCCATACTGTTTTCCATAGTGGCTGTACCAATTTTCAGTCTCATCAGCCGTACATGAGGTTTTCTTTTTCTTGGCATCCTCTCCAGCATTTGTTATTACTTGTCTTATTGACTATAGTCATTTTAACAGTTGTGAAATGGTATCTCATTATGATTTTGATTTGCATTTCTTTAATAACTAGTAATGCTGAGCATCTCTTCATATGTTTGTTGGCCATTTGTATACCCCCTAGGTTGAAGTGTCTGTTCAGGTCCTCTGATCATTTTTTGATTGGATTGTTTTTTGTTGTTGTTGTTACTGAGTCACATGGGTTCTTTGTATATTTTGGATATTAGGCCCTTATGGAGGTATTGCTTGTAAATATATTTTCCCATTTGGATGGTTGTCACTGTACCTTGTTGATAGTTGCTTTTGCTGTGCAGAAGCTTTTTAGTTTGTTGTAATCCCATTCATTTATGTTTGCTTTTACTTCCCTTGCCTTTGGGGTCAAATTCATAAAATCCTTTTTAAGTACAAGGGCCTTGAGTTTCACTCCTATGTTTTCTTCTATGTGTTTTATTGTTTCAGGTCAAATATATAGGTCCTTAATCCATGTTTAGTAAATTTTGGTATGTGATAATAGTCTAGTTTCATTCTTTTGCAGGTAGGTTTCCTGTTTTCCCAGCAACATTTATTGAAGAGGCTTTCCTTTCTCCACTATATGTTTTTTAGCATTTTTGTCAAAAATTATTTGCCCATATAAATATGGGTTTACTTCTGGACTCTTGATTCTGTTCCACTGGTCCGTGAGTCTGTTTTACTGCCAATACCATGTCGTTTGGATTATTGTCACTTTGTAATATATTTTGAAGTTGGGCAGAGTGATGCCTACAGCCTTGTTGGCTTTGGCAATTTGGGATCTTTGGTGCTTCCATACAAATCTGATGATTTTTTGTTCTATTTCATTAAAAACTTCTGATGGGATTTTGATGGGGTTTGGATTAAACCTGTACAATGCTTTAGGTAATAAGGTCATTTTAACTATGTTAATTCTTCCAATCCCAGAATATAGAACATATTTCCATTTCTTTGTATCTTCTTTGATTTATTTTAATAGGGTCTTGTAGTTTTCATTATATAGGTCCTTCACTTGTTTTGTTAAATTTATTCCTAGGTATTTTATTCTTTTTGTTATGATTGTAAAATAAATTTTTTTTTCACTTTTTTTTCTGACTTCATTAGAGTATAGGAATGTGATAGATTTTTTAATGTTGATTTTGTAACCAGAAACTTTACTGCATTTTCTTATTGTTTCCAGTAGTGTTCTTGTTGAGTCTTTAGAGTTTCCTATGTGAAGAATCATGTCATCCACAAATAGTGACAGTTTGACTACTTCGTTTCCTATTTGGATTTCTTTTATATCTTTCTCTTGCCTCATTGCACTCACTAGAAAATCTAATGTTACATTGAATAACATTGGCAATAGTGGACAACCTTGTTCCTGATCTTAGAGGAAAGGTTTTTAATTTTTCACCATTAAATATAATGTTGGCTGAGAGTTTGTCATATATGGCCTTTATTATGGTAAGATACTTTCCTTCTATACTGATTTTGTTAAGTGTTTTGATCATAGATGGATGCTGTATCTTGTTGAAGGCTTTTTCTGCATCTATGAATATGATCATATGATTCTTATTTTTAAATTTATTTATGTGGTGTATCACATTAATTGATTTGCATATTTGGACTATCCTGTGCTCCTGGGATGAAGCCCATTTGATCATGGTGCTGTATTCAGTTTTTTTAATACAGTGCTGTATTCATTTTGCTAGTATGTTATTTAGGATTTTTGCATTTGAGAGATATTGTTCTGTAGTTCTCTTTTTTGTGTGATATCATTACCAGGTTTTGGCATAGAGTAATATTGGCCTCATAAAATGAGTTGAGAAGTATTGCCTCCTCTTTGATTTTTTGGAAGAGTTTGAGGAGAATAGGTATTAAATCTTTGAATGTTTGGTAGAGTTCACTGGTGAAGCCATCTGGTCCCTGGACTTTTACTTTTTGATAGGTTTTTGATGATTGTTTCAATTTTCATACTGCTGATTGTTCTATTTAGATTTTCTAGATCTTGATTTAGGCTAGAAAGATTGTATTTTTCTATGTACTGGTCCATTTCTTCTACGTTATTGAATTTGTTATTATATACTTTTTGTACAATCCTTTGTATTTCTGTGATATCAGTCATAATTTCCCCTCTTTCATCCCTGATTTTGTTTATTTGTGTCTTTTCTCTTTTTTCTTTAGTGAGTCTAGCCAGGGGGTTATCAACTTTATTAACCTTCTCAAAGAACCAGCTCTTTGTTGTATTTATTGTTTCTATTGTTTGTTTCCAATTTCATTTATTTCTGCTCTAATTTTGATTATTTTTTTTCTTATGCTAAATTTACACTTCATTTATTCTTCCTTTTTTTAGTTTTTTAAGATGAAGCATTAGGTTGTTAATTTGGGCTCATTCTTGTTTTTGGAGATAGGCCTATAATGATATGAACTTTCCTCTTATGACTGCTTTTGTCATGTCCTAAAAGTTTTGATATGCTGTACTATCATTATCATTCCTTTCAATGTATCTCTTGATCTCTCTTTTTAATTCTTCTCTGACCCAGTTCTTCTTCAGTAGCATGTTGTTTAATCTCCATGTATTTGTGGTTCTTCCTGATTTTTTTCTGCAGTTGATCTCTAATTTCAAAGCATTATGATCAGAGAATATGGTTGATATTATTTCAACTCTCTTATATTTGTTGAGGCTATCTCTGTGTCCCAGTATGTGGTTGATTCTTGAGAATGTTCCATGTGCACTAAAAAAGAATGTATAAGGAGCTGTTTTGAGATAAAAGACTCTGTAAATGTCAATTATGTCCAGTTGGTCTAAAATGTCATTTAAGGATGTTTTTTCTCTATTGATTTTCTGTTTGAATAATCTGTCCATATCAGATAGTGGGGTATTTAGGTCCCCTATGATGATAGTGTTTTGGTCTGTTTCTTTCTTTAATTCTGTTTGTAATTGCTTTACATATTTCAGGGCTCCCTGATTAGGAGTGTAGATATTAATAAGTGTTATGTCTTCTTGGTGCATGATTTCCTTTATTATTATGAATTGTCCCGCAGTTTCTTTCTTTATCTTTTTTATTTTAAAGTCTAGTTCATCGAATATTAGTACTGCCATGCTTGCTTTTTCCTGAGTGTCATTTACTTGAAATATTATTTTTCACCCTTTCACTTAGAGTCTATATTTGTCTTTGAAGCTGAGATGTGTCTTCTGGAGGCAGCATATGCCTGAGATATTTATTTATTTATTTATTTATTTATTTATCCATTCTACAACTTTGTTCCTTTTTACTGGTGAGTTCAATCTATTTACATTTAGGGTGATTATTGAAATATGAGGTCTTCTTATTGCCATTTTATCTTTTGCTTTCTGGTAGCTCGATGTTTTCACTATTTTCTTGTCCTTGTGTTTCTGTTTTCTTTATTTTGGTTGGATTTTGTGGCCTGTGCCTCTGGTTCTTCTTATTTTATTTTATATACTTTAGCTCTGAATCATGTTTGTGTGGTTATCATTACAAATATAAAAAGAATAATTATTTATGTACAGTCATGCATTTTCTTTTGCATGTGCCTTATCTTTATTTCCCTTTGCAAATTTGGATCTTTGATTCTTCCTCTTTTTATTCATTGTTGTCTCAATTTATCCCTTTGTATGCTGAACGTTCATTACTATCTTGTTATAACAATTCAGTTTTTATTATTTAAGCTATAATGCCATGTTTTTAGTAAGTGTTGTACTCTTCTGCTTCTATTTTCATGATAGTCACTTTATTGAGATTCTTTTTAAGTTTTTATTCAAAAGGCTTGCAATAAAGAGTTTATCTGGTAGGCTTATCTGAACTTTAAAAATTTTAAGTAGTGAATTTTATGAAAATTTTTGATAAAAGGTACTTTCTCAGTTAAAACAGAGAAGATTAAGAATTAAAATTAAAATTTTAGACCCCTATAAAAGAGTCCAGTGTTTTCATTTTCTACTCTGTGCTTTGAAATATTTTAAATTCTTCTTTTACATTATCTTCAGAATTACTTCTTTTTACAAATACTGAAAATGAAGTAATAAGGCCAGTTATAATAATTATTTCACACTTGGCTGAGCCGCTAACTTTTCTTGTAACCATTTTATCACCATTACCACCTCTTTCTCTAACCAACCCCAACTAACTCCTTACAAAAAATTTATCATCTCTTATTAAAATTTTTCTCATTCTAAATTTCATGAGTTCTAGCCATCTGAGTTGAAGCTTCATCTCTGTTCATCAAATTTTGAGACAAAACCTCTACCTCTCCTCACTTTCTGTGTTCTTTTCTGTTCAACTGGAAGAAATAACCCTGTTCCAGTTAAATCTAAAACTTTATGTCTCTCATACTTTCATTGTCTTCCTTTAAAGACTGTTTCTACCTAATTTCCAATATTTTTCTTCAGAATTAGTAGTCTCTCTCCCTACTCTCTCATTTTTTACCAATGTATAATATATATCAATATTTCTAATTTTAAGAAAAATCGTTAATTTATTCTATGTTCCCTTTCAGTCACAAACTCATATCTCTGCATGCTTTTTTTGCAAAATATTCAATGTTAGTTTCTTTAATATGTCTCTGCTTCTTCAGTTCCCATTTATTCTTAATCCCTTCTTTATTTTCATCACTATATTTCTCTAAATCTGCTCCTGTCAGAAAAACTTTCCTGTTTCCCAAATACAATGAATAGGTCCACATCTTTACCCTTCTCTAACTGAAATTAATCTAAGAACATTTAAAATTGACCACTCCTCCTTGAAACTGCCACTTCACTTGACTACTTTGATATGTTTACACTTTTTTTTAGATAATCTTTTTCTGTCTTGATACAGTCTTGAAAATTCATCTAGCTGCCAATGCCTTCCATTTCTGTATCTTCAATCTGGAATTATGTCCTATAGTCATATTTTTATTTCCAAATGTCTATCTGACATGTTCACTTGGATGTCAGGTGGAACTATCATTAATGTAGAATGACCAAGATAGGACTCTTTTATAAAGTATATGTTTCTTTGTATCTAAATTATTCTTCACCTTCATCCTGCTACCTCTCCAAGTCTTCCACATTTAGATATTGCTTCACTACCATCAATTCTTAAGTTAAAAATCTAGTTAATTTCTCTGTTTATCTTATCTTACTACTCACATTCCAAACAACAACAAACCTTCTTTGGCTGCCAAAATATCCTGCATCTGTTCACTTTTACCCATCATTGACACTGTACTTCTAAGCTGTCATCATCTCCTTTCTAGATTTCTTCGCCAGCACCCTACTTATCTTTCTGAATTTTTTTCTTACTATTTTCCAATCCATCTTAGACACAACAAAGTCAATTTTTAAATTTATTTTCAATCTAATCATGTCACTTCCTACTTAAAACCTCAGTGGTTGCTAATTGTTCTTTTAATAAAATTAAAATCCCTTACCTAAATTACATGAACCAGCATGACCCCAATCCTATCTCTCTCTCTCTCCAGCTTCATGTTTTGCCACTTACTCACTGTGTTTCATAAGAGGTGATGATGGTATTTTGTCACCTTGAATATCCTAAATCTTTTCCTATTCAGAACCTTTGCACTTGTTCTTCCTTCTGCGTAGAAAAGTTTTCATCCAACTCTTTTTGAGTGGCTTATTTGTTAATCTTCAAAGCTCAGCTCTTTAAAGCAGCTTTCCAGAACTGCCCAAACCTTCCAGTTACTTCTACAATAACACCCAGTTAATTTTCTTCATAGAAATGATCAAAAACTATAATTGTGTTTGATTATTTTATTAGTTTAACGTAAAATTTCCACATTAAGCATGTAAGTTTCATGAGACAAGAACCTTGTCTGTTACTGTAATAATATCAAGGAAGTGTCATACGCTTAAAAGATTCTCAGTAAATACCTGCTGCATCTGTGACAGTCTCACCGAATACAGTAATTAACGAAGTACTTAATTAAGTGATGCATGAAAGAAACAAATTCAGTTTCTAGAAGCATGAAATCTTTCAGTTTTCAAAAATCTCTGTTGATACATTTGGTATGTATTATTTGCCAGAGATAATTATCTAGGAACTTCCTGACCCAAGTTTTATATTTTTGTTCAGACTTGATATCCTTTTGGATACAGATAATTTTAACTGAAATGTAGGGGAAGATGCAATGTTTTGCTTTAAAGAAGTTATTAAAAGCCAATAAAGAAGAGGGCATGGTGTAGAAATTTTTTTTTTCCTGAAGGAAAACTGGATTATTTCATATTTATTAAAATATTTTGATCAATAGTGATTTAAACTAAATATTGTGATTTTATTTTTTGAGGTCAGTCCCTTTGTGTCTCTCATCTAGGATAGAATTATATTTCACAAGTAACTTAGGACATTGATTTTCTGTGAACCAAATTTATTTTTTTTTCTTTTTCTTTTTTTTTAAAGTAATTTGGTCTCTGACCTTTTACTAAATATTCAGAAAATAAAAAGAAAAAAAAGAAAAATATTCAGAAAGTAAAAAGAAAAAAGGCTATTACATAGGCTATTACACTATTAACTTTAAGTAACTTTATGAGTTAATAGTGTAATAGCCTATGTAATAGCCTCCACAGTATTTAGAACATAAAAATAGTTTTAGATATGCAAAGAGAAAATTTCAGAGCTTTCTGACTTTGTTTAGAAATTAACTGCAATAAAATTTTAAATAGCTTTGAGATAGGGAATTCACTATCAATCAATTACCAAATGTATAATTCTTTTGATTTTCTATATTTTTGAAAAAAAAATCTTTTCTTTTATCCTTCCAATATAAATTTGTGACATTTTCATGAAAGTTTATTAGTTTCTTAGACTTATAGATTCATGAATTTTAAAAATATATGAGGAAGATAATATAACTATCCCTATTTTACAAATGTGAAAACTAAGGCACAAAGAAGTTAATTAATTTGCTTGCACCACAAAGATAGTAAGTGACAGAGCCAGTGTTGAAAACTGAGCTGTCAGATTCCAGAATATGTTTCTTAACCTGTGCGTTTCAACACTATTTATTTGTTGCCTATTTTTTCTTTTCTGAGTGAATTTAGTATCATAATCATAGAAGATTTACAGATATATTTTATATAATGGAATTTTGTAAATCTGATGTTTTGCAGCTTTTCTTATAAATCACATAAGTCAGTAGAGATAGTATAAGATTAGGGTTCTGGTTTTTTGTATTTATTTATTTGTTTGTTTGTTTGTTTATTTGTTTGTTTGTTTAAAAGGAGAATAATAACAGTACCACTTGTACAGAGTAGGACTTTGTACATGTTCAAAAACGTAAGTTCTCTCCCATCTACCTTCAATCAGGTATATGAATTGTCTTAGATCTGATTCCCTAGAAGGAGAGCCTGAGTTGGGATTTAAGTGCAGGTGATTGTGGATGTCTTTTAAGAGAAAGCAACTGAAGCATGCAGAATAAAATAAGGAGGAGATGCTAAGCAAGAATTTGAGTTTAACATTAGCTTTATTGCATGGGAACTCTGGAGAACCAGCTGTACCTGAGAGGTGCTCCTGGAGGCAAAGGGAACAGCTATTTTTTTAATAAAAATATTTTATTATTAGTTTCAAATATATAGTACACTGGCTAGACATTTATATAGTTTATTAAATAATCACCCTAATTAGTCATTCTCTCTTCTGGCTCTCCACTTAGCCATTACATTAATGCTAACTGCATTCTCTATGCCATACTCTCCATCCCCGTGACCATCTATCAGCTACTGATTTGTATTTCTTTAACCCTTTACCCCTTTCTTCCAGCCCACCAACACTCCTCCCCTCTGGTTGGTCATTATTCGATTATCATCTGAATTTGTAAGTCTGTTTTTAATTAGTTTGTTCTTTTTGTTCTTTAGATTCAGTATATAAGTGAAATCATATGGGAGCAGATATTTTTATCTGCATCTGTCATGGTCAGTCATTGGTTCCTATCTATAAGCAGAGAATAGGAATCAGAAGTAATGTGCTTTATCTACAAGGCGAGGTGCCTCCTGTTCAGCTAGTGGGAAAGTCTCTGGAGAAGGGGATGCTGTAAACCACAAGCACCCAACACACTGCAGATAGTGGATGCCTGCTCACTAAGGAATTCTAGGTTGTATCCCATCAGTAGCCACTATATTAACGATGTCTAGAATTTGATATCTCAATTCACATGTGTCTCAGGACCTATACAGTCATGAATAATATGTCTGAGAGTTTAAATTTCTCCTAAGCAAATTAATTCAAAAGTGGATGAGATTTTCTAAAGTTTCAAGATTTGGAATTTTGAGTCCTAACCTTTCTCTCTCTCTCTCTCTCCCTCTCTCTCTCTCTCTCTCTCTCTCTCTCTTTTTAGCTAGTGAATTGTTAAATAATTAGCAAAATTATTCTCCCATGTAACAATTACACAAGTTGCTGGTACTATTATCATTATACTGTGCTTTAGAATTACCATGAATTTTACTGTAATTATTCATATAAAACATGATTACTCATCATAGCTTGCTGTGGAATTGTGAAGGTTGTCCTATTAACGAGAGAGGTAGCTTAAAGTGAATTAATTTTTTTTCGATTGTGTTTTACTATTTTGCAGTCAGAAAATTGCAAGAAAATCAGAGTAAGTATGCCTTGGGGAATGAGTCAAATTTTAATAAAATCATATATTTCTTAGAAATTTCTCCAGTCAATTACCTATCTTTAAATATAGGTGAATTTATCCCATGATGGAATAATCAATCTCAGGTTTCTTCTTTACTCCTTCTATGTTCCTGACACCTTACCCACTTCCCCTGATTCTCAATTGTTCTCTCTTCTGTCATTTCTCAATTCAGCTTCACAAAAAAGCTCTTTGAGGATGTAGTAGCATATTTTCCTTCCTCTTTTGGATATATCCTATAGCTCCCTTTTCTCTTATAAACAAGGCTGATCTACTGTTGGCAATACAGATTTATACACACACACACACACACACACACAGTTTTAAGTACCAAAATACTAGTATTTTTGTTGGTATAAAAATATTTGCTCAGTATTTAAAAATATGAAAACTGAATTATTTATGTCTTGAGAGCTACCAGGGAATTATGATAATTCAATTATTGAAGAGAAAGATTTACCTTAGTTTGAAAAGTATTCAGACAACATCTCTTCCAAGCATCTTACTGTTACTTTAAACCCTATTTCTAATTATTACTGGGATTTTATTTTATATCATATATAATAGTACCATTTCTCTCAAAACCATATGAAAGAAGTACTTATGGAGTAACAAAGTAAAAATATCCACAATTTTTATTTTTCATTAAATTTAGGAAGAAGTAAAACTACACCTTTTTGCAGATGACATTATTTTATACATGCAAATCTTAAGGAATCCACTAAAAAACCCTATTATAACATATAAACAAATTCAGCAAGATTGCAAGATACTAATCCATATACAGAAATCAATTTTATTTCTTTGTGTTTATGATTACCAATGTGAAAGTGAAATAAAGAAAAATAATTTCATTTACAATAGCATCAAAAAGAATAAAATACTTAGAAATAAATTTAACAAAAATAGTGCAAAACTTGTATTTTGAAACTTCAAAATTATTCATTGAAATTAAAGAAGACCTAAATATACAGAATGACATATTATATTCATAGATTAAAAGACTTAATATTGTTAAGATGGTTGTATTTCCCAGATTTATCTAATTTCTATGAGAATCTTGGCTGTCTTCTTTGTATAAATTGAGTTAATTTCAAATTTTATATGGACTTAATGATTAAAATAGCTAAAACAATCATGAAAAAAAGCAAATACCAAAGATGAAACACTTAAACTTTATGATTTAAAAACTTACTACAAAGCTACCATAACTAGGGTAGTATGGTATTGTGTGGGGATAGACATGTAAATCAAAAGAATAAAATTGAGAGTTCAGAAATAAACCCACTGATTTTTGGCAAGGATTCAAAGACTATTCAATGGGGGAAAATAGTCTTTTTAACAAATGATGCTGGATAACCACATGCAAAAGAATATAATCGTACCCTTACCTAATATCATGTATAAAAATTAGCTTAAAATAAATAAAGCACTGTTGTGTACTGGTCTTAGCCTATTTTTTTTCACCTTTTAAATTTATTTACGTAAGTTGGTTTTAAGCATACAGTACATTGGTTAGACATTTATATAGTTTATAAAACAATCCCCCCCAGTTGCTCCCTCCCTTCCCAGGTCTTCACCCAACCATAATATTAATACTAACTGCATTTCTTCTGCCATGCTCCCCATCACCATGACCATCTATCAACTACTAATTCATACTACTTCAACTCTTCACCTCATTTACCCAGCCCCCCAACCTGCTGCCCTTTGTTCATCACCAAACTGTCCACTATAATTTTGAGTCTGTTTTTAATTAGTTTGTTCTTTTTGTTTCTTAGATTCTGCATATAAGTGAAATTATGTGGTATTTATCTTTCTCTGTCTATTTCACTCAGCATAATAACCTCTAGGTTCATCCATGTCATTGAAAATGGGAGGATTTCATTTTTTTTAATGGATGAGTAATATTTCATTGTATATATGAACCATAACTTATCCGATCATCTGTTGATGGGCATTTAGGTTGCTTCTATATCTTGGCTATTGTAAATTGTGCGGCCATGAATATTGGAGTGCATAGATCTTCAAATTAATGTTTTGGTTTTCTTTGGATAAATACTCAGATGTGCAATTGCTGGGTCAAAGGTATATTCATTTTTAATTTTTTGAGGAACCTCCATACTATTTTCCATAATAGCTATACCAATTTGCAATTCCACCAACAATGTATGAGGGCTTCTTTTTCTCCACATCCTTGCTAATACTTGTTGTTTTTTCATTTATTGATGATAGCCATCTGACAGGTGTGAGATGACATCTCATTGTGGTTTTACTTTGCATTTCTCGGATGGTTAGTGACCTTGAGCATCTTTTCATATGTCTATTAGCCATCTGTATTTCCTCTTTGAGAAATATCTATTCAGGTCTTCTTCCTGTTTTTTAATTAAATTATGTATTTTTGTTGTTGTTGAGTTATGTAAGTTCTTTATATATTTTGGATATTTACTCCTTATCAAATGTATCATTAGTAAATATCTTCTCCCAAATAGTCGGTTGTCTTTTTGTTTTGTGGATACTCTTTTTTTACTGTACAAAAACTTTTTAGTTTGATGTAGTCCCACTTGTTTATTTTTTTCTTTTTCCTTTTGTCTCAGCCTATTGATAACCAATATTGTGATTGGACTGGCCCTTGTGATTCTTAAGATTGCAAAATGCCCTCAGCAATAACCATCAGGAAATTTTGAGAGACAGGTTTATTACTTACAGATTCTGAAAATTAAATAACACACTTGGGGCCAGGTCTAGATAGAAGTTTGTATGTCTGGGGTTCTGCTTTTATTGGTATGAGGTGGTTGGTTTTTATCTAGCCATGTAGTTAGCAATGTGTTTATTCAAAATAGTCATTTTTGAAGTGAATGCCTCTGTAATCAAAGCTCACTGAGGCACTTGCATTATAAGGGAAAACCCAACTCTCAGAGCTTATACTACAAACACCTATATTCAAGTTCTAAAACTATAAAACTCTTAGAAGAAAATATAGAGGTAATTCTTTATGACCTTGGATTTGGCAAAGGATTCTTAGATATGACACCAATAGCACAAACAACAACACAAAAATAAATAAATTGAATTTTATTAAAATTTAAAAAATCTTTTGCATCACTAATACCATCAAGAAAGTAAGAAGACAACCCATGTAACAAAAGAAGATATTTAAAAATTATGTATCTTATAATGCTTTTTGTAACCAAAATACATAAATGACTCTTAAAACTCAACAATAGAAAAATAACCTAATAAAAATGGGCATATGATCTCAATAGATGTTTATCAAAAAATACGCAAATATCCCAAAACATATGAAAAGATGCTCAATATCATTAATCAGTAGGAAGTGTTAGTAAAAACAACAAAGAGATAATACTTATTTTCACTAGAATGACCTTAAATAAATAAATAAATAGATAGATAGATAAATAAATAAGACAACAAGTGTTGATGAGAATTTGAAGAAATTGCATCTCTGCTGCAAATATAAAATGATTCAGCTACTTTGGAAACAGTTTGGCAGTTTTTGAAAATGTTAAACATGGAGTTATGACATGTTACAGGATTTATACTTTTAAATATGCACTTAAGAGAAATAAAAATGTACTTTTATGCAAAAACTTAAACACAAAATTTAAAGCACATTATTTGTAACAACCAAAACATGCAAACATTGCAAATATCCATCAACTGATTAATGAATAAGCAAAATGTGGTATATCCATATAATAAAAGATTGTTTAGTAATAAAAAGGAATAAAGTACTGGTACATTCTATAACATAGGTGAATCTTAAAAACATTATGGTAAATGAATAAAGCCAGTTACAAACACTAGATATTTTGTGATACTATTTATATGACATGTTTAGAGTAGGCAAATTTCCTGACACAGATAATAATTAGTGATTGATAGGTGCTGGAGATAAGAGAGAATAGAAAGTGACTACTAATGAGTAAGAAGTTTATTTTGAGGATAATAAAAATGGTTTTAAAAGCTATTATTTTAAAAATTGGTTCAAGTCCTAATCAACATCTATTTAGTTGTGGATGATGAAAACAGTTATCTTAGAAAGGAGTGGGGATGTTCTGATGACTGTGCTCCTCTCTCTGGGATGTTTCCCATATCACATCATAACCTCTTTCCTCTCTGATAAAACTCTATCTGACAAAGAGTAAAATATACTTGTATTAGATTATTGTAAGTTCTGTTGCAGCAGGAATCAACCCACAAATTTCATTGGCCAAATCATGCCATCCACCTCCTTTTGTCAATAATCTTTTATTAAAACACAGTCACACCCATTATATATTATTTATGGCTGCTTTCACATTACAATGGGAAGAACGAGTGGTTGAGAGAGGGTATTTGGCTCACAAAGCCAAAAATATTTACAGTTTTACTCTTTACAGAAAGAATTTGCTGATCTCTGTTGTAAAACAGCAGATGTTTATTTCTCCCTACACAGAGTCCTTGAATGTACCTCTAAGTGTCCCTCTAGGGCAGCTGTGCTCCCTAGGATGGCTCAGTGTTGCACCTCCAAATCAGTATGTTCTTCCATATTTGTCAAGTCAGGAGAAGAACAAGAGTGGATGATTGCTTTCTGCTGTTAATGTTTCTGCCCAAGTGTGACACATGTTAGATCCACAAACATTTCATTGGCCAAAGCAAGTTACAGGTCAATGCCCAACTTCAAGTTTGCAGAAAAGGGAAGCTTTAATGACTATTATTATAGTCACTGATATTTTTTTCATTTCTTTAACTCAAGCAATTTATCTAAGTGTTTTCACATATGTGATTTCAAAAAGATTTAATTTTACTCGGGCTCCTTTGGTTTTTACTATCTCATGACTGTCAGGTTTTTATTTTATAATTTTTCTGGGATTGTGTCCTATATGTTCTCTATTCTAAGAACTGATATATTGTAATTTAAAATATGCTGATATACAATTCTACATAAGACAAACATCTTATGCATGTGTATATGCATTTACGTATATTAAGAAAACACATTAAAAAGTGAAGGGGATTAAAAACTACAAACTGCTGGTTTTAAAATTAGTCATGTAGATATAAAGTACAGCATAAAGAATATAGTCAACAGTATTGTAATAACTATGTATGATGTCAAATGGGTACTAAACTTACCATGGTGATCACTTTATAATGTATATAAGTGTTTAATCACTATTTGGAACACCTGCAGTTAATGTAATATTATTATATGTCAATTATAATTTTAAAAAATTTAAAAAAGAAAACACATATACAGGAAACTTACATAAGAGCATGATTTCAAGGAAGAGTTATTTACTTTGCAAAATAACGTACTGTTGACTTGTGTTTTTAATTGTGGGATTCTTTACTAAACTTTTAATTATTGCCTTACTTGTAATATGATCAAGAGGTGGTTTTTAGGAGCTAAATTATTGTGAAAAGCAAATTGCATTTTTCCTAAGTAACGTGGAAACTCAGCTTTTATTTTGGTGTCTTTGAAGTATGAATATATCTCTTTGAAACATATTCAAGAGAAAATTTACAATGGAAAAGTAATGGAAAGGATTGTTTCACTGTTATTCTAAAATTTAGTATTCTATAACTTTAAAATCAGACTCTGGAATGAAATAATTTATAAACCCTACATTTATTTATTGTAGATTGAGTGTTAGCAGAGACATGTCATGGATATACCAAATTATTTAAACTCCTTTTCACTTATATTTTCCATTATCAATTACTGTCCCTCCCCAATCTAAAATTCATTTAAAATACTTTAGAGTAATATTACTTTTTGAGCTTGTTTGACCTATTAAAAGTTTTAGAAATTTAGAAAAATATGCTTGAAGTTATGTTTGTGTTTTCCACAGGCTTTATGAAATTTTGTAGAGTGACTTCTTTTTCTAATATTTAATCTGGTAGTCGTTCAAACATAAACAAAACAATATTAATACACTGGAAAATATTCCATTTTTTAAAAAATTGGCCTTTAAAACATTTCTAGTGGTACTCCATGTCAATACCTGGAAAGATCTATGATAAATCATGTTTAAGTAGTTAAAATGATCAATAATGACATTATTATTTTGATAAGGTATAAGGTAGAAGGTTTATTCACAGCTATTCAATGAACAGAATAAACAAGAAGTAGCATCTTCAGAAATCACTAAATACATGCTTCTAAGATTATACCTCTTTTTCTTCTTACTTTATTATTACTCTATTTTCTTTTGTTGGCTCTTCCTGGCTCATAAAAATTGCTGTCTCTCTGTACTCTGTTTCTTTTTGTTCTCTCTTGTGGAATGGATCCATTTAGATGGTTTTGTGTATACATATTACTCTTAGGCAAGTGTAAATTCTACTTGTCTTTATATATGAAAGATTATCACAAGAACACTTCTTCCTGCTCCTGGGATTTATGCTTACTTCTTCACTCATTTAATTAACTTTTTGATCATTTGCTGCATTCTGGATACCATACTACCATTCTTCCTTCAAGGCCAAAAAGCTTCCTGAGTCTCAATTCAGTGACCCCTATTACAGGAAAGTCCCATCTGCTGGTAATTTCTTTTTCAGATAAATGAAGTAAAAAAATATTTAGTTAGATGATAGCAGACATATCACTGTCACTATAAGGTAAGTGCAAGAAAGTAGCTGGGAGCGTATACTGAAATTTGAGACTACATTTGAATTTCTCTTTCTCTCTTACCCATACACCCACATCTAATTATTTAATTCAGTATTATTAGGGTATTATAGTATAATGTGTAATATTTAAGAGTGTAAATTCTAGGTCTGATAATTTGAGTTTATAATCTAGCAGAACCACTCATTAGCTGTGTGATATTGAGTATGTTGAGAAACTGCTATGTTGTCAGTTACCTTATTTACAAAATAAATAGTATAACAGTTTCTGCTTTAGTGTTAAAATAAATAAAATGGTAAAGATGTTTAGCAAGATGATTGAGTTATCATAAGTATGAGAAATCAAATATATTGAGCTAGATATGTTTTCTGAACTCCTTTAAAATCAAACAATACTTAAAAAGATTTTATTCAAAAATGTATCATGAATTCTAATTGATGTATAAGCATGTTCTCAGAAAACATCATGTTTTTATAATGGAAATTGTTTAGATATCTGGGACTCAGAAATTTTACAATCTTCAAGTAAGCTACTTTTCCCTTTAATATCAAAATAGAATCTGTCAAAGCTTCCATCCTACAAGCTTTAAATAGTTATCTTTTCCAGTTGCATTTTTTCCCTAATAAATATTTAAGAACTCTAAGAAAAGGTCATAGTTACTTCTTATCTACACCAATCCTCCTTCACTTTGCTTTCACTTTATACAGGTCACTTCTTGCTACCATATCATAATTTTTTTCCAGGTTGCTGCTGCTCTATCCAAGTGTGGACAACAGCCACTGTTTTTACTCTTCAATGCAGCACTAAAATTATGATTTATTAAGCTTTATTGAAAGTTTGGCTTAAATGAAGGAAAAAGAAAATTTTAAACTCTGTCACTGCTCTTGGGAGTCTTTCTTTTTGTCATGCCTCTCAGAGACTTGCCTTCTACTGGCCAGCTCTTTTTGTAGACATCAGGCTGTCTCTCTAGTGAAAGGATCAACTAATCTGACCCTTAAAAAAAGTGTTTTTGACTATACTTCCACCCCACTCCTAGAGTCCAAATTAAAAGTGTACTAAACCTAAACAGAAGAGAAAATTTTCTCTACTCTGCTTCAAACTAGACTTCTTGACTGACTTAGGATAATTTCCAAGAAAAATATTTGATCTCAAACACTGACATACAGGAGAATGGTGCCTTCAAATTTTTTTTTAACAACAATAAGTTTGTACTTTATGTTTGCTTTTTGGATGAATTTCTTAAACTATTTTAAAGATAAAGTAATATTTCCACTATTAAAGATGAAATGTACTTAAAACTTTTAAATCAATTTTTTAAATCTAGATTAAAATTATGCTTTAATGATGTGTCCATTTTTAATTTATACAACATGTGATTATTATTTTTGACTTCTATTTAGTAGAATTATAAACAATGGCCATAATATAATAATAATTTTCATTTTTCAATTACAGTTGACATACGATATTATATTTCAAGTGTACAACATAGTGATTAGAAATTTTTATAAATTACATAGTTATCACCCCAATAAATATAGTGCCCATCTTACAATGTACATAGCTGCAATATTATTGACTATGTTCCTTATGCTATACTTTACATCCCATAATTGTTTTGTAATTACTAATTTATACTTCTTGATCCCTTCCACTTTTGACCCACTCCCCAACCTGTTCCATCTGGCAACCATCAAAATGTTCTCTTTATTTATAAGTTTGTTTCTGTTTTGTTTATTTATTTATTTTGTTCTTTAGATTCCACATATAAGTGGAATTTATAGCATTTGTCTTTCTCTGATCTACTCCACTCAACGTAATGCCCTCTAGGTCCAACTGTGTTGCCGTAGATGGCAAGATTTCATTCTTTTTTATGACTAATATTCTGTTTTATATATGTACCACCTCTTTATCTATTCAGCCACTGATGGACACTCAGGTTGCTTCCATATCTTTGCTACTGTAAATAAAGCTGCAGTGAACATATGGATTCACATGTCCTTTCAAAGTTGGTGTTTTGGGCTTCTTCAGATAAATACCCAGATATGGGATTACTAGGTCTTTCTTTGTCTTTGTTATAGCTTTTGTTTTAAAACCTAGTTTGTCTAATATATTGCTACCCCCATTTTTTCCCATTTCTCTTTGGATAAAATATCTTTTTACATCCTTTTACTTTCAGACTATGTGTGTCTTTCAATTTAAAGTAAGTCTCTTGTAGGCAGCACATGTAAGGATTTTGTTTTCTTTTCTATTCAGCCACCCTATATTTTGATTAGAGCATTTAATATGTTTACATTTAAAGTAATTGCTGATATATATGTAGTTATTTATATTATACTATTTACATTATATTATTTATTTATTTATTTATTTATTTATTTATTTATTTATTTTCTTTTTAAATAAGTCCCTTTAACATTTTTTGTAATACTTGTTTAGTGGTGACAAACTCCTTTACTCTTTCTTGTTTGAAAGGCTGCTTATCTGTCTCTTGATTCTAAATGATAGTTTTGCTGGGTAGAGTAATCTTGGTTGTAGATCTTTGCTTTTTATCATTTTAAATATTTCATGCCAGTCTCATCTAGCCTGCAAAGTTTCTGCTAAGAAATAAGCAGACAGTTGTATGGGAGCTCTCTTATAGGTAGTTAGATGCTTTTCTCTTGGTGCTTTTAAGATTCTCTCTTTCTCTTTAAGCTTTGGGATTTTAATTATAATGTGTATTGGTGTGGGCCTCTTTAGATTCATCTTGTTTGTGACTTCTGCACTTCCTGACATGTATGCCTATTTCCTTCACCACGTTAGAAAAATTTTTTATTATTATGTTTTCAAATAGGTTTTCAATACTTACTTTCTCTCTTCTCCTTATGGTACCTCTATGATGTGAATGTTGGTACAATTGATATAGTCCCAGAGGCCTCCCAAACTATTCTCATTTTTAAAAATTATTTTCCTGTTGCTGTTTTGATTGGGTGTTTTCTGCCACCTTATCTTCTAAATCACTGACTCAATCCTCTTTTTTATCTAATCTATTGTTGATTCCCTTTAATACAATTTCAGTTATTGTATTCTTCATTTCTAATTGGTTCTTTTTTTGTGTGCTTTCTATCTCCATTTTTATGTGTTCTCTCTCTTTTGAAAAATTCTCACTGAGTTAATCTATTATTCCCCAAAGTTTATTGAGCATCTTTATAACCAGTGTTTTGAACTCTGCATCTGGTAGATTGTTTGTCTTTTGTATATATTTTTTTTCTGAACATTTGTTCAGATCTTTTATTTGGGACATGTTTCTTTGTCTCCCTATTTTGACTGCCTTCCCATAATATTTCTATGTAATAGGTATGGCTGCTATGTTTTCTGGTCTTAGTAGTGTAGCCTTTCTTAAGTAGTAGTTATTCTATGGGCCCAGTAGTGCAGTCTCTCTAATCACTTGAGGTGGGTGCTTCAGTTGTGTCCCTTGTATAGGTTGTGTCTGACACCCTATTGTAGCAGAGCTTTGGTTGCTGTTTGCACATCAATGGGAAGGATTGACCCATGGGCCTACTGGTTGTAAGGACTGGCCAGTGACTACAATGGAGTTGCTGTTGTGCAGGGGCAGACCTCAAAGAGCATGATGCACTTTAGCAGGGCTATGGTGCTAGTTCATTCTGCCTTCTTGGTGTGTCATCTACAGATGAAGGCAAAAGTGGTGTTCCATCTCAGTTGAAAGCTGATTACTGGGTGTGCCAGCCCATGAACCTCCTAAGAGTGTCCCTGACTCAGGCCAAATTTAGCCACAGACTGTGTCCTGCCCAGGGCCACCTGGCATGAGCCACCAAGCAATCTGCAGATATTCACCACCCACTGGGCTTAGAGGTGCTGCTAATGCCAGACTTGAGGCCTCTCAGTAAGAACAGAACATACTGAGTCCAGACACTGCTTATTTAGGTTTTGTGAACCCTTGACAGATTTTGGGAAAGTCTGCAGTCTCCGTACATGGCTTGGGTGGGCCTGAAAGTTGGATGAGGTGGGGTCTCAGAGAATTACCAGGGCAGAGTGACCACTCTTATCCTCAGGTTAATGAGGATTAACATATATTGCCTCTTGGAATTTTCATAGGGGAGGAGAGAGGGCTCAACAAAGAAATCATGGATTCTACCAGGACTTCTGTCTGTGAGAAAGCCACCTCTCCAGCTCTCTCTCTAAAGCCAGACAATTCAATTTTTCCCCATATGTCCCTGAAGCTCAGAGCAAGTGAGTTTGTCAGTAAATTCTTGTGAGGGTCCTGTTTAAGAGAGGAGCATGGGATTTCAACTGCTCTCTGACTTGCTCAGCCTCTGGCTATACTGGTTTTCATAGCCAGAAGTTGTGGGGAATTCTCTTTCTGGCATTAGAACCCTGGGCTGGGAAGCCCTGTGTGGGGTTAGGACTCCTCACTCATCCAGGAGGACCTCTATAGCCAAGATATTCTTCCTGATTTTCAATTGTCACACATAGGCGTGGGGCCAGCTTTTTTGTCATCTCCACTCCTTTTACCAGTTTCTAGGTGGCCACTTCTGTATGTCCTTAGTTGTAGGACTTCAGTTCAGATAGACTTTAGGCAATTCTCAATGATAGCTGTTCTATAATTTTGTCATAATTTTGATGTGGTTCTGGGAGAAGGTAAGTGCAGCATTTACCTACTCCCTTATCTTGACCTGATCCATGACCACAATTTAAATGTAATTTTCTTCTAAAATTCTTCTCCTTCAAAAAATCATATTCTCATGTGTTTCTCTAACTACAATCTCCAATCTTTCATCTCTTCCATCCCCTCATTCCTACTGATCTATTTATTGTTTTTACTATGACCTTTTCTTTCCAATTCTCTTAGCCAGTTATTTCATTTCAAATTATCTCCTTTACCCCTTGAATCTGGTACATCTCAACTGAAAAGATTCTCTTGAATATATACAGTTCCTTCCCTCTTTCCTTCCTTTCTTCCTCTTTTCATTTATTTATTTTTACATTATAGTTGACATACAAAATTATATTATTTTCAGATGTAAACATAGTGATTAGTAATCTTTATACCTTACAAAGTGATCATAACTATGTCTAGTAAGCATTTGTTATTATACATAGTTATTATGATATTATTGATTGTGTTTACAGGTTTCTTTAGTTCTAATATTTCATGGTCTGACCTGTATTATTGAGTTCAGTTGTTCTAACTGTGTTTCTTCTAAAAATCTCTTACATTAGCAGTCTCAGGAGGTTAAGAAATAAAGGGATATAGTTCTCAGATTACATGAGGCCAGAGTGCACATCATCTACCAAGTCACTATAAAGAAGAAACCAACCATGGTTACCAGTCCTTCATTAAAACTCCTCTAGGCATATTTACTTTCTCATTTTCTCACTCTAATAACACATTTCTTTAACCTAAACTTATAAACCAAACTCATAGTTCTCTTTTTTTTAAACCTCTTTATTGAGACTAGGTTTTCCATGACTAATTTTCTCTCTTTCTCTCTCCCAGCACATATATATTGCGCATATGCATGTATATGTATGTGTTCCTTTATTTTTTAAAAATAAGTTATTTATTTAAATTAGTTTCAAGTATACAGTACATTGGTTAGACATCTATTTATTTAATTGGACTCTCCTAAATTATCCATATCTTTGCTGAATACTCCTTTTGTTTGCAGACCATAAAACCACTTGGAGCCATTCAAGAAAATTCTACTTCTAGGTAGTTCTCCTGGTTGCTGTGCTAAATTTCTCATCTCATGTCTCAGGATCAGAAAATAGGACAGAATCTTCACTTTTCTTTCATTCTGCTTCTAGATATTTTGTGTATGGGTTCAAAGAGGGGAGCGATTTCCTGCTATGGGCAAGGACTTCCACTAACATAACATACTTCTTCTTCTCTCATCTCACTTAACTCTTACCATCTCTGAATCAGTGGTACAAATGAGCCCTTCCTACTTCTTTTGAGAATACAAGGTGAATGCAGGAAGCATACATTCTTATTTGTGCCTCCATTTCATTCACTTTACTAGAGAAAGTCCCTCAGTTGGAGAAGTCTGAGGAGTCCAGTGCTGTCTATAGCAGCAGGAGTAAATATAGATTCACATTTTAATTTTTGAAAGCCCATTGTTGTCATACACTTTGCTGACATTCTCTAGTAACAACTGGACTCAGACAATCTTTACTGTTAGTTATATCATCAGTTAGCTATTTGACCCTCAATTGCTTCATGTATTACATGGAGAGAATGATAATACCTTAATTCATAATGGTGGAGTGAAGATTCAATGATTTAACAAATTTAAGTTATTGTACAATGTGCTTGGCTCATAGTAATTGTTAGCTGTTATTTAAAAACAGTATGATCCCTTGATCTTCATATGCTATAATCTTCTTTCTGTCAAAGTTGGTTTGTTTGGAGAATTGTATTGGCTGTAATAACACTATTATTCATTGGTCAGAATATAGTAACTACTCTGCTATTATTTATATCAATATACTTATTAAGAAGCTAAAGTTTTTTCTCCTTGAGTTATTGTACTTCTCTAAATAGTCAATGAATACTTTGGCAATTCCTTTGATACTAAAATCTGCTTTGTTTCTCAGGAGAAGTACTAGACAGATTATCTTAGAAAGACCATAGCCATTTAAAAAATAGTCTTCATATTCTTTTTGGTATAACCACTTCTGGATTATATACTATGCATTATTGTAAAATACAGTTAGAAGAGTTTTAAAATTAAGAGACCCAGGTTCAAATCTAATTTCACTTCATACTTACTGAAGTATGTATGTTTATACATTAAAAGTTATTCAATATCTCTAATTTTCAGCTTGTCCACCTGTATGATAAGGAAAATAATATCTATCTCATGGGGGGCATTATGAGGCATAATAAAATAAAGCCAATTATGCAGTAATTGGTACCTCATTAGGGCTCAAAAAAAGTTATTACTGTTATTTTTCAAGTTTCTTTAAAATCAGAGTACAAATTAAGGTAGCTTATTAGAAGTAACATCATTTGAATTTGCTTAATTTTTATACAACAATGCTTTTGGGAAACTTCTCTGTATAGATAGAAAATTTGAAAGGAATAATAATTAGTCTCTAATTGTGGCTGATCTTAAGTAGTATAATCAAGTATACAATAGAAGGGTAGTTGGGTAAATTCAGATATTAATCTGCAGGTATATCTTCTCAGGTGTCTTATAAGACAGAGTGTCACAGAGGAAGCAACTACTCAGTACTAAGAGGTACAAATCAAAGCGACTTCTCATTAAGCATTTCATTAACATATATTTGCTACAATGTTCACATTAATTTCAAGGTCGCAGAGTAGACAATATCCATGACCTGCTCTGCTCACCTTTAGCTGGATGTGCATACCCTAGTTTGTTCTGAGTGCTAAGAGTTCACAGATATTCCCATCTCTGGATAATTGCCCTCCCTCTGTCTTGTTGGAGAGATTAGCATTGATCCCATAGGAAGGTACAAAAGGCTGGCTCCTTGCTTAAAGATGGAACCAACTCCATGTTTCTTTTCTTCATAAGTTCAAGTTGAAGTTGGCTCCAATTGTGGCAGCTACTCTCCACGATGATTCCCCATATCTTTTGGCATTTTTCCCTTTGTAAGGTCCTTTTATATAATAAATCTGGGATAGCCCTATATTACCAATAGAATGTGGCAATGGTGACAATGCAAGTTTCTGAGGCTAGATTTTAAAAAAAACTTTAGTTTCTACATTTATCTCTTGTAATATTTACTCTGTGAAAAAGTCTGACCATCCTGTGAGGTCCATACTGTGAAGAGCAAAGAAAAGTCCAGATAGAGGCAGAAAAGATGCTGGTCAGCTCCAGGTGTTATTTCAGCCTAAGTGTCAGACATATGAGTGAAGAAGTTATCTTGAATGTTTCAATCCCAGTGGACTCAAATGGGGAAGAAATGAGGACCCCAAACTAATGTCTCACGTTTTGTATCCTGCTCTAATTCCTGATTCAAAGATTCAAGAGATAATAAAATGAGTGTTGTTTCATATCACTAATTCTGGGGGAAGTATGCAGCAATAGATAACAAGAACAGCAACTGAGAACATACACTTGCTTAACTTCTTCCCCAGTTCTGTTTCTTCTCACCTCCCCTTCTTTCTTCATTTCAGTTCTACAATAAGTCACCTGCATAAGAATTGTCATCTCAGCTCTTCTAGATGATTACACCTAAAACTGGTAGGTTCAATTAAATTTTTTAAATTAAATTTATTGGAGTAACATTGATTAATACAATTATATAACTTTCAGGTGTACATTTTAATTTGACATCTGTATATTCTATTGTGTTTACCACCCAATGTCTAGTTTCCTTCAGCTACCATATATTTGATCCCCTTTATCCACTTCTCCCTTCTCCTACTCCCCTATATTTGATCCCTCTTAAAAGTCTACCTACCCATACCTCCCCTACCCTGTAACTTTCGGTAGTTTATAGTCCATGTTTATGAGTCTCAGCTTGTTTGTCCTGTTCATTTCATGCTTTAAGGTTTATATCCTACCTATAAATGATATCATGTGATTTTCTACTTTTTCAGTCTGGTTTATTTCGCTTAGAATGATTATCTCAAGGTCCTTATGGCCACGTTGTCAAATACCATTTCTTATTATGGCTGAGTAATATTCCATTGTATATATGTACCACTGCTTCTTTAGCCAATCATCTATCATGGGACACTTTGGTGGCTTCCATGACCTGGCCACTGAATAATGCTGCTATGAACATTGATGTGCAAATATCGTTTCAGATATGGGTTTTCAAGTCTTTGGGATATATACCTGGGGGAGGGATTGCTGAATCATATGGTAGAACAATTCTTAGTTTTCTGAGAAACCTGTATACTGCTTTCCAAAGTGGCTGTAGCAATTTTCAGTCCCACCAGCAGTGTATGAGAGTTTCTTTTTCTCTGCATGTTTTCCAATGTTTGTTATTACTTGTTCTGTTGATTATAGCTATTCTAATAGTTGTGAGATGGTATCACATTGTGGTTTTGATTTGCATTTCTCTAATAGCTAGTGATTTTGAGCATCTTTTCATATATTTCTTCACCCTTTGTATGTCCTCTGGGTAGAAGTGTCTGTTCAGGTCCTCTGCTCATTTTTTTGACTAGATCATTGGCTTTTCTGTTATTGAGCTGTATGAGTTCTTTGCATATTTTGGATATTAGCACCTTGGATATCAGGCCCTTATCAGAGGTGTTGCTTACAAATATATTTTCCTATTCAATGGTTGTCTCTTTACCTTGTTGATAATTTCTTTTACTGAGCAGAAGTATTTAGTTTGATGTAGTCCCATTCATTTATTTTTGCTTTTATTTTTCTTCCTTTTGAGGTCAAATTTATAAAATCCTCTTTAAGTCCAAGGTCCTTGAGTTTAGTTTCTATGTTTCTTACATGCATTTGAGTGTTTTAGATCTTATATTCAGGTCCTTAATCCATTTTGAGTTAATTTTGGTGTGTGGTGATAGACAAAAATTTAGTTTCATTCTTTTGCAGGTGGTTTTCCAGTTTTCCCAGCATCATTTATTGAAAAGGCTTTGCTTTCTCCACTGTATATTTTCGGCTTTTTTGTTGTAAATTATTTGCCCATGTAAGTATGGCTTTACTTCTGGAACCTCGATTCTGTTCCACTGGTCCATGTATCTGTTTTGCTGTCACTATGACGCTGTTTTGATTACTGTCATTTGTAGCATAATTTGCAGTCAGGCAGAGTGAGGCCTCCAGCTTTGTTCTTTTTTTTCAGAATGGCTTTGGCAATTCGAGATTTTTTGTTCTTCCATACAAATCTGATGATTTTTTGTACTATTTCTTTAAAAAATGCTGATGGGATTTTGATGGAGTTTGCATGAAATCTGTATAATGCTTTAGGTAAAATGATCATTTAAGTATGTTTATTCTTCCAATCCAAAAACACAGAATATCTTACTACTTCCTTGTATCTTCTTCGAATTCTTTTAATAGGCTATTGTAGTTTTCATTATATAGATCCTAGGTATTTTATTCTTTTTGTTGCAATTACAAAAGAAATTAGTTTTTCCACTTCTTTTTCTGACACTTCATTATTAGAGTATAGGAATGCTATGGATGTTTGAACATTGATTTTGTATCCAGAGACTTTACTGTATTTGCTTATTGTTTCTAGTGCTCTTGTGGAGTCTTTAGGGTTTTCTCTATAGAGAATGATGTCATCCACAAATACTGACAGTTTGACTTCTTTGTTTTCTATTTGGATGCCTTTTATATCTTTCTCTTGTCTGATTGCACTCTCTAGTACCTCCAATGTTATATTGAATAAGAGTGGTGATAGTAGACAGTCTTTCCTTTTTCCTAATCTTATAGGGAAGGTTTTTAGCTTTTCACCATTAAGTATAATGTTGGCTGAGGGTTTGCCATATATGGCCTTTATTATGTTAAAGTACTTTCCATCTATTGCAGTTTTGTTAGTGTTTTAACCATAAATGGATATTGTATCTGGTCGAAGGCTTTTTCTGCATCTATAGATATGATTATATAATTCTTATTCTTAGATTTATTTATGTGGTGTATCACAGTAATTGATTTGCATATGTTGAACCATCCCTGTGCCTCTGGGATGAAGCCCATTTGATTGTAGTGTTTAATTTTTTTTATATGTTGCTGTATTTGGTTTGCTAATGTAGGATTTTCGCATGTGTGTTCATGAAAGATATTAGTCTGCAGTTTTCTTTCTTTGTGTGTTATCTTTACCAGGTTTTGAGATCAGAGTAATATTGCCCTTATAAAATGAGTTGAGAAGTATTACCTCCTCTTCGATATTTTGGAAGAGTTTGAAGAGAATAGGTATTAAATCTTCTTTGAATGTTTGGAAGAATTCACTGATGAAGCCATCTGGTCCTGGACTTTTACTTTTTGGTAGGTTTTGATGATTGTTTCAATTTTCATACTGCTGATTGTTCTATTTAGATTTTCCAGATCTTCTTGATTCAGTCTAAGAAGATTGTATTTTTCTAATTACTGATCCATTTCTTCTACGTTATTGAATTTGCTATTATATACGTTTTCATAGTATTCTTGCATGATCCTTTGTATTTCTGCAATGTGAGTCATAATTTCCCATTTTTTCATCCCTGATTTTCTTTATTTGTGTCCTTTCTCTTTTTTCTTTAGTAATTCTAGCCAGGGGTTTGTCAATTTGATTAACCTTCTCAAAGAACCAGCTCTTTGGTGCGTTTATTTCTTCTATTGTTTTTTGTTTTCAATTTCATTTACTTCTGCTCTAATTTTGATGATTTCTTTTCTTCTGCTGACTTTAGGGTTTATTTGTTCTTCCTTTTTTAGTTTTATAAGATGAAGCATTAGGTTGTTTATTTGGTATCTGTCTTGTTTTTGGAGATATGCTTGTAATGATATGAACTTTCCTCTTATAACTGCTTTTGCCGTGTACCCAAAATTTTGATATGTTGTATTGCTATTTCACTTATCATTTATTTTTATGTATCTCTTGATCTCTCTTTTTATTTCTTCCCTAACCCAGTTCTTCCTCAGTGGCATGTTGCTTAAAATTCATGTATCTGTGATTCTTCCTGCCTTCTTTTTGCAGTTGATCTCTAGTTTCAGGGCATTATGATCAGAGACTATAATTGGTATGATTTCAACCCTCTCATATTTGTTGAGGCTATGTCTGTTTCCCATTATGTATCGATTCTTGGGAATGTTCAATGTGTACTAGAGAAGAATGTATAAGCAACTGTTTTGAAATGGAAGTTTCTGTAAATGTCAATTATGTCCAATTGGTCTAATGTGTCATTTAAAGATTTTATTTCCTTATTGATTTTCTGTTTGAATGATCTGTTCATATCCAACAGTGGGGTACTTATGTTTCCTATGATGATGATGTTTTGGTCTGGTTCTCACTTTAGTTCTATTAGTATTTGCTCTCTATATATTGGGGTTCCCAGATTGGGAGCATAGATATTAATAAGTGTTATATCTTCTTGGTGCATGATTCCTTTTATCATTATGAAGTGTCTCTCAGTTTCTTTCTTTACCGTTTTCATTTTGAAGTCCATTTGTACTGTTTCATATATCTAGTTTGAAGTCTATTAGTATTGCTACTCTTGCTTTTCTCTGAGTGTCATTTGCTTGAAATATCATTTTTCACCCTTTCTCTTTGAGTGTATATTTGTCTTTGGAGCTATGATGTGTCTCCTGGAGGCAGCATATGGCTGGGTTTTTATTATTATTTTAGATCCATTCTGCAACTCTGTGCCTTTTTATTTGTGAGTTTAGCCCATTTACATTTAGAGTGATTATTGAAATATGAGGTCTTCTTATAGACATTTTATCTTTTAGTTCTGGTAGCTCGGTGTTTCCATTGCTACTTTGTCTTGGTATTTCTGTTTTCTTTATTTTGGTTGGCTTTTGTGAGTTTTCCCTCTATTCTTCTTGTTTTATGTTATATACTTCAGTTCTGAATCTTCTGCATGTGGTTATTATTACAAATATGTAAAGAACATTTAATGTACAGTGGTCCATTTTTTTCTGCGCATGCCTTATCTCCATTCCCCTTTGTAAATTTGGACCTTTGAATCCTCCCCTTTTCAGTCATTTTTATCTCAATTTGTCCCTATGTATACTTAATGTTCAACTATCTTGTTATAATAATTCTCTTTTTATTATTTAACCTAATAATGCCCTGTTCTTAGTAAGAGTTACACTCCTTTGCTTATATTTGCCTGATAGACACTTTACTCCTAATTACGTGTTTTATTTATTTATTTTTTTTCTGGTCATTTGTTTCAGGTGAGCTGACCCATTTCAGGATTTCCTGTAGTGCAGGCCTTATAGTGGGAAATTTTCTCAATTTTTGTATGTCTAGAAAGGTCTTAATTTCTCCTTCATATCTAAATGAGAGCTTAGGTGGATACATTATTCTAGGCTGGTAGTTCCTTTCACTTACTACTTTAAATATTTGATTTCTTTTCTTTCTGGCATATAAGATTTTCATTGAGAAGTCCAACAATAATCTAATGGGTTTTTTCTTATAAATTACTGTTTGTTTGTTTTTTTCTCCCTGGCTTCCCTAAGAATTCTGTCTTTGTTGTTGATTTTTGATCATTTTAATACAATGTGTCCTGGTGAAGACATTTTTGGGTCAAGATAATTGGGTGTCTATTGAGTCCTTGAATTCCAAGCTCCAACTCATTCCTTAGATTTTGGAAATTCTCATCAACTATTTGTCTGAAAATGCTTTCTAGTCTCTGCTACTTTTCCTCACCTTTGATAATGACCATTATTCTTATGTTTTCTCTCCTGATGGTATTAGCTAGTTCTTAAATTTCTCTTTCATTATTTTTCATTCTTCAATTTCTCTCTTCTTCCTTCTAATTTATTTCTAGGTTTCTGTCTTTGATATCACCGATCCTTTCCTCCCTTTGATCAACTCTCTTTCTTAAGCTTGCTATTTCATTTTTCTACTCTTGCAGTGTGTTTTATCTCCAGAAGTCCTAGTTTTTTTTGAGGTTTTCAATGTCCTTGCTCTGCTCATCTAGTTGGTTTTTAAATTCCTGAAATTGTTGATATGACTAATTTTGGAACTCACTGAGTTTTTTCAGAAGTGCCATCCTGAATTTTCTGTCATTTAAGTCACATATTTCTATGTCTGTAAATTTATTTTCTGGAGATTTTTCTCTTTCTGAGATGGCTTGTCAGTTTGGTTGTTCATGATGTTTATATTTAATGGACTATTTCTTCTCCTGACTATTAATGGAAATGTATTCTACTTTTTCCCAGATAGAACATTTATTACATAAAGGTCTCTCTTTAGCCTGCTGCAAAGAATGTGCTTTTCTTTTGGTTTCCAGTAGGTGGCGTCTAGGCCTCTTGGACCCCTGCTTTATGTAAAGCCTTAAAAATGCTTTTATTTTCTGATATTTCATCACTCTAGCTACCCTCAGTTTTAGTCCCTGTAGTATTAGCAATGGTAGCGTTTGCTCAAATTCCTCTGGAATTCCTCAGTGTTCGGTTTCAGAGGGTATGGGGGAGGGGCCATCTGGGTTAGGGGTTGGGGACTGTGGCTCAGCGTTGGTTTTGCAACTTGGGCCTGTAAAAATCAACTGTTATTTTTCTGCCATCCCAGTCCTCTGCCTTCTGCCCTGATGAAGGACCGTGCCACCATCTGTAGGGAGCTCACAGCTTTCCCAGGCAGGGCTCTTCAGGGAATTTGCCGCTCCATCTCCCTTTCTTCTCCTGCAGGGAGCTCAAGTGACTTTGAGAGGCAGCTTCTTTATCCACTGCCAGACACTCAGGATTCTGACCTGTGGTAGCTCTTATGAGCATATCCCACACTCAGATATGCTAATGTGCAGTCAGTGTGTTTTTTGTTGAGTTTTAGATGTTCAGCTTATTGTTGATCTCAAGGGGAGAAATCTGGGAACGTCTCTCACATCTCCATGTTTTCTAAGATCTCTGAGCCACTGGCAGTGAATCAGAGGCTCACACAAAATTTATACTGTGAAAGTCTGCATTACCTGACCCCAGAACAAGGGCTGGAAGGGCAGCCACCATTGTGCCTTAGTCTAGGTTTGATTATTTTTTACATTTTAAAGATGCTCAAATAGAAGCACAGATAAATAAATTAACTAATTAAAAATCACACAACTAATACTTAGCTAGTATTTGAACCAGACCCGAGAGCCCACTTTCTTAACCAGAATACTATACAGCTCTCAACCAAAGTTAGCACTACCTAACATGAGCAGATTATTTTGGGTTACTATGTTAAAATTTCAAATCAAATAAGCCTTAGATTATAAAGAGCAACAACCATTTACTCACTTTCTATTTTTTTTTTCATTCTTAGGGTCTGTGTCTTTTACTGAGAGAAAAAATCACTGTCATGTTGAGCATGTAAGCCTTCTGTGAGATGGCAGGATGACAACACATGGGGTTGCCTGGCTATTGGCCAAATGCAATGGTGTTCTGTCAGCACCATGCCAATCTTTTTGTCACTTGTTAAAAATTCAGTGTTATCTCCTTTTCTAAACATTGCTACCATCTGCCTACACATGACTTTGACAATGATTATGTGATAATTACAGCTGTGTATCTGATACCAATTATTATAATGTAGAATGGCCAAAGCATTTTCAAGTGTCTATTTTTAAATCTCACCCTTTTAGTCTTCTCCACCACCCTGTCTCTCCCAAGCACCTTGCTTATACTTTGGAAAGTTTGTGATGGTCTTGGAAACTAGTAATGCTTTCTGTTTCATAAAAATCTTTCTATGATCTATCAACCCAAATAAAATAGCTTTAGTTGACAATTTTTTTAAGATCATAATAGAGTTATATTGTGGACTGATAAAATTGTTCATTTATTTTTATTACATAGAGCCCAGATAACTTGATTATTATACAGTAGCATTTCCCCAAATGTGTAAAATAATGTCAATGCTTGTATTTATAGATCTTAAGCTTCTTTTCAAAGTTCTTAGGAAAAATACATAATTTGAAATACTATATTTTTACCTAGTGTTGTCTGAAGTGTTTGACAGGTTCTTTTTAACAAGAAATTCCTAAAATAGCAATTTTTTTTCCAACATCCAACTTCGATAAGGATATTGTTTTTCTCTATTTTCCCATCACCTTAGCTGTAAAATATCAATTAATATTTATCACCTGTTTAGAGTGTTAATATAAAAATACTTTCATCTATATGCCTTTCAAATATCTTTCATATGAAATGCCTGGTAAATTTCTCAAGGGAAAACCATATGATTGGAATAAAAGTTGGGTACAACCAGAGACTGGTGAGTCTTATGAATGTAGGAATGAAAGCAAAAAAGATATAACTCACTCTGGAAGAAATCAAAGCCAAAAATACTGTAATAAAAATTCCTTGATAACTATCCTGGGAAGTTTTTGCAATTAAGTGTGGAGTTCTATTTGGTGAGAATCTTAAGTTTCAAAGACTAGAGAAAGTATAAAATTCAAATAAAAAAGAAGTAACTGACCAATACAAACAGTACTAGCCACTTGCTCTCTACCTTTCGTTAACAAACAAACAAACAAAAACTTACCCATATCTCTTCCTAAAGATTCTACTTGTTTATTAGAACATTACCTTGAGCAAGTTTCAGTTAGTTTCAGTGATCATCATGCTTCTGGATTTGACTATCACTCCTTCTCTGTATCTCCTATTAGGTGTTGCCGCCTCTGAACCCCTTAAATCTAATATGTGGCCCTCCTTGATTTCTCATAATGCCATGTTCTTCTATCTTAATACTTGTTCTCTCCTCTTTGGTAATGACCTACTCATTATTTTTATTTGCAATTGTGTCCCCTATGCCCAAAATTATATGTAAGGAACATAGACGATGTATGATAAATATTTATTTATTCCAGTATTCATTGAGAAGCTACTAAATTTCAGGAGCTGAGCGATATATTAAAAATACAACAAAGAAGAAGTCAAACATTGTTCTTGATACCATGGAGCCTCCATCTGAATGTAGGACATATACAACAAAAATTATGTCTTTTGGGTAAATTTAATATATTTACTATTAAGGATAGTGTGTGATAATTGCTAGATCCCAGCAAGGTTACATTTATTCTACCACATTTTAATAATCCATTAACCTCATTTTGTGTCCTCTTCCTTCTTACCCAGCTTAAATTTTATGGTCCATTATTGTAGTCACTTTCTTGCCTACATTCTCAACTCTCTTTCTTGTGTAATTCTTGCTTGTCAAAATTCAACCGCAGGTAAATACAGCTCTCCATCTACTATATTCCTCTAGAGCTTCTGTGTAGCTAAACATGACTGCAGAAAAAATATAATATGCTTCCTAAGCTTATTCTACTTATGAGTGCAAATTTCAAGCTTCTAAAGAAGTCTTCTCAAGAATTTAACTAATCAATTCATCCTCTTACTTCTTCATACTTTCCTACTTTCTCACATTATCTAGTTTTCCTTTCTACTAGTTTAATTACACCAGCATATAAATATGCTACAATATTATGCATCTTTTAAAAAAACTCTATTGTTTTTCAGCTACTTCTTTAATAATTAGTTAGCTTTTATAGAAGAATTCTGCCAAATAATACTTTGTTGATTATGATCTCTGCTTCATGTTTTTTCATTCTCTCTTGATCCAATGATAACCAGCCTTCTATCTGATCTTGTCAGAGTTATCGATAACTGCCATGTTGCCAAATCAAGCTGACTCGCCTAAGTCTTCAGATTACTCAGATGATCAATAGCACTTAGCACTTTCTCATTGCTTCTGGGATGGTACATTCTCTTGTTTTTCTTATTTCCTTGCTGTCCAGTCCCTTGAACTAGCCATTATTCTTTGACTCATCCTCTATACATTTTAGTGGGTTTTTTTGCAGCTCTTGTTCTTCCTCTCTATTTCAAACATACTCCTTGGGTCACTTTATCTAGTCCCAGAGTTTTTATATATGCTGATGAATCTCAGTCTTACATTTCTAACTCAATCTTTCTCCTGAACTCTAGATTCATATACTTAATTTATGTACCCAATTAATATGTATACTTGGTATTAAGTGGTTTACATATGTGGGAATAAAACTCTTAATCCATGGTGTGAAATGTTCTCCCTTTTTATCTTCTATTTTTTTTCCTTTATGTCATCCAAGTCTAAGCTTAAGTATACTCTCTTCACAAAATCTCCTCCTAACCAACAAGTCAAACCCTCTACCAACTGTATTTTTTACTTGGCTGTATTTTCCTCCACAGTATTTACTTGCTTATTTTTCTTTTCTCCTACTAAAAAGTGAAATTTATGATGACATACATTGCTATATTCTTAGAACCTAGAATAAAACTTGTAACATGATAGATATTAAAAAATTTTCATAAATGCATACATGAAATAAACAAATCATTATAGATAGTTACATATGCTTTAAAAAAATAATTAGGTATGATGTTGTGTTTAAAAACAAAATAACTGAGTGAGTGAATAGAATTTCCAGAGCTCTCTCTGGAATAATAACTAAGACTTAAAGAATGAGAAGGAAACTTCGTTATTGAAACTTTATACATTCAATGAAGAGGGCATAGGAAGGGTAAAGAATTTACAGTGTGAAGAATTTGTTAAATTCCAGGAATTTTTGTTAGACCTTTGTGACTGGAACACAGTGGATGAAGAAAGGGGCCACTTGAGATCAGGAGAAATGAGTAAGAGGTAGATTGCATAGTTTTTGTAGACAATGATAAAGGGTTTTAGTATTATTCTTAGTGAAATAGAAAACTACTGCTAAGTTTTAAGCAGGGGAGTAGCATGATATTATTTATTTTTTAATAAGGACTTACCATTCAGTGGATAATGGATATAAAAATAAGAATACAGTAGTAAAAACAATAGCAAGAACAGTTATGGGGCTATTAAACTAGTCCAGGAAAAAGATGATGATGACTAATCTTGAGTTGTGACAATAACATGGAGAAGTTGGTACAGATTTGCAATTTATTCTGAAGGTAAAATTAATAGATATTGATAATAGATTTAATATTGCATATGGTAAGAGAAAGAGCAACATTAAAAACAACTTTCAGATATATGTGGTAACAAGAAGCCCTGTCAATTTTTGACATAAAGAATACTGAGTAGGATAATATTCACAGAGGAAAAGCAGGATTCATTTTGGTTACATTAAATCTGAAATGCCTATAAGATATGCCAATGGAGATGTCCAGGCTCTGATAAGGTTCATGTAATTGAATTTTTTAGGTAGTTTTATTATATTCTTCACTTTACAAATGATATAGAGAATTAATTTCCCCACGCTCCTTTAGCAGCAAGTAGAAAAGTAAAAGTTACATTAAATCTGTCTCACTCTAAAATAGTACTTATAACTCATTAAGGTTAGGATATCTGAGAAGAAATCTGGTCAAGAAATACAGATTTGGAAGTTGTAAATTGTTAGCACATGGTATTATATATCCAGATGTATAAGTACCTAGGAAAAAGAGAAGACTGAGACCTGAGAGATAACAATATGTAGAGTCTGGCTAAAGAAATAAAGAACTATATTGGTATAACCAGTTAGGTAAAACGAAAATCGAAGGAGCAGTTTCATGGCATCTGAGAGCAGAGTGTTACTGAGAGAAAAGAATGGTGAATTTTGTTGAATTGTTGAGAATTCAAGCAAGATGGTTACCAGAATGATCCACATATGTTTAATAAACAAATAAGTGCATGATTAAATAACTTTAAAATACATTACTCTAGAAAATCACCAGTCTTTTTATTCAGTTCTTGAAAAATATAATTAGTCGGGGTACTTAAGAAATAGTATAGGAAAAATAGAACAAGAATAAAAGGAGTTTATAAGTCATGTGACTGACAAATTATTTGACTTGCTCTGAGGTTGTAAGTCCTTGCCATAAAATATGAAAAATTAAGTCTATTCTATTTTCTTAATTAACTTCCTGTAAACCATTTATGATGATGAGGTATTAAAATGTTTTGAAACTCTTAAAGCATTAAAAGATATTGGTTCTTTATACACATGTGAACATTTATACTTTCTCTTATCCTATTTCCCCATTGAATAGCAAACCCCAAAGATTCTAAATTCCACTTAGTTCAGTTGTGCCTAGTACTGCAGAGTACTTTTCACAGGGTATAAAAGGTGTCAAATCATAAGCTATTTTCCAAATGCTTTGTACATTTTATAATTATCATTATTATTAATCATACCAATATTTGTAGGCTATAATTTCAGTCATCTCTCCACATCAATTTTTTAGAAATGTAAATCACACTTTTATATATTTTTAGTACATATTTAACTCTATTGTAAAATAAATTTATAACACAGTAAGGTTGTGAGTGATAAAATTCTAAAGTTGGAGGCTTTCTTTGTCCTATTACAGTTGCAAAACAATTTTTTTAATGAAAAAGAAAGACTATCAGAGAATAGTTTTGAGTTTCTTTGTAGGAATTTAGGTGTATAAATGTCTTTCTAGCACCTATACACTTTTCAGCCACATTGCAAGGAGCTAAAAGATACTAAGACTTAAGAGACAAAGAGAAAGAATAGCAATATAAGTAATAATAACACTAAAGGTTTTAAAATTTAATTGGGCAGACTGAGCCCAAAGTCTGAAAATATCAGCAACAATATATCTGAAGAGACAGTGTCAGTATAGAAAATACTAGCAACCTAACAGAGAAGCTACATGACCAAAAATGAGCAATTAATAATTGAGAAAAAACCCATCAATATTCCTATTACATGTTCTCTAATTAGTTATATATTAAGTTTTATAGTCAGTAGATTTTATTACAGGAACAGAACTACCTTTTCACCATAACCATGACCCTTAGGTGGGCTAGAATAACTTTACAAAAGCAAATGCCAATCTGAAATTTTTATAAGTAAACTTGTTTTTTTAGTGACCAAGCTCCTAAATGGTCAGTTTGAACAAGTTTTATACATGAGAGCACTCTAAAGCTCTTATTTTACTATAATGTGACAACAGCCAGTAACATTTTCAGTTCCTTCTCTACATTAAAAAAACTCACATCCTATGATGGAGAATAAAGAAATGGTATTAGGAGAAGCTGGAGAAACTGGTTTATTTTTGTGAGTTTTAACTTGAACTTGTTTGTACTAAGAGTTTCCCTAATCTACCCATAGACTTTGAATACTTCAATCATAAACCCTAAAGAATTCAAGATTTATTGTAAGTTTTATTGGGAATTTCTTTTGTTTTTTTTTTCTGACTCATCTTCAGATTAATAGACCAAACAAAAATCAAATTCCAAAGATATCTAACAACAGATAAAGATAAGATATTCTAAGACAAAATGAGCTTTAGTCTACATTACCAGGGAATATTAGTTAATAGATATGGTGGCAGGCAACCAGAATCACATGGAAAAAGCATTCAAGAAATAAAACTGGGATTCTGGAAACTCACAAGCTAAACAGTTCAAAACAGGCAGACTCACCATCTTTAATTCAGAATAACTCAACCTTTATACAATTTATAATTTAATTTTAAAATTTAAGAATTGTTTAAGGTATTTTGCTAAAAATTATTTTCAATCTCTTTTGTACTGTAATAATTTCCAGATGGGTGGCTTCTCAAGGACAATGTCAAAGAAAAAACAGAGTTAAATGGCAAGGAAGATTTTATCCAAGACTATTACAATAGGGGAGGGATATTAAGCTCAACTCTACTGAAACAAAAGGTGGAAGAGATTTTAAGCACTGGTGTGAGTGGAAAAGTACTAGAGGACATTAGTGGAGAAACATGTGATTGAAATATCTGTGTTCACTGATTAGCTCTTGTCAAAGTTAGACTTCCATTTTCTCATAGAAACTGGGGAATAGGAATGCTATCATTCTTGATGGTTATATATGGAAGAATATTTACGTCTTAAAGGGGTAGAAAAATAATTTACAATTGCAAGTTTTCTAAAGGAAGGTCTATAGTCAAGAAGAAACCTATCTGAATTTTGATCAGGCAGAGAGGGGTGTTAAGGTTGTCTTCATCAACTGTTACAAGGCTAATGTCATATTATGATAAAATTGTCTTTTAAGATATATGTACTTACAGCTTATGAATTATTCAAAGCAACATGCAGAGATTTCTAGGAAACTTGGATTAAGATTAATGAGTTTCTCGATGCTCTAGGCCCTAGCTCTACCTCTAATCTGCTAAGACGTCACACTTTGTTTTGAAAGAACTCAGTTTTACTCCATGGAATCACTAATCACTGAGACACAACTGTTATTTCCCTTTTTTTCTGCTAGCAGAAAATCCCTGGAGAAGATGTTATAAGAAGGATACAGGCGATGTTGAAGGGAAAAAAAGGGGGAAAAAATTGCTTCTGACTACTAATGTTTAATCTGCCCTTTCTGAATGAAAGCAGCCTTTTATCTTTGAGTAGAAGAAGATGATTTAGAAGGAGAACAGATGACACTGTGGTAGTTTATATTGATGCCTTAGTAGTAAATTCAATTCGGCACATGATTTATGCAAATTTCAAGACTGAGATAAACTTCACTAATGTAATGGCTTCTGGGAATGAGTTCAGAATTTTTTTTAAGTCTCAAACTGTTGTTGACTTGCCATTTTGGGTTACATTGTAGCAGCAATGTTTGGTCTGCTACATTTAATGACTTGTCATCATTTCTATCATCTTTATAGAAATTAGCTCCAGGCTGAAACCTGACTCACAAGTTGAAGGGAAATATTCTTTCCCAAATCTGAAAATTTCATAATTCAATAAAAGACCAAACAATAATACATATAGCATAAACACTTTAGTAAATACCTGTTTCATAATCAATTAGTTTATTTTTTAAATTTTTCAATATTAAATTAATATCTATAAGGTCTAAAAACTTCTCAGAATTCTAGTAAATTGATATTGAAGAACACATACATAACTATTCCGTTGGTGTACATTTTTTTAAATTTTCATCTCTTTGATAGTACTGCTATGTACTATGATTTTCATCTTGTTTTCTTCAGTACGTTAATAAGAAATATTTTGGAAAAATATTGTTTTATAACTTCCTAAAGCAAAATGTTCTTAAAAACATTTTTATCAAAGTACTATTGACATTCAATAAACTACACATACTTAAAGTGTACAATTTGATGAGTTTTGATACATGTATACAGATAGGAAACTATCACTACAATGAAGAAAATGAACATTTTTCATCACCCCAAATTTCCTTGTTCTCATTTTTAATGCTGTACTCTTGCCTTCTCCATTTCTACTCTTGAGACTTTCATCCTGAGGCAATCTTTAATCTTCTTTCTGCTATTATTATATATTAATTTCAATTTTCTAGAATTTTAAATACAATTTATATTAATACAATATAATACAATAATACAGTATGTACTTCTTTGGTTTGCCTTTTTTATTCAGCATACTTATTTTGAGATTCACCTGTTTTAGCATGTATTAGAGTTTATTTTTTTTAATTGCCAAGAGATGTTCTGTTGCAGGATATATCAAATTTTGTTTATCTATTCATCTGTTAATACACATCAAAATTGTTTCCAGTTTTTAAATATCACAAATAAAACTGTTGTGAACACTTATTTAAAAATATTTGTAAGGCCATGTGCTTTCATTCTATTGGCTAAATACCTAGCAGTGTAATGGCTGTATCATATGATAAGTGTATGTTTAAATTTTAAAGAAATTGTCAAACTATATTCTAAAGTGGTTGTACCATTTTATACTTTTATCAAGAGTACATGAAAGTTTCCAGTTGCATATCCTCACAAACAATTGCTATGGACATACTTTTTAATTTTAGTCATTGTAAAATAGAGCTTTAGCAGTATCTCTTTATGGTTTCAGTTTGTATTTTTTTAAAAACTGGATGATTAGCATCTCTTTATGAACTTACATGCCATCTCTATATCTTCATTGATGAGGTGTCCAAATATTTTGTTTATTTTTGTTTTGGTTAATTTTATATGTTATAATTGAGTTTCGAGAATTCTTTATATATTCTAGATTTGTTGTGAATGTGATGTTGAGTCAGCTCCAACTCCTGGCAACCCTATGATTGAATGATGTCCACATGTCCTGTCCTCAGCAGTTCTGGTCTGCTCTTATAGATTCATGCACATGGCTTCTTTTATAGAGTCAATCCATGTCATATTTGGTCTTCCTTCTTTCCTGCTCCTTTCTATTATTCCTAGCATTATTGTTTTTTTTTTTTCCAGAGAGCTATGCAGCTTCAGATTTCTCATTTTTTTTCTCCAGGGATCTTTCAGGCTTAATTTGCCCAGGACCCAATCATTTTTCTTTCTGGCAGACCATGGTATCCTTAAAGCTCTCCTCCAATAGCAAGGGATTTCCTTTCCTTATCTTAAGAATATCTTTCTGTCAGAAGTTTTTAATTTTAATAAGGTTTGCTTTGTGAAATGTTTTTTAATGGATTGTCCTTTTTAGGTTATATCTAAAAAATCCTTTGCTGATTCAGGTAATACATTTTTTTCTGCTATGCTTTCTTTTAAAATGTTTGTAGTTTTACATTTTATATATAGGATTGACCCAATTGAATCAATTTTTAATGTTCTATGTGTAGAATATTTTTTTTGCATATAGATATCTGATTGTTCCAGCATAATTTGGTGAAAATACTATTCTTTCTCTACTATATTGTCTTAGTTGAAAACCAGTTTTCCATATGTGTGTGATCTATTTTAAAGATTCATACTTTGTTCACATTACAAATTTGTCTGTCTTCATGATAATACCACACTGTCTTGATTGCAATAGAGGTAGTGTTAGTCTCCTACTTTGTTCTTTTCGAAATTGTTTTGGCTATTATTGTTATTTGCATTGTATATCAATTTTAAAGTTAATTTGTCAATTCTTCCAAAACTTCAATAAGATTTTGATTGTGAATCTAAAGATCGATTTAGGGAGAATTGACATCTTAACAATATGAAGTCTCCTAATCCATGGGCAAAGTATTTCTCCCTATTTATTTACATAGCTTTTACATTACTTCAACAATGTTTTTGACTTCCAGTATTAAGCACTTTCACATATTTTATCAGATTTATTCCTTGATATTTAATATTTTAATGCTAATATAAATGGTATACTTTTTATAAAATTTTTGATTCCCATATGATTAGAAAAATATATTTGTAAGTAACACTTCTGATAAGAGCCTAATCTCCAAAATATGCAAAGAACTCATACGATTCAATAACAACAAAAAAACAAAAGATCCAATCAAAAAATGGGCAGAGGACCTAAACAGACACTTCTCTCTAGAAAATATACAAATGACCAACAAATATATGAAAAGATGCTCAATATCATTAGCTATTACAGGAATGCAAACAAAACCATAATGAGATACTATCTCACAAATGTTAGAATAGCTATAATCAACAGGACAAGTAATAATAAATGTTGGAGAGGATCTGGAGAAAAAGGACCCCTCATATAATGCTGGTAGGACTGAAAATCAATATAGCCATTATGAAAAACAGTACGGAGGTTCCTCCAAAAACTGAGAGTGATCTACCATATGATCTAGCAATCTCTCTCCTGGATATTTACTCTAAATACTTGAAAACCCATATCTAAAAAGATATTTGCACCCTGATGTTCATAGTAGCATTATTCATAGTGGCCAGGACATGGAAGCAACTAAAGTGTCCTGTGATAGATGACTGGCTAAAGAAGCTGTGGTACATATATGCAATGGAATATTACTCAACCATAAGAAGAGATGAAATACTGTCATTTGTGACAACATGGATGGACCTCGAGATAATCATGCTAAGCAAAATAAGCCAGACAGAAAAAGTTGAAAATCAAATGATATCACTTATATGTGGGAAATAAACTTAAAAGCAACAAATGAGCAGGAAAATCAAAGAGAGACTCATGGACATGGACTATAGACTAGTGGTTACAAGAGGACTATAGACAAGTGATTACTAGCAGTGTGCGGGAGGAGGTAGATGGGTAAAAGGGGACAAATATAGACAGATGGGAGAGAGTGAAGTGAGTAAAGGGTATCAAATATATGGTAACTTGAAAAAACTAGACTTTGGGTGGTAAACACACAAGAATATACAGATGTCGAATTATAACGTACACCTGAAAATTATACAATTGTGTTAACCAATGTTACCAGAATAAACTTAATTAAAAAAATTTGGGGCTTCTGGTTATTAATTACTAGTATATAAAAATAAAATTGATTTTTGTATATTGACATAGTATGCTGCAGCTTTATTTTATTTATTTATTTAATTTTTAATTTTTAAAAATTTTATCTTATTTTATATTTTCAAGTTTATTGGGGTAACATTGGTTAATACAATTATATAATTTTTAGGTGTATGTTATAATTTGACATCTACATATTCTATTGTGTATTTACCACCCAGAGTCTACTTTCCTTCCACTACCATATATCTGATCCCTTTTACTCACTTCACCCTTCCCCAAACCCTCTGTATTTAACCCCCTTTACCCTGTCTATCTTTTCTCTTCTCCCCCATCTCCTACCCTCTGGTAAACATTAGTCCATTGTCCATGTCCCAGAGTCAATATTTGTCTTTTTCATTTGTTGCTTTTAGATTTATAGCTCACATATAAGTGATATCATTTGATTTTCAACTTTTTCTGTCTGGCTTATTTTGCTTAGCATGATTATCTCGAGGTCCATCCATGTTGTCACAAATGACAGTATTTTATCTCTTCTCATGGTTGAGTAATATTCCATTGTATATATATGTACCACAGCTTCTTTAGCCAGTCATCTATCATAGGACACTTTAGTTGCTATAAACATCAGGGTGCAAATATCTTTTTGGATATGGGTTTTCAAGTATTTAGAGTAAATATCCAGGAGAGGGATTGCTAGATCGTATGGTACATCACTTCTCAGTTTTTGGAGGAACCTCCGTACTGTTTTTCATAATGGCTGTATCAATTTGCAGTCCCACCAGCATTATATGAGGGTTCCTTTTTCTCTACATCCTCTTCAACATTTGTTATTACTTGTCCTGTTGATTATAACTATTCTAACAGTTGTGAGATGATGTCCCATTGAGGTTTTGTTTTGCATTTCTCTAATAGCTGATGATGTTGAACATCTTTTCATTTATTTGTTGGCCATTTATATGTCCTTTAGGAAGAAGTGTCTGTTCAGGTCCTCTGCCCATTTTTTGATTGGATCATTTGTTTTATTGCTGTTATTGAGTCATATGAGTTCTTTGTATAATATGGATATTAGGCCCTTATGGAGATGTTGTTTGCAAATATATTTTCCCATTTGAATAGTTGTCTCTTTATCTCATTGACAATTTGTTTTGCTAAGCAGAAGCTTTTTTAATGTAATGTAGTCCCATTCATTTATTTTAGCTTTTACTTCCCTTGCCTTAAGGTCAAATTCATAAAATCTTCTTTAAGTCCAATGTCTTTGAATATAGTTCCTATGTTCTCTTCTATGCATTTTATTGTTTCAGATCTTATATTTAGGTTCTTAATCCATATTGAGTTAATTTTGATGTGTGGTGATAGACAAAAATTTAGTTTCATTCTTTTGCAGATGGCCTTCCAATTTTCCTAGCCCCATTTATTGAAGAGGCTTTTCTTTCTCCATTGTGTTTTTGGCTTTTTTGTTAAAAATTATTTGCCCACATAAATATGGGTTTACTTCTGGACTCTCGATTCTGTTTTATTGGTCCTTGTGTCTGTTTTTCTGCCAATATCATTCTGTTTTGATTACTGTCATTTTTAGTATAATTAGAAGTTGGGTAGAGTGATGCCTCCAGCTTCATTCTTTTTCTCAGTATGGTTTTGGCATTTTAAGGTCTTTTGTGCTTTCATTTGAATCTGATAAGTTTTTGTTCTATTTCTTTAAAAAATACTGATAAAACTTTAATGGGGATCACATTAAATCTGTATAATGCTTTAGATAATAAGGTCATTTAACTATGTTGTTTCTTCCAATCCAAAAACACAAAATATCTTACTATTTCTTTGTATTTTCTTCTATTACTTTTAATAGGGTCTTATAGTTTTCATTATACAGGTCCTACACATGTTTTGTTAAATTCATTCCTAGGTATTTTATTCTTTTTGTTACAATTGCAAAAGGATTTATTTTTTTCACTTCTTTGTCTGACACTTAATTTTTAGAATATAGGAATGCTATGGATTTTTTAACATTGATTTTGTATTCAGAGACTTCACTATATTTGCTTATTGTTTCTAGTAGTTTTCTTATGGAATCTTTAGGGTTTTCTCTATAGAGAATTATGTCATCCACAAATGGTGACATTTTACCTTCTTTATTTTCTATTTGGATGCCTTTTAGAAATTTTTCTTGTCTGATTGCACTGGCTAGGACCTCCAATGTTATATTGAATAAGTGGCTATAGTGGAGAGCATTGTCTTGCTCTTGATCTTATAGGGAAGGATTTTAGTTTTTCATCATTAAGTATAATGTTGGCTAAGGGTTTGTCATAAATGGCCTTTATTATGTTAAGGTAGTTTCCTTCTATACCGATTTTGTTGAATGTTTGACCATAAATGGATGCTGTATCTTGTCAAAGGCTTTTTCTGCATCTGTGAATATGATTATATGATTCTTATTTTTAAATTTATTTATGTAGTGTATCACATTAATTGATATGCATATGTCGAACCATCCTTGTGCCACTGACATGATGCCCACTTGATTGTGGTGTTTAATCTTTATATGTTGCTTTATTTGCTTTGCTAGTATCTTATTTAGGAATTTTGTATCTGTGTTCATGAGAGATATTGTGTAGTTTTCTTTTTGTGTGTTATCTTTACCAGGTTTTGGTTTCAAAGTAATACTGGCCTTATAAAATGAGTTGAGAAGTATTGCTTCCTCATCGATTTTTTACAAGAGTTTAAGGAGAATAGGTATTAAATTTTCTTTGAATGTTTGGTAGAGTTCACTGGTGAAGCCATCTGATCCTGGACTTTTACTTTTTGGTAGGTTTTGATGATTGTTTTAATTTCCATACTGCTGATTGTTCTATTTAGATTTTTCAGATCTTCTTGATTCAATCTAAGAAGGTTGTATTTTTCTAATTACTGATCCATTTCTTCTACGTTATTGAATTTGCTATTATATACGTTTTCATAGTATTCTTGCATGATCCTTTGTATTTCTGCAATGTGAGTCATAATTTCCCATTTTTTCATCCCTGATTTTCTTTATTTGTGTCCTTTCTCTTTTTTCTTTAGTAAGTCTAGCCAGGGGTTTGTCAATTTGATTAACCTTCTCAAAGAACCAGCTCTTTGGTGCGTTTATTTCTTCTATTGTTTTTTGTTTTCATTTCATTTACTTCTGCTCTAATTTTGATGATTTCTTTTCTTCTGCTGACTTTAGGCTTTATTTATTCTTCCTTTTTTAGTTTTAGAAGGTGAAACATTAGGTTGTTTATTTAGGCTCAGTTTTATTTTTGGAGATATGCCTGTAACGATATGAAATTTCCTCTTATGACCGCTTGTGCTGTGTCCCACACGTTTTGATATGTTGTATTATCATTATCATTCCTTTCTATGTATCTCTTCATCTCTCTTTATTTCTTCCCTGACCTAGTTCTTCTTCAATGGCATGTTGTTTAATCTCCATGTATTTGTGGTTCTTTCTGATTTCTATCTGCAGTTGATCTCTAGTTTCAAAGCATTATGATCAGAGAATATGGTCGTTATCATTTCAACCCTCTTATATTTGTTAAGGCTATCTCTGTGTCCCAGTATGTGGTCAATTCTTTAGAATTGTGGTAGTCCTAGAGAAGTATGTATAAGCAGCTGTTTTGGGATGGAAGGCTCTGTAAATGTCAACTTTATCCAGTTGGTCTAATGTGTCATTTAATAATGTTATTTCCTTATTGATTTTCTGTTTGGATGATCTGTTTATATCTGACAGTGTGGTATTTAGGTTCCCTACAATGATAGTGTTTTGGTCTGTTTCTCCATGTAGTTCTCCTAGTAATTATTATATATATTGGGGATTCCTGATTGGGAGCATAGATACTAATAAGTGTTATATCTTCTTGATGCATGATTCCCTTTATTATTATGAAGTGTCCCTCAGTATCTTTCTTTACCTTTTTTATTTTGAAGTCTAGTTCATCCAATATTAGTATCACCACTCTTGCTTTTCTCTGAATGCCATTTCCTTGAAATATCATTTTCCACCCTTTCACTTAAAGTCTATATTTTTCTTGGGAACTGAGATGTGTTTCCTGGAGGCAGCATATGGCTGGGTTATTTTATTTTATTTTATTTTATTTTATTTTATTTTATTTTATTTTATTTTATTTTATTTTATTTTATTTTAATTTAATTAATTAATTTATTTTTTTGATCCGTTCTGCAACTTTGTTCCTTTTTAATGATGAGTTCAGCCTATTTACAGTTAGGGTGATTATTAAAATTTGAAGTCTTATACTATTTTATCTTTTGCTTTCTGGTAACTTGATGTTTTCATTGCTTCTTTGTCCTTGTGTTTTAGTCTTCTTTATTTTGGTTGGTTATTGTGGTTTTCCCTCTGGTTCTTCTTGTTTTATGTTATATACTTCATTTATGAATCTTTAGTGTGTGGGTATCATTAGAAATATGTAAAGGATAGTTACATACACACACACTCAGATACAGTTGTCCATTTTCTTCTGTGCATGCCTTGTCTCCTTGCATCTTTGTGAATTTGGATCTTTGAACCCTTCCCTTATCAGTCATTTTTATCTCCATTTGTCTCTGTAGTCCTGTCCACTTCTCCATTTTCTGCCATAACGACTGGGCCCTGTTGCCAGCTGCTAGAATTTTGGGTATTTCCAGGCAGGCTGATTAGGGAAGTCGCCACACCTTCTTCTCTCCCTCTCCTCCTGCAAGAGCTCTGGCAGCTGTGATAGCAGCATCTTTATTTCTTTGAGTAAACTGCCCGGCACCCAGGGTTCTGACCTGTGGTAGCTTTTATGCACAGATCTCATGCTCAGATGTGCTGGTGTAAAGTTTGGGTGTTTTTTGCTGAGTTTTAGATGTTCAGCTTATTGTTATTTCAAGGAGAGAGATCTGAGGACGTCTTTCACTCCACCATGTTTCCAAAGGATAGAACCACAACTTTAATAAATTTAGTTATTAGTCCAGTAGGCTTTTTTTAGAAGTAAATTTTATTGGATTTTCTATATATAAAATTATGCTTTCTGGATAAAGAGATTTTTACTTTCTCCCTTTCTGATTTTTGTGCTATTGTTGTTACACATTTTACTTTCTTACTTTTTATAACCCTGCATTACATTGTTAATTTTTGTTTGAACAGTTCATTATCTTTTAAAGGACTGTAAACAATAAGAAAAAAATCTTTTGTATGTACCCAGATAGTTACCATTTTTATGGCCTTCATTTTTTGGTGTGGATCCATATTTCCATCTGGTATACTTTTTTCTTGAATACATTTCTTTAATATTTCTTGCAGTGATGAATTCTATGAATTTGTGTATGTTTGAAAGCCCACTTTACTCCATGTTTTTTTGAAAGTTATTTTTTTCTAGGTATAGAATTTGAGGTTAAGTTTTTTCTTTTAGCATTCTAAAGATATTGCTCTAGGATCCTCTCACTTGAATTTATTTCCATGAGAAATCTGCAATCATCTGATCTTGGTTTCTCTCTTGTCTTTTACATTGAGTGAATTTAAGATTTTATCTTTATTACTGCTTTTGTAGCTTATTCCTTTTTTTTATTTTTGGAGTTCAATGACCTAAATGAGGTTTATAGTTTTAATCAAATTTGAAAAATATTGTCATTTTTCCTTTAATTTTTTTCTGCTGTCCCACTCTTTCTATGTCCTCTCCTTAGTAGACTCCTATTTTGTGTGTATGAAGATACTTCATGTTTCCTCAGAGCTTACTTATTATTTTCTATTATTTTTAATTCCATGTACTTTATTTTACATAGTTTTTATTAGTCAGTCTTTAAATTCAATATTTCTTTTTCTTACTGTTTGTTCTTACTTTTATCTCATCTGTGTATTTTTTATCTCAAAAATTATAGATTTTCTTTCTATAATTTCTATTTGGATGACTTTTAAAATATATTTTTTATTTACTTTACTTTTGAATTCATGCAATAGCTATAACTTTTAATGTTATTTTCAGGTTATCCTAAAGTTCTTATTAATCTTATCTAATTTTAGATTGACTGATTTTTTTTTCTTGCTCTGCATCAGATTCACCTGCTTCTTTGTAATGCCCAGAAATTTTTTACTGGCAAGACATTGAGGATTTTAACTTTTTTAGATGCTAAATATTTTTGTTTCTGTATTCTTGAGCATAGCTCCAGGACAGAATAAAGTTACTTGGAAGCAGTTGGAGCCTTTTAGATCTTCCTGTTAAGATTTATGATATGGGACCAGGGCAGTGCCCAGTCTCGAACTACTTATTCCCCATTATTTATAAAGGCTTATTTTGTGTGCTCTGGTTAATGACCTATGAATGATGAGGTTAGGTTGCCCATTCTGGCTCATGAAAACAGATGCTATCCCTGGCCTTATGTGAGCATCTAACACTGTTACCACCAGTTTTTCCAGATGGTCTATTGTTTAGCCTCAAGCAAGTCCTCATACATATGCAAGGATTGGTACTCAGAGAGCTACTCAAGAGAAATTCTCTGCAGATCTCTGAAATTTTTTCTTGGTGTAATTTTCTCCTCTTCAGACCTGCAAAGTCTAGTTGATTTGATCCCCCTGACCTCTCATCTCCTTCACTTCAACTCAGGTAATCTATCAAGCTTTACCTGGGTTTTCTTCACCTGTACCTTGGTTGGAAACTCTCTCAAAAAAGTAAACTGGAACAATCAAAATTTTTCTGGTCTTAGTGATCACTGTCCTTTGTTACCTGATGTACAATGTCTTACAAACCAGTGTTATATATTTTGTTCTGTTTTTAGTTGTTTTAAGAAGGGGGAGAATATCTGGTCTGTCACACCTTCATCATTGGAAGGCATAAGTGTTTTTTAAAGGTAATTTTATCAAATTATTATACAAAATACCTTAGCCTGAGTTCCCCTCTCTGGATCACATAGACTTAACAGACCTTTTTTTTTACTTAATTTACAATAGAATTTACAATGTCATTTGGGAAGTGATTTACCCTCTGTGTGATACTTTACTGTGAGATGACATTCTAAATTGTTTTTATGAAGCTTATTTTCAGTTTCAAACTTGGAAGGAAAAGAAAAATCCAGTTGATTGCAATCAGGATAACCTTAAATAGAGTGTGTTTGATTTGGGGTCCTTTTTCATTTCTTCAGTAGCTCTTCTTTTGTCATTGCTAAATTAAAATAATTAGCCTGCCTTGAAGAGAGCTTTTTCCTAGAGGATGACTTTATCTTATATCATCAATCTTTGGTAAAACAGAAACTGATAACTAAATTGCTAGCTGATCTCTCAAATCATTCCTGGACAAAAAAAAAAAATATATATATATATATATATATATATATATATATATATATATATATATATATATATATATATATATATATATAATTTTAACAAGTTGCCACTAGAATTAGTCAACTGGAAGAAAATTTTTTTTATTTGGAAAAAATACATTTATAAGAAACTGTGGGTGGAGAATTTAAATATGAAGGTGTGAATTTTCAAGAAGCAAGTAATCAAAATGAATTGGTTCTAAGAATAAATAAAGAATAATTTTAAGGTGGGTAAAAACAGATTTTAAAAAAAGCAGACAATGTCAACACAGAATAAAGATACTGAAGTAATATGGTGGAGTTTGAAATCAGAAAGGGTAAAGACAATCTAGTACTTTAAAAAAAACAGAATGAATAATGTTCATGTCTATATTGTCTACACTTCAATAGTTTACATGCCTAGAGATCCTCAGACAATTTTATGAAGCAGGATAGCCTCCAAGAGGAAAAGTCTTAATAAACTGTCATTAGCTGATATAATATAGTATTCTTGACTGGTTCCATTCCCAAAAGGTAATTTATATAAATTACAAAAAGTAGATGCAATGCAAGTATAAGATAATCATATGTCTTTATTTTACTTAGTGCCAAGATAACATTTATATGATTGGTCTATGAAATATTTCTTTTACAGAATAGAAGAAGTCCACTTCTAAATATCTCCCAATTTGTTATATAGTTCTATTGAACACAATATTCAAAAATCTAGTAGCTAAAAATAAACATTTAATATCTCATGTTTTCTGTGGCAAATGAATTAGGCATGCCTCAGCTGAATGCTTTTACTTCAAGATCTCTCACAAGTCTGCTCTGTACCTTGATTGGTAACTCTCTCAAAGAAGTAAGGTGTCAGCTGGAGCTGTGGGCTCATATGAAGGCTCAAAAGAGAAAATTCACTTCTGAGTTTAGTAAAATAATTTTTTAAAAGACTTACTTTCTCATGGGCTTATGAACTAAAAATTTTCAGTTTCTCACTGCTTGCTGCCAGAGACTTCCCTTAGTTTCTTGCTTAGTGGCTTCTCCATAGAATAAATCCGAGCATGGCAGTTGGCTTTTTTCAGAGCCAGAGAGGAAAATCATATAGATAATACATAAGGTGCAGATAACAGGAGGCAAGGATCATTGTGTGCCATCTTAGAAACTGCCGAAAATAGTATGTGGTAATTAATGCTCATCTGTTAATCAAAGTAAATTATTAATTAACTGAGGGCCTGGAATAAGATAGATATCTTCCCTCAGGTTGGTTGAGAAAAACTTCAAGAATCTGTGACATTGTCTAATTGTTATATACAACTAAATGAACTATAAATTCAAAACTACATGTTTAAGATTAGTCCATCTATGATTAAATAATAATTTTGTTAAAGTATTATATATATAACTATGATAGTTTTTCCCTTTTATTCTTTAGTAGTTTATAATATTCCAGTGATTTTAATATTCAGAGGATTAAATTTTATGACTAGGTACACATGGTGGGAATACTCAGCATGCATTAAATAAAAATGTTTCCTATAAAGTGAATTATTTTAACAGAAGTTGAAATAGAACTAAATTTATTTGGTAAAACTTACACCCACCCAATCACTACTTTTGTCCCAAAGGAATAAATAGCTTTTGGTGCATATAGTTAAACATTCTTAATATTTTGACTGAAATATCTAGGACAGGCTATCTCAGCTGACATATGGGTTATTTAAGTTTTAAATCAAACCAAATATATTCTCACTCAGTTTTCTCTTCTTTCTAATTTTGTTTTTGTTAACAATGTCAGCATGCTTAGCTCAGCATCATAACTTCTTATTCTACATGCCACTCTCCATATCGCCATTACTAAATTACCAGAGTTCTTAAATTACATTACTAAAGAGTTCTTAATTCCATCTCATTGACTCCATTTCCACTGCTACCATACAAATTATATCTTTCTTGAATAATTTTAATAAGCTTTCTTGGGCTTCCTGATTAAAATTTTTTCCCAATATTTTATCTTTTTTTATTCTTTCAACATCAAATAATACAATATAATCAATCTCTTATTATATATTTATTCCTCAAACTTTTTAGGTTTAAATACAATTCTTTACTAAATCTGTGCATATTAAATTTTAATCTCTTATTTTTTTTCTTCCTATGGCTGCTTCTTAAACTTAGCTCACTGTATTTATTTATCTGTCTTAAATTATGTAGCTTATTTTCCATTTTTCCCATCTATACTACTGCTGCCTTTCACACCAACATGTCTAAAAGGTTCCCATCCAACAATAATTCTAGTGGCAATTTATTCATGGAAATTTACCTCAGTATGCTATCTAGGAGAACTATTTCTTCATCCTAAATTGCATTCATACTTAATATTACATCTTTTGTTTTTATTTTTATCACCTCTATTATTCTATAAAGTAATATTGTTCTTTAATGTTTTTTCCATCAAGTACTTGTAAAAGAATCTTACATCTAGTAGACTCTCAACAGAAGCGTAAAAGTTAATTGGATGAATAGATGAACTAATGATGTGAGTATAAGTAACATCCCACCCACATACATATATATATATAAATATACACATAAGCATTTATTACATTTTGGGATGTCTCTGCTTGGATATTTCCAGTGATGAGATGGGGTTCATTTAGGTCATTTTTTATCTGTTGCTAGACTGCTCTAATTGCCTGAATAATTTTTTATTTTAATAATCTGAAATTTGACTTTTAAATCTTAGTAACTAAAACTTATTACAATAGTAGGAACATTTAATTCATAATTTTTATATTAAATTATAGCTTATATATTTTATATAAACAAAGTTAAAAAATTTTACTGGGAATTTGCAGAATAAACCTACCGTCTTATCTATGTCATCTGTTACTCTTTTCTAAATATTAATCATGCACAAAGTTTCTCTATTTTTCTTTAAAAATACATTAAAATTCCTTTTAGATATGCTAGAGGAAGAGTTAATATCGTTAAGCTAAAAAGAGCTGACAGAGTTTTAAAAAGCATTATTATGCTAAAAATAGAAAAATAAAAGGAAGAGTCATTTAAAAGAATTAAATGTTCATTATATGATGATGTAATAGGGAAGTTAATTTACACTACGGTGGTAATCATATTACAATATATAAATGTATCAAATCAATATATTGTACACTAAACTTACACAATGTTATATGCCAATGATATTCCAATAAAAAAGAATTAAATAAGATAATGCATAAAGAACTTAATATCATGTCTTTATGGAGATAAAAATACAGTGTTAATTATTATTTTTGTTAATAATATTACAGAAGTATTAATAAATATGATGAGTCTATAAAAATATAGATAAGTGTATAAAAATGTTCAGTCTCTGAAAAACAATACTTATTGTTAAAACAACATGTACATATGTGATTTAGAAGATATATAATTTCAGTAGTGTTTATTTCTAAGTTATAAAATCTTGGAAAATTTTTAATTTTTCTACGATTTTTTATTTTTTCAAGCTTTAAAATGTTGAATATGTTTTACTATAACTAAAAATGAAGTTTTGTTTTTGACAGTTAAATATTTCCTTTCTTTTTCATTTTATATATCTCAAAGTATTATAAGCCTAAATCTTTCTGATACTCTTCTCTCAGGATCCCCATAATTCTGTTGTTTTTATCCTTTGTATTACTTTTGCTCATCTTCTATACAAGTTTATTTCATACCTGATCTACACAAGACATTTACATTAATTTATTTGACTACATTTCTTCTTACTTTCAGTTAAAAATTATTCAAGATTATTTTTTAAAAGAAAAATATTGGATCATTAATTCTCAACTATTTTTGTTCTTAAGCATTCTTACACCCTTTGATGGTTATCTGCATCAATACCAATGGCTCACCATAACAATACCTTAAACTAAGGGTAATATAGTCTGTGTATATAATATATAGTCTGTGTCTATAGCATATCTTTTGTGTATATGTGTGTGTGTGAGTGATTTTTTTAAATCTTAAAAAGAAATTCTGATAAACTTTCCTTCAACCCCTCATTGAGACTATACCTTAAGAGCACCCATCCATCTGAGACATTTAATTTTCCAGGTCTTGGTTGTGGAACGCTATGTGAAGTGATGGAAATTGTCTTGGACTTGTTATCAGATGACCTATGTCAAAGATCTTGCTCTGTCATTTACAAGTCTTATGATCCAAGCAGTCAATTAGCTTTTCTTGCACCCCTTCCTTGATTTTAAAATAGAGATAAAATATCTCATAAAGGGGTTGTCAAAATAAAGTGAGTTAATATCAGAAAGCTCTTTTAGGATAAAAGGTTATATAATCAAAGGCATGCTTACTTTATTATTTTATTTTAACTTTGAAGTGTGCTCACCAAAGATCTCTTCTTTGGTGAGCTCTCTCAGCCCTTTCATTATTTGGAAATCCAAAGTTAAATGTTCATTTTCAGGCCTTTTCACATTACCAGTTAGTTTCAATTGGTCAGGTCATTTTGGGGGTACTGTAGGTAAAAGCATTCCTAGAAAATGTGACAGCATGATTTTAAAGATTATTACATAACTTCATAAATCTGTTGCACTGTTCTAAACAGGAAATTATTGAAATAACAAATATGGTGATAGTAGAGAGAGAAAAAGAATACAGAAAGCACAAAGTAATAGTAACATTAATATTAAATGCAGTTGATAAAAAATAAGTCAAAGTATAAACAGGTTATTTAATATAAACATAAACAACCATAATTATTTTTTAAACTTAATATATAACATGACACTCAATACTTAAAAGCCCTCAGTGATGACTTTCGTTGCATGTAGAATCAAGTTTCAACTTCTGAATTTTTTATTTAAAATTAGGAGCACACAGCGGACTCAGCAGCAGTGAGTAGTTAGTTGTTGTTCATGTCAGTTGTTCTGCAGCAGTGACCTCAATGACTGGAAAGAAGACAGAACAATAGGTGATGGTGATTACTGTGGTGGCATGTGCACCCCTCAGGTATTTGCCTAAATTGGAACTTATGCTGTAGCCATATCTTTTTGGATTTTTCTAAAAATCTAAAGTATCTTTGGAAACATGGTAGAGTGAGAGATGTCCCCATATCTCTCCCCTTGAAACAACAATAAGCTGAACATCTAAAACTCAACAAAAAACACATAGACTGCATGCCAGCATGTTTGAGCATGGGATCTGTGTATAAGAGCTATTACAGTTTAGAACTCTGGGTGTCAGGAGGTGGACTGGGAGAAACAAAGAAGCTGCCTTTCACAGCCAGAGCTTCCTGTAGGAGAAGAGAGAAGGAGCGACAAGTTTCCTGAACAGCCCTGTCTAGGAAAGCTGTAAGCTATGTGTGGCCTGTTGGAGGATCCAGTCATCAGGGCAGAAGGCAAGGAAGAGGGTCAGCAGAAAAACAACAGTTGATTTTTACTGGCTGCGGTTGCAAAAACAAGGCTGAGTTGCAGCCCCCAACTCCAACACAGAGGGCCTATGCACCACACCCCATACCCTCCGAGACTGATACCATGGAGCACCAGTGAATTCTTAGCAGATGCTACTGAAACTGTTGCTAACACTGACAGGGACTGAAATTGAGTGTATCGAATATGATTAAATATCCATCAGAAAATAAAAAGGCATTTTTAAGACTTTATATAAAGCAGAGATACAAGAGTTTTAGATGCCACCTACTGGAAACCAAAAGAAAAGCATCTTCTTTGCAGCAGGCTAAAGAGAGACCTTTATATAATAAGTCTTTGTGGGAAAAAAAGCAGAATACATTTTCATTAATGCCCAGGAGAAAAAATAGTCCATTAAACACCATAAACAACAAAGGTGACAAGGCATCTCAGAAAGAATAACAAAATACTCCAGAAAATAAGCTTACAGACAAATAAATGTATAACTTAATGACAGAGAATTCAGGATAGTACTTCTGAAAAACATAGTGAGTTATGGTATGTGTCATATCAACAATTTCAAGAATTGAAAAAAATCTAGATGAGCAGAGCAAGGACATTAAAAACCTCAAAAGGAAGCAAATAGGAATTCTGGAGAAAAAAACACACAGCAAGAGTTGAAAAATGAAATAGCAAGTTTAAGAAAGAGAGTCAACCAAATGGAGGAATGGATCAGTGATACTAAAGACAGAAATCTAGAAATAAATCAGAAGAAAGAAGAAAGAAATTGAAGAATGAAAAGTAATGAAAGAGAAATTCAAGAACTATCTGATACCATCAGGAGAGGAAACATAAGAATAACAGGCATTATTGAAGGTGAGGAAAAGGAGCAGGGATTGGAAAGACAAATAGTTGATGAGAATTTCCCAAATCTAAGGAATGAGCTAGAGCTTGGAATTCAAGAAGTCAGCAGAACACCCAATTATCTCAACCAAAAAAAGCTTTCACCAAGACACATTGTATTACAGTTATCAAAAATCAATGACAAACACAGAATTCTTAGGGCATCCAAGGAGAAGAAAATGATAACTTATAAAGGCAAGCCCATTAGATTATTCTCATACTTCTTAGCACAAACCTTACAGCCAGAAATAAATGGAATCAAATATTTAAACTATTAAGTGAAAGGAACAACCGGCCTAGAATAATGTATCCAGCTAAACTCTCCTTTAGATTTGAAGGAGAAATTAAGACCTTTCCAGACATATAAAATTGAAGAAATTCTCCACTGTGAGGCCTGCACTACAAGAAATACCAAAGGGGGTCAGGAGAGAAAAGAAAATTACAAAATTATATATATATATATATATATATATATATATATATATACATACATACATAATTCGGAGTAAAGTGACTGTAAGGCAAATAGCAGAGGAGTGCAACCCTTACAAAGAGGGCATTAAGCTTAAATAATAAAAAGAATTATAACAAGATAGTAATAAATGTTCATACATAGAGACAAATTGAGTTAATGATGACTGAAAATAGGATTCAAAGATGTAAATTCACAAAGGGGATGCACAGAAGAAAATAGACTACTTTATAGATAACTATTCTTTTCATATTCGTAATGGTAACCACACATTAAAGATTCGGAAATGAAGTATACAACATAAAACAAGAAAAACCAGAGGAAAAACCCACAATAGTCAACCAAAATAAAGAAGACTGAAACACAAGGACAAGGAAGCAATGGAAACACTGAATTACCAGAAAGCAAAAGATAAAATGGCTATAAGAAGACCTCCTATTTCAATAATCACTCATAATGTAAATGGATGAAATTTACCAATGAAAAGGCAAAGAGTTGCAGAATATATCAAAAAACAAACCCCACTAATATGCTGCCTCTAGGAGTCACATCTCAGCTTCAAAGTTAAACATAGACACAAAGTGAAGTGGTGGAAAATGATATTTCAAGGAAATGGCATTCAGAGAAAAGCAAGAGTGGTGGTACTAATATTGGATGAACTAGACTTCAAAATAAAAAAGTAAAGAAAGATACTAAGAGACACTTTGTAATGATAAAAGGAATTATGCACCAAGATATAACACTTATTAATATCTATGCTCCCAATCGGGAAGCCCCAATATATATAAAATAATTACTAGGAGAACTACACGGAGAAACAGACGAAAACACTATCATTGTAGGGAACCTAAATACTCCACTATCAGATATGGACAGATCATCCAAACAGAAAATAAGGAAATAGCATCAATAAGGATATAACATCCTTAAATGACACATTAGACCAACTGGACATAATTGACATTTACAGAGCCTTCTATTTCAAAAGAGTTGCTTATACATTCTTCTCTAGTGCACATGGAACATTCTCAAGAATCAACTGGGACACAGAGATAGCCTCAACAAATATGAGAGAGTTGAAATCATGCCAATTATATTCTCTGATCATAATGCCTTGAAACTAGAGATCAACTGCAGAAAGAAATCAGGAAGAACTACAAATACATGGAGTTTAAACAGCATGCCATTGAAGAAGAACTAGGTCAGGAAAGAAATAAAAAGAGAGATCAAGAGATACATAGAAATGAATGATAATGCTAGTACAACAAGAATACTACTAGAAACAATAAGCAAATATAGTGAAGTCTCTGAATACAAAATCAATGTTCAAAAATCCATAGTATTCCTATACTCTAATAATGAAGTGTCAGACAAAGAAGTGAAAAAAATAAATCCTTTTGCAATTGCAACAAAAAGAATAAAATACCTAGGATTTATATAATGAAAAATATAAGAGCCTATTAAGGATATGACTTTTAACTTAAAGTTTGAGTCTAAGAATATTTTCTAATCTATTTTAATATTGACTGAACCATGTTTCAAAAATATCCCAAACTCTTTGTAAGTAAGCACCTAATTTTAATGTAGTTTCTAATTCATTGAATAATTAACAGAAAATACTTATGTAACAAACCAAAAAATCTGTATTATTCTTAGTTATAATTTCCTATCATGTTCATGTGTATAATTTAAATGCAGTAGGTAAGAAAATATAACCATTATAAATGTAATTGTTATTCGACCTCCCATAATGTCTGTAATACTTCAGTTTTACTCTTAAATTAGCCATTTATGAATGGTTCTCACAACATGAAATATTTCTAAAGATATGGAACTTGAAGAGAAAATCCATTTTTGTTTCCATTTTTTATCTCCTTTCTTATTGCTCCAGAATTACTTAATATGTTAAGTCTCAGCTTCACCAACTCTTTTTGTAAAGCCAACAAAATTCTTCACTACTGTATTTAAAAGTCTAACAATATCCCAAATTGATATATTATTAGTTCAGTATAGAGCATCATTCTGTGTGCCATGTTCAACACTCCTAATTTCAATTTATGTCCTCACCGCAGGATAACCTCAGATCTTAGATTAATGTCATATGGTGACAGAGTGCAATTCTGCATGACATATTTTCAGTTGGTGAAGAGTTGCCAAAGACAATGCTTTGGTAAATGCCTTTTAAGTAGATTAAATCTTATGCAATAAAACAAATGGCCTAGTACACTTTGCAACTATAATAAACACTGTGCAGGAGCAAAATATGTCAACAAAATTTTCTATAGGCAATGAATATGCCAGGAGTTGTTTTTTCTCTGTACCTATAACATCAAATTCATTCTAATGGGTTCCCACTGAAGCCACCTGTCTTGGAGTTGCCAGAGGTGCAGGTGCAAATGACGTACAGGTGCAAACAATTGATCCAATTCTTCTATATCAACATTATAGGGATATTGGGGCCTCTAAGTAAATAGAAGACAGATTCTATTTTTAAGGATTAAAAAATGCCTTAATCTACACCATTAGAACATTTTTGTATTTAGAGCTAATTATGACAGGGAAGCCAATATTTCTTAAATCTAAAATTTATTCACCAAAATTAAATTACAAATCACTAAAATACTGATTTTCTATTGCAAAACTATTCGAAGTGTTTTTATAACTGCATGTTTAAAGTGATGTTCTAATGACCAAGAAAACAGCCTTAAAAATATTTTACTCAGATTTCATCAAAGTCATGGCTGTACTCTGTGGAATTCTGGGTTTCTGTTTTGTTTTTAAGAAGATATATGGTTGTTTTCCTTCAAATAGCACAAACAATAGTAATCCGAAGTAAAAATGAGAAGTATTTTTTTAAATCCTAATGCCACATTTTTCGTGTCGGTGCTATGTACCTGATTCAAGTTTGCATTAGTTGGACTTAACACAGTGCTGGACAAGGCAGATGTATAGCATTTATGTTTGGCTTTATATATTGCTTTATTTCTGAAAGGAATTTTTAATGATATTCTCTTCCATTAAAAATCATCATGGTAACACTGTTAAGTTTCATCTTGGGTTTTTGAGAATAAGCTTCTATAAATTATTTACTAGCATTCAAAAATGCATTATAAGTTGTTACATAAATCACAATGTTATTAAAGATATTTAGTATACAAGATTACATTCTAAAGCTTTAGCATATCTATGTATATATGTAATATATATTATATATATTTAACTTATTTAATGAGTAGCTATTCGTATTTAATGAACACATTACTTGCCTGACACTATTCTAAGTGTGATTTGTTAACTCACTGACTGTACACAGTGGCTGTGAGGTAACTGCCATTATTATCATCACCCCAGTTCTCTAGATGAGAACACTGAGATATAAAAAGGTTAGTTATTTTGCTAAGGTCATGAAGCTAGGCAGTTGCAGAGCCAGAATTAGAACAGGGGCATATGCTTTCAAGGTCTGTTTATTTAATGACTCTTATTAGGTCTTATTATAAATTTTGTGATAGAACATGTTTATAGAGGCATCTATAACTGATCTATAAACACTGGTCTTTTAATTGACTCCTTCATATAAATGGTTCTTTTTCCCCCTTCCATTTTAATATGCTTCTAACATTATCACAAAATTCTTTTTTCATTTTACTGCACTTTACAAAAGCTTACAAATTTAAATTAGTCAGATTAGTATTTGTTCTTTTTTCTTTTTTACAAGTACCCCTGAAAGAGTTCAGTGGAAATTATCAATGATCCGGTAACCTTCCTTTCTAACTTAAACTAAATGTACTGAGAGAATACGAGTTTCAAGGGAGAACATAGAATAGAGATGTGATTAGGGAATACCTTGGTGGAATATTAAAAACTCACGACCAATTAAAAAAAAAAGATCCCTATGTTGCATATTTTTAAAAATCCAGAATCCATTACTCCACTCCTTTCATTGGTCTAAGCCACCATTCTCTTTTAGGTATATTATTGCAGATTTCTCCTAACAGTCTCCCGTGCCTTCATTTTTGCCCTTTATAGTAATCTATTCTCCACATAACAACTGAGTAATTTTTTAAAATCTGTTTATGTCACTGTTCTGCTAAAAATTCTTAAGTGGATTCCTCCTTCACTCAGATTAAAACTAGGAGATTTTCAGTGGAATGTGTGGCCCTACAAAAACTCTTCTTGCACTTCCTGTGTGAGAGGAAATTTTGCAATATTCTTAATCCCCACCACCAGCTCCCTTGCTCTTTTAGCTCCAGGCACTCTGGCCTCTTTGTGGTGTGGTTCAGTGAACAAAGAAAATACAAAACACTCTTCTACCTCTTTTTTCTCCAGATATTTTGCCATGTAGCTTCATAAATTCTTTTGGTTGTTTGTGCAGATGTCACCTAACTGGGGAGGTTTTCACTATGTAGTCATATAAAATAGCAAAATCTACTCTCATACTCATTGCCCTCCTCTTCTCTTTTCTTTCATTCATTCTGCCTATCTAACTTAGCATATTGTTTGTGTATTTTTATTTATTGTCTGTCCCCTCGCTAAAATGTAATCCACACATCAATATGGGAAGCTCTTGTCAATTCTAGGCACTGGTGCATCTATTATTGGAGTCCGAAAGTAGCTAGCACTTATTGAGCACTCAATAAATATTAGGTTAATACATGGATTAATGAAGAAAAAGGAATAGAATAGGAAAAAAATAGAAAATCGGAGGTAGAAAAATATCACAGATAAATATCAACAAATATTTCCTAGAATTTGTTTGGTATCAGTGAAAGAATGAGGAGATGTCAATATTTACACTTTCCTTTCTCTATAATGCCAGAATTGTAAACTAAGTTTGAAAATTCTGATTCATTGTTTAATTTTGTATTTACACCTGTTTATAAATTACATACCTTTTTTGGTTTCTTTGTTAACTTATTATCTGTTTTGTGATCGGATTTACCAATATTATATTTGTAATACAATTTTATGACCTATTCCATATTCTATTCCATTCTTTTCATTTAACCTAGCCAAAGGAGAAAGCAATAAAACAGAAGATACCCTTTATCAAACACAACTTTCTCTATTTATAACTGGTGTTTCTCTCCTTTGCTACTATTCTTCATGCCCACCAACTCTATTTTGGGATATTCTCCCAGGTCTTTCCCACAAACTCTTCAATCAGTGACTAGAACGTTTATACCTTAATGTGATTTTTTTGTGTGTTAAGACTTATTTGGTGTGTTCATCTCAAGTACTGTTCAAAAAATTTCTCTGATCATAGGTCCTAGAAGAGTGATGCACACACACACACACACTTAAAACATAGTAACCCTCACACTAGAATCTGCATCTCTTGAGAGCAAGAACTTCTCTCACTTTTAAATCACACGTTCTGTGGAATCCAAATACATTAAACATTTAATAAATATTTTTGAACATATATATGAATGAATTAAATAAAATTTCTAGTAAAATGACAATAGAAAAAAGTTATGAATTTGTTTAGCTGCTATTTTATATCTATTTTTATTATTTTGTTGTTTCTTTACCTTTATAAAAAGTTATAGCTCATTTATGCAGACCAAGTTGAACTTTCTGTTCTTGTTTCACAGCTAGGAGGACATTTTCTTGTTGACATAGAATATATCCAAATGTGTGTGTGTGTATGTGTGTGTGTGTGTGTGTGTGTGTGTGTGTGTGTGTGTGTGTGTGTAGAGAGAGAGAGAGAGAGAGAGAGAGAGTTCATTTTTTAGTATATTTATGTGATACAGTGAGAATAATATTTTTGTTCAAGTTTACAGTTCATTATGCATAAAAAATAAGATGGAGACAATGCTGTGTCCTGTACTCTTGAATGTTTTAAAGCAAATGGCCTCTCTTATTATGAATTGTGGAAAATATGTCAACTTCTTTTGGCAATAGTTCTGGTAGATAGGTTCTATATTGCCGATATGAAACTGCTCTGAACTGTATCCATAGACCACATAGATTTCATATCTTATTAAAATTATCATTAAAATTTTATAGATTCTGTTATGTTCTTCTAAAGAATTAGAGTTTTGATTATTTCATTACATTATTTAGCATCAGGCCAAAAAAAAAAAAAGAATCCAATCCATGTTTATTAGATAACAGATTAAAAGTTACTGTTGAGAGAAATAATTTTCAAAGAAATAAAACACTCAGTAGAACAGACAAAATAAACATTTATTTAAAATATGTATCATTATTAGAATATATTTTCAAATTGCAGAATGGTTTGCTAAAGTAAAAAAAGATAATATTTAAAGTTACCAGCCATAACTGTTTTTAAACATTTGACTTGATAATGAATGTACTTGTTACTGACTTCTAATCCTTGCCTATCGTGGAATGAATATTTCGAAGAGTAAAAATAAGAGAGTGAGTTTTAAATAAGAAAAAGTCTGAATATTGATTTGTAACTCCTCAGAAGCTAAATAAGAAGATATTTTAGGTTTGTATGGTTGATGTCTCCTATCTGGACACATTGAAGAACATCCTTCCTAGTAGTTTGGTGGGCTGTGTGACTTTTTGTGGTTCATTGACATGAGTGGAAACAATGAGTATCACCTTATGACTGAGGCTGTGTTAAATCCTTCGGTAACCCTCTAGCTTTCTCTTTTTCTCTTGCTGTGTTCTCAAAGCCGTGTTTTGCAATGAAGAAATCACAATATGAAAACTAAGCAGATCTCTCAAGACACCACTTAAAAGATTGTTCTGGCAAGTTATTTAACCTCATTAGATTTTGCATTAATTGGACACAGGTTTTGTTTCATTAAGCCAGTTATTATTTAAAAATAAGTTATAATTTCTTCATTACCTAGTATTTATATAAATTGCAATTGTTTATCATATATGCTCTGATGTTTAAAATATATTGACTGGAATATTTGGGTATTTGTTCTAAAATGTACAGCTATTGAGCACCCCAACATGTTCTTATCGATTCACATGTTTATTGAGTTCTTATTTTGCTATGACATTTTTTGAGACTCTAAGAAAACAAAGTTTCATAAAATATTACAATCTAATAATATAGAAAGATTATAAAAAGTAGTTACAATTCTGAGATATTAGTAATCCAATCAATGCTCAATTAAGAGTTTAAAACTAATAACCATTCTAATAGGTGCAGGGTGGTATCTCAGTGTCGTTGTAATTTATATTTTCTTAATAGCTAGTGAAGTTAAACATCCTTTTAAATGTCTGTTGGCGATTTGTAGGTCGTCTTGGGAGAAGTGTCTGTTCAGATCCTCTGCCCATTCTTTAATTGTATTGTTTGGTTTTTGTTGTTGTTGAGTTGTATGAGTTATTTATGTATTTTTGGATATTAACCTCTTATTTGAGGTGTTGTTTGAAAATATGTTCTCCCATTCAGTTGGTTGCCTATTTATTTTATTGATTTTTTTATCAACAAAGCAAATAATAACAAGTGTTGAAGAGGTTGTGGGGAAAAACAACTCTCAGATACTACTGGTGGGAAGGTAAATTTGTACAACTACTATAGAAAACAATATGGAGAGTCTTAAAAAAAATTAAGGATAAAATTACCACATGACTCAGTGATCCCTCTTCTCAGTATCCACCCCACCTCACAAAAAAAAAATGTGAAAACATTTATCTGTAAAGATATATGCACCCTAATGCTCATTGCAGTATTATTTATGTGGCCAAGACATTGAAGCAACCGAAATGTCCTATGATAGATATTTGATAAGGAAGATGTGGTATATATATATATACACCAGAATATTAATCAACCATAAGAAAAGATAAAATATTGCCATTCAAAACAACATGGATGGATCTTGATATTATCATGCTTAGCAAAATAAGTCAGACAGAAAAAGTTGAGGACCATATGATTTTACTCATATGTGGGATATAAAACTGAAAGCAACAAGTGAACAAGGCAAACAACAACATGTAGACACAAACAGTTCATTGGTTACTAGAGGAAAAGGGGGGAAGTGAAAAAGGCTAAAGTTGTTAAATATATGGTGATGAAAGGAGATTTGATTTTGGGTGGTAAACACACAATGAAATCTACAGATGACATATTATTAGATTGTACACTTGAAACTTAAATAATTTTATTAACCAATGTCACCCCAAAACATATAATAAAAAAGAGTTGATAACTAAAAGCTAAAAATATTGAGAGATACATTACCTAGGTAAATAGAAGAATAATTACAGAAAAAATATTGCAGATACACAATACATATCCTAAAGGCTAAAAGGAAGATCCATTTTATAAAGGAGAAGGCAGATGACAGAAATGGCATGTTCTATAGTACAGGGCACACATTTCATATATAGTTAATGGCCAAGGAGTGAGTTGAGATAAGAAATGGAGGATAATATCATTAATGTAATTTAATCCTGCCAACAGAGAAGAAACGCTGAGATATGTTTAAGTTGGGCAAATACATTATCATATTTCTTTTTCAAATATTTCTGAAACCATGTGGAAGATGAACAAAAGAAGGACTTGAATGCGAGAAGATTCATTCAGTTATTGAAATAATACAGATGAGAATAATTCAGATCTTTACAACAGTGTCATTGCACACGGAAAGAATATTTTAAATTTTAGAGTTATTGTTAAGGAGGCGGGCTAGTTATATTGTGGAATGTCAGTGTCAGAGGAGAGAGGAGAAAGAGATTATAGTGAAGTTTCCAGTTTATGTGAAAGAAAATAGTGCCGTTGATATCAAGACAATCTAAAAAAAGAAAAGTGTAGGAGGCAGAATAAAGGCCTCATAAAATATACATGTCCTAATCTCTATGCAATGCTACTTTACATAGAAAATAATTTACAGATCTGGTCAAGTTTAGGATGAGATGATGGAGAAATTATTCTGGATTATTGGGGTAGAATTTAAGTGCAATTAAAAGGGTCCTTAAACAGTGGAGGCCGAAGAAGATTTCAAGCAGAAGAGGAGAAGGTAATGTGACCACGGAGGAAGAGATTGGAGTGATATAGCTGTACACCAAGAATGCCTGCAGTAGCTAGAAGAGGCAAGAAACAAATTCTTACCTTGGCAGTATGTTGATTTTGGCTCAATGAAACTGATTTTAAACTTCTGGTCTCCAGAACTATTAGAGAATAAATTTTGGTTGTTTTAAGACACCAAGTTTATGAAAATTTGTTATGGCAACAATAATAAACTAATACAAGATGTTTATAAAATTAGCCTAAAGTTTCTGGCCATGAGCATATGTATGTATGTGTATACATGTGTGTGAATATATATGGGTACATATAATATTTTTTATGTTGCTTTGTTTATTTTTTGTATCTGATAATTTTTTTAATTAAATTTATTGGAGTGATATTGGTTAATAAAGTTGTATAATACATCATATGTATATTGTACTATGTGTTCACTATCTGGATACATGTAAATTGATGAACATATAGAGAAAGAAAAAAACTATAACTGAAATAAAATAAAGTAAGGAACTTGAAAAACCATGTGCTTGTCACTTCTCTCCACTAATACTGCATCCAGATATCAGATTTTATAATATCAGAGGAATTTAAGAGACAAAGATAACAGGCAGTTCAGAAAAATCATCCTAGCTGGTAGATAAAAGTGCCATCAGGAGAGCTAGCACCGACTTTATGATTCCCTGTCTGCGGCTGTGAACCTTAAACTCTGAGACTCACCACATCCCAAATTCCTGTACTCCAACCCTACTTTATTTACCATCTTTCTATTAATGACTTTTAAAAAAAAGGGTAATAAAAGAATTTCATGAAAGTCACTTGAGACCTCCAGATAGAAAATGGTGGGAAATAAATATAAAAATAGTATTTATGACAATCATGATGTGGTGCCCCTACCTTTTCTATATATGTCGAACCATATGGAGAGAGAACCAGGGCCAAGCTCTGAATTGAACAGAGAAGCAGTAGAATCCCACAATATAAATCCTCTTTTTATGTGTTTGTGTAGTGAACAGATAACAATTACAATAAATGTTAACTGAGTCAGACACTGTTTTAAGGGCTGTTCATGTGTCATTTATTCACTCCTCATAATTCTACCATGCTATATGTTTTACCTCTATGATAATCCTTACTTTATAGCTTAAAGAATGATGGCACAGAGAGATTAATTCACAGTCATAAAGCAATAGGATCAGGAGTCAAACTGAGTGTACATTCAATGTGCTATAGATTTTACTCTAAGTCAGATGGCAATCAGACTCATTTCTAAGATTCCTATTCAAACTTTCTAATTTGCTGGTAGCAGCTTTAGTGGTGGAGCAGTGTTCTATAGATGATCTCTGATATATGTGTTAGACACAGCAGTAAAAGCAGTAATAATAATATGAGCACAAGCAGTTTTTTAAGGTCTTCTAGAAATCTCAGGGTTCGCTTATGATTCCTGAGCTCAGGCTTTCCTGGAATTTAATTACTGAAACAGATATAAAACATTTTTTTCTCTTCCAATTTCTCCCTTTCTTTATTTTCTTCTGTCACATTCATACTAATAGACTTCATCAGAACAAGTTCAGACACAAACACGTAGATGATAGTTGATAGGATAGAATGATTGGGGAACAAAATGTTATGGTTAAATAGAAAATATTTTTTAAAATATTTATTGAAAATGATTCAAAACTATTCAAGACATTTCTTTTTTATTTTTTGAGAAATACTTTTATGTTAAATGGTCACACTTAAAATTAAAATGTATATTTAACCTTGATTTTGATAAAAATAATCTACAGACCCACACTAAATGTATAATAATATCATTGTATAAATTTATTATGCCACTGCAATTTTTGATATTGTCTTAAATGGCTTATTTCTTATAATATGTATTTTATTTCTTTAAGTACAAAATTTAAAAACTAAAAAGTCAAATACTTTATTAATTAAACTTATAATAGGTTTATTTTCAATTAATTTAAATTTAGGCCCTAATTACAGTTTTTTCATATAAGCTATGAATATTGAAAAAAAGTCACATGACAATTTTTTTCATCATTTAGATAAACTATTTGAAAACTTTAAAAATAGTCATTTTCATTTTTATTATTGTAAAATTAGAACTTGCAAAGAAAATAAATTTCCAATACTTTCTGAAGAATGTACAATTAAATGTCTGTCTCCAGGATATATTCCCATTCTCCTTCTTAACTATAAATAGTTTGGGACTATTTCTAGTTTTAGTGCTTTTCTTAGTTGCCTACATTATATTAATTTTAGGTTTATTCCATGATTTCATGATTGATCAACTGTAATCATTATCCAAATCAATTTATTGAATATTAACTTCAATTAATCTTCCTCCTCTCCCCTTATTTCATGTTTTATAATAAATATTAGTTTAAATAATTTTAAATAATATGATTAAAATTCTATTTCTTGATTCATCAACCTTGGAATCTCTTGGCTTCCCTCTTCTTTCCTTTCCCACTCTACCTTGCATATTTTTCAGCATTCCTTCATATCACTTGCATCCTATAATATTGTATTCCATTGGTTACAAGTCTGTAATATTACAGACTTCTGTAATTGCACTACAGATTGACTCTGAAAATTTAAGGCTGAGATATAATGTTTGTCATATTAAGATTTTCAATATCATTTATTTCAGAATTAGGTAGATCCTCAAAGGAGCTTTGGCTCTACGTCACTGAATTGTTGTAACTAAAAAGAGATTTCATCCAAAGCTTTTTTCTTTTTACACTTTTATTGACATTCAAAATTATTTCACAGTTTAGTTTACTTTGCATTGTTTTTCTTATTAGAGCTCTACATTTTCTCTTGAATTTTCTGCTTATCCATTTTTTTCTCTTGTTCCAGAAAACACATGTCTTCTTCAAATTCAAGGTCAATCTCTAGTGTTTTTTTTTTGACTCCTCTGATAAATGGTGACTCCTCCTTAGGCCTGCTAAACAGTTGCCAATTCTGGAAATTTCTTGTCTACTTTCTGAAGCCCATGTCTGACACTGCCTTAGATTACTTTTTATTCTTTTCTTTTCTGTGATATATATATATATACTTTTTTTTTCCAGAAAGAATGCATGGGAGGTAAACGTTCTGCATTTTATTTTGCTCTCTCTCTCTTCTCTCTCTCTATAGATGGAATATATTCACATCTAGCTTCCAGTGAGGTTGCAAGAAATCTAAAGTTTATTGTGATTCTCATTTCCTTGTTGAGGATTTATTTTTCCTCTCTGGAAACCTATAGAAAAATTTCTTTTTTTTTTTTTTTTTTACTATAATTTTTTTTGTGTGTGTGAGATCTCTAAATAGCTCTAATAAAATCAACTTTCTTGATACAAAGTGAGCACTTTTAACCTGAAGACTTGTGTCTTTGTCTGTAGCTCTCAACATTTTTTTGTTATTTCTCTGATAATTTCCCCTCCCATTTGTTATTCTTTCTAGTTTTTAAATATTTTGATTCTGCCTATGAAGGAATACTGAGAAATGGATTGCTAATATTTATTTTATTAGTTTCATCTTTTTGCCTTTTTAGTTCCATGTTCTGAAATAACTTCTAACCTTGCATTTGTAACATTTTATTGTTGGGCTCACTTTCCATGTGTCTTATTCAAATTCATAACAGCCTGTTTATGTTTCAGTGAAACAATATCTTAAACTCTCTGGACATAATTATTAGTATTTTATTGTTTGTTTATACTCTGTTTTCTAATCTAAATTATAGTGCTTTTCCTTTAGGATTAGATGTCTTATTTGTTCATCTTTACTCTTCTCTTTTGAACTATCGAATTTCTAAAATATCAGCTGATCTTTAATTGATTTTTGATAAACATAAAGTATCAGGTAGATTAATTATGTTGCTGGCAGGGGGCAGGGGCTTCTTCTGCTGTTATAGGACTGCCCGTTCCTTGAATGGGAAGATATTGCTCTGTGTGTGTGTATGTGTGTGTGTGTGTGTGTGTGTGTGTGTGTGTGTGTGTGTGTGTGAGAGAGAGAGAGAGAGAGAGAGAGAGAGAGAAAGAGAGAGATTTCAAGGTATTACTGTGACATTTTTCAGGGCATAAATATAAAACAGTCATTAGGTAAAATTCCATTTAAATACAAATACAAGGCCAGTTGGACCAATGTGAACAAATTCTTGGTCCAGGAGCCATGGACTTCCTCAACATATTACTTAATCTGTATCTGGCATTGAAACAAAAAGCACTTCCTGACACACAGGAATGGGGGTGGGCTGAACATACACATGTTTTTCTGATTGATTTTTTGTCAGTCATGGTGATTTTTGCCCTCCCTCCCATACCTTCACTTTTTTAGCTCCTAACTCTAGGGAGCTGCACTGTGCAAACTCTCCTATATCAGTTCAGCTTTTTCTGTTGAATATACTGAGCAACAACTTCTTTTCTTCTAATATATCCATCAAGATGTTCCCTTCAGTCTTCTATCTTCCAGAAATTCATTCTAATCTTTTGACTGCTGATGTTTCTTTGCTGCCATTCTCAGAAACTCTATGGATTTATTCACTTTCATATTTCTTCACAGAACACTCTATAAATTGTTGAGACATAGTAGAGTTTAATAAAATTTCTGATCCTCATATCTGGAAGCAGAAGTCCTGTGAGAATTTTTAAATGTTATTTCATAAAGAAAAAAAATTTACTTATGTAAAGTTAGTACCAAAGAAATATTCCCATATACATGTGTACATGTATAAGTATATAAGAAAAGGATTGTTTTCTTTTCTACAGCATTTACACAAATCTCCAAAAATAAACCAAATGAGCAAGGAAGAATTCAAGGAAAAACATTTTTTTTATGTATTTGAAAACCAAAAACCTTTAAATAGCATTTCATTTTTTAAAAAAATTAAAAGTAATCTATGGATTGAGAAAACATAATTTAATCTATATAGCTGAAAAAGTTAATAACTTTATCACGTATACCACCTTTAAAAAAAACTTACAGCTTTTTAAATTGAGAAAAAAATGTTAAACATCATAACTGAGTGTGTGTGTGAGGGGGAGATACAGGATATGAAGGGCTAAGTTAAAAAATAAATTTCTAATAAATGTTTTTTTAAAAAAAAAAACTTTAAATTACAGGAGAAATTTAAATTTTTAGCTGATTCACTGTGACACTTGGAAGAAAGTGCCTAAACACAATTTGAATTAATTTAAGCAAAAATGTGAGTCTATTCAAGGAATATTGATGTAGTTTACTGAATCAAAAGAAGAGGTACAGACCTCCTAGTATGCTTCTGGGGATTCTTAGTGACCTAGTGCTTCCAAGACATTTACTCTCTGAGTGACTCTTATATGTCCAATTTTCTACTTGAATAGAGGCTTATCTGATATAGAAAGTGTACATGACACTGATTCCCAGAGTTGCATCTATCTTATTTAGTGGCCCTGGAGGAGAGCTCCTGCTTTTTAGGAAGAACCCTGACATATTTTGATGCACATGCCTATAATGAACAAATGAATATGGCTAGGGGCACTGCGATTGCACCAAACTGGTTCCCGTGCTAAGCCCTATGGTGACAAGGGGTGACACTCAATTGGCTATTAACAAAAGAAGATGGAGATATTTTTCTTGCCAGATGAAACAAGAGCTACCTAGTTGTATGATGAATTAAGAGAAGATTTTGTTAAAAGGAAAGTGTTACAAAACTGTGGAGCAAAATGTTTATAAATTCTTTTCTGATTAGGCATTTTAACCCATGAGGGTTTGAAGGATGTTAAACTACCAGGAAGAATAGTAAATAGAAAAAAATATATCGCTTTTTTTCAGCTGAGTCATTGTTGGTTGTCACAGTGTTTACTGGTCAAAGATAGATTAGAACATGCGGCATTACCTAAAAACCAATAAGAAAATAAATTTTCATGCATTTCTAATCTCATTATTAAAATTTCACCCAAATCCTACATGGTTAGACCTGCCAAGCATGTAAGTAGTCTTTAATATAAAGAAAAAGAAAAGGTTGAATGGTCTCAAAGAGGCCCTGACTTAACTTCCTCATCGTACCATATGAAAATAGGCAGAAGAATGGGGCCACAAAGTGACCATAACTATTAGTAATGAGCCCCAGTCAGTGAACTGGAATTTGTCTTATTAGATTACAAAATGACTAAATTGGAGGAAGCAGCAAGGCAGTAGAGGAGATAAAGGAATGGGCAAAATTTTACCTTACTATGTAGCTTAGTCTAAACCGAAGCTTTTGAATTTCATATCTCACCTAAAGCTCAAGACATGAATTTTCACTTCCCTTGGATATAGTGGACTTTATTCACAGAAATTAAGAGTCAAAGAGTAATTTAGAAACTGTTAAGTGCAATTGCTTTATTTTATACTAAGCTGATACTCTGAGTAAATAAATAACTTTTTGAATTCATGTTTCCTAACACAGTCGTGTGTGCTTTCCACATATGTGACTGTCTTTCTATAAATTAAGAATATTGCTTTATTAAATATATCTACTTGTTTATCTCTCTTATTTATTTATCTACCTACTATTGTCTGTGTAGTCTTAAAATAATTTATTTTTTAGAAGATTCTATTTAATGATTAATTTCCATCTCTCAGTTCAAACTCGATGAAATTGTATCCAAACCTCCTGTATTTTTGTTTTTTTTAAATTAAAAATAACTTCAATTCTTATAGTTTTCTCACAATATGTAAGTTTATTTTAAGGTTTTATTTACTATCTTTAGAGAAAATGTTTCTTCATGTTAGTGAATATCTTAACTTTTTAACTATTTAATTGATTGTTTTTTCCTAATTTCTTGTCTAGTTTGTATATCAGGCAACCCTACAACAGATACACACACACACACACACACACACACACACACACACACACACGCATTCTGCAACCATCTTAATGTATAATATTTCAAGTTAGAATTTTTTAGTTTATTTTAGAAAATTGAAATATGAGCTGGTTTTCTGTAGGCTACCCTAAAATTTGATTCAAAGTGATAGATCACATCATGGTATAAGTGTTCCTTTCCTGTCATTGGAATATATAGATTCAAAAAAGCTTATATTTTAACAATTGCATATCTCATCAATTTAATTCAATATCACAAAATACAGAAAGCAAGGGGAGCAAGAATTCTCTCCTGGATGCTTATAATGTATATAATGCAGGATGAAATTTTAGTTCACCTTAATTGCTTTTATTGCATAAGTATAGTATTAAAATTAGTCCCTATACAATTTCTGGTTTCAAGATTTTAGGTGATATCTATTCTAGTGCTATACATATTATAAAGTAAAATTGTGTAAAATTCATAATTAAATCAACAAATGAATAACACATTATACCACTGTTTTAACTTTCTCTTTAATAATATTATCAGTCATTAATTATATTAAAAATGCTTGCAGCAAACTTTAAAAATGTGGTCTTTAATTTGTTCATGATAGGACAATTTATTGGTAAAGATATTTTTAATCTAGTTATTAATAATTTATTTTCTTCTACCTTGAGGCAAATAGGTATCTCAGAATTAACTTATGCATTATTATACTTCTCACTGCATAGAAGATAAATATAGACATATAAAAGCATAAAAGAATACATTTCAAAAATACATAAAATTTATACTTGATATTAAGGAAAATAAGGAAATATAACTAATAATGATTTGTATAAGTAAATTTACATATGCAAAAGAAATTATCTAAAAATAAACATAGTATTAATAACATAATATTATTCAAACATATTAGGAAGTATTTAAGAAAAATGCAGTTTTAATTGTAATATGCATATGAGCTCAATTAGTGTATCACATATGCAAATATGAAGGCAATGACCCTGACTCAGAATGCTTGTTATTTCTGGAGTTGACATATGGCTCTCTCTAATAGCAGACATAATGATTTCAATAAATTAGCTGCTAATGCCATGTAATGAACTCTGATTTGTGTTAATTTGGGCATTGCTTAGCAATTTCATGTTAATTTTTTTAAATCTGTTTTTAAGTCAGTATTAGAATTTTGTTTTGCATCTAAGGTTTTAAAAATAGTAAGAATAAGAGAGCATTTGATTCAAATGTTTTAAGACAAAAGCAGTTTTATGAAGTAGGAATGCAAAATGTGACACAAAGTTTAAATACAATATTTTTTAATAATTCAAAACTTAAAAGAAACTATTTTAATTGAATGTTAAGCATGCTAAAGGATTCAAAAAGGTTATTATGCTCATATTTAAAATAGCTAGTGCTTAATTCCTCCTGAAGTCTTTCCTACTCCTAATATTTTTATCTGTTACAGAACATTATAAAGTTTGATTATTACTGGTAACAGTGGAGGTAATGGTGGTGGCAGTAATATTTACAGATATATACAAGTATATGTATGTGTATGAATATATATATATATATATAACTTAAATGTACGCACTAGATTAGTTATTTATATGAAATTACTAGTTATAAAATGTGCCAAAAGAGAAAATATTTTTTCTAAACTGTACTAAGTAAAATCAAATACTTCCTCTTGCAAATATCATCTTTCATAGATGAGTTAATTGTGGACAGCCTACTGTCTACAGCTAATAAATGCATATATTGTTTATTTCTTTCTCCTTGGAGTACATTATTTTTTACATCTAATGTACTGTTATATACTTTATTCTTAACATCTCATTTAGCTTTCTATACCTAAATTTTCTTATGTAGAAGTGGGATCATGTAATTAACTCTTACAACTCTTATGGGAATTTAATAAGTCAATATATGCAAAATGCCTGGCAAATGGTAAGGATCAAAGATGTGATGGTAAAAAATATGGTTAAAATAATAGTAGCACTGATCAAGCACAGGTGTCTCCTACTTAAATCTCTGTCCAATCTCCATGTTATAGCCAGTGTTACAGCCAGTATAAAATATAAATCTTATTTATGTTATGACTCCTTTGCTTAAACTCCTCAATGGATACGTCCTAGACAAAAATCAGAATCCTTGCCATGTAATACAAGGCCCTTCACATTCTAGCCTGTATAATTTTCTTATATCATCTGTCAATCTCTGTAAATCATATCTGTCAGTCTATTCAAACTGAACTATTTTCTTGAATAAGTCATGATGTTTAATTACCTCCAGGCCTATTTAAATGATAGTCTTTTCTGCTCAAAATACTTGCTTTACCTTTTGTTTTTCCTGGAAAATTCCTACTGATTCTTCTAGACTCTGAGATATAATCATTGATACACCAAGTGAATATTTTAATCACTTTGTTTCTATAACCCCTTGAGTACCTTAAGTATATCATAGTATATAATATTTATTTGTTTGTGTTGTTCTCTATTCTATAGATTGACTTATAAAGATAAGTACCATATTTAATATCTTTTAACATGCAGTGCTTAATACAGTACTTAGCATTTAGTAGACTTTTAGTGACTATTTCTTGAATCTTATGTTGAAGATGATGCAAAAATTGTGTTTATAAGAAGTTTTGTCAATATGAAAAATTAGGATATAATATTTATAAGATCTTGGACATTTCAAATAAATTCAGCATTTATGAGATACTATCCTGTTTCTTGGCAGCTGTATTTTCATGTTTAATTCCATGAAATGTTAAATTCATCTGCTTTTAATTATAAATACAATATTGCTTTATTTTTCTATAATATAATCTTTCTTTTTCCAGCAACATTCTTCATGTCTCATTGGCTCTGGAAAACTTTTTCACTTCATGAAGAGAACAGAAAGTAAAGCAAATTCATTCAGCGCTAATCATGAGTTGAACATTTTGATGTTTCACTTCCTCCTCTAAGACAAAGTTAGAGGTACCAGGAATATGAGTCATGATTTGTGAATCTTCTTCTTCATCCAAACATACACAGGAGACCAAAAAATATACAGGGCCCATATAGAAGTAGGTAAATACTGAGAGCTCCAGTATGTTCAAGGGTATTGTATCTTTAAATCTTGTTTCTTTTATATTTGTGGTTGAGATTCTGGATGGCTATGTGTCTGCAGTGTGCTAACATGAATTCTGTTGTAGTTAGGGAAAGGAATTCTCTGCGCAAGAAACTAGAAATTCCCAGAAGTTTGAGCTCTTGTTCTCATTATTGTCTAGCTCATTAGCACTTCCATATATTCCTAATTACCTAATAATAATGCTAATAATATTATTACTTTAATAAATACTAAGGTTTTGGTTTTTATCTGGTTTTATCTGGTTTTTATTTGGTTTTTATTTGACTATTGGAATCAGACAATGGGCCTTTCATCTAATGTAACATGCCAAATAAAAGTGGTTAAGTGGTCATTTTTTTTTTACATAAACAAATTCTCATTTTTTTTAAATTATAAAAGCTATCAGTGCTCATATAACTGTGGTTTTATTAAATGCTGTTTAAACATTTTATAAACGTTACAACATTCTAAGTAATTTCAGTAATGGCTTGTTTTATAAAATCACTCATAAGTTTTACTTACATTTTATAATAGTCATATATAATATTTTAAACTCCTTGCTAATCTGTTTTTTAATCATTACAAAGTTTCGTGTGTGTGTGTGTGTGTGTGTGTGTGTGTGTGTGTGTGTGTGTGTGGTGTGTGTGTGTGTGTTTCTTAAGATAGGAAAATATTTCAAGGATAAATATCTCTCATAATATCTTTTCCTAATTCACCATATGTAATATTTAAAAAAAATAAGTAGAAACTTGGATACTTAACAAGGCTAGAATGTGTTCATTTGGTAACCTGGAATCATGAATTTCAATGCATAAAATTGAGGTAGGTATTTGGAGAGTTACTATTGTGGTAAAATAAGGAAAACAAGGTGAAGCTGTCAATTTAAATCAGACATTGGTCTAAAGAAGCTAGGACAAATAGGATTAGGCAGCTTATTGACTAAGCAGTATTAATCAGAGCAAGAATTGAGAGGGAGAAGCTATTGCTTCTGAAAAGAGAAATATAAAAAGTCTTTTAGTTGTATTATCAGTCAAGGTTCTTCAGAGATACAAAACCAAAGGAATGTATAAATGGAAAGAGAGAGAGAGAGAGAGAGTGGTAGGGGATGGGAGCAAGAGTATAAGGAATAAGCTCACATGATTATGGAGACTGACAGGTCCCAAGATCTGCAGCATGAATTGGCAATTTGGAAGCCTATAAGAGTAGATGGTATTGTTTCAGTTTGAGTCTGAAGGTGTCAGAATGGAGAAAATCAATGGTGTATTTTTAGTCTGAAGGCTGGAAGATTTGAGATCCAAGAGGAGCTTATGTTTCAGTTCAAGTCCTAAGGCAGGAGAAAAGCCAATGTTCAAGTTCAAAGACCATCAAGTAGAAAGGTCTCTTTTTTACTTTGGGAAGGGTCAGCCTTTTCTTCTTTTTAAGTCTTCAACTGTTTGGCAGAGGCCCATCCACATTAAGGAAGGAAGTAGGCTTTACTCAGTCTACCTCTTTTAATCCCATCTAAAAACATCCTCACAGAAACACACAGAATAATGCTTGACTAAATGTCTGAGCACCTGGTGGCCCAGTCAAGTCGACCTATAAAATTAACCATCACATTAGTGGAAACAGGAAATTTGAAGCCAGTGAATTCACAAATCACAGATCTCTGACATATTCTGGAAATCAGACAAAGTGATCACAAAAGTTAATTGAGCTTTCTACATAGTGGGCCTGGATCAAATGAAATAGAGGGTCAACTGAGGCAGAAGTGAACAGATGTAAATCCCAATTGTTCTCTTGATGAGGTTCTCTCCTCATGCCAGTGATATTATAATGAGAAAAAGAGGAAGCACGCACAAAGGAAGTAATGTATAATTAGAAGGAGAGTCACTTATGGTCTAGCAGGTAATTACACCCTGAAAGAAAGTCCTAGAAAAAATATGGGAAGGCATTATAATTAAATAATTTGAAAAAATCCAAAAGAATTCACTTAAGCCTGGATACTCACATTACATTGGACTGTACTTTTTTTAACGAACTTGTTCAAATCCATGTCAGTAGCTGACATGTGGTTTCATGCTTGTATTGTATCTCCAGTTTTACTTGTCAGACATGAGAAACCTTAGAACTGGGAAAATATTGAAGCTTTTTGTTCCCATGTCTGTGTAACTTGTATTAGGATGAGAAATGTGCTAGTTGCAATCTTAGATTACTTCCATTGCCTTTACTGTGGTTGGATGCCACTAGAGCAGGTGGCAGAAATGAAATAAGGGTGTAGCATTGGTAAGAAGCACTAGGTTGGAAGCCAAAAGGAACGAACCAGGGTGAAAGAGTGCTAAGCAGAGTATAAGAGGCAATCTTGGAACAATTCTCTCAGTTTCAAACTATTCCTTGGGAAGAGGGATCTTTTTTTACTTCTCTTTGTATTATTTTCCAGGAGAAACTAAAACATTTGACACTTAGGTTCATTCATTCCTGTATCTCAAAGACCTTTCACTTGTTCACTCTGACAACTGCTGACCTTTAGTCACAGTGTTCAGCTTATAATTGCTCAATTCATATATGTTGAGTATTTATTTTTTAATAAAAGAATTCTTAACTTCAGATAATTATGAAGATTGTTGCTCATTGCATACTGAAGTCCTAGCTCAAAAGTCTGTGTGTTTATACCATTTGAGTTGAATCTTTACAAAAAATCACTTGTTTTTATTTCTAAACTTATTCATTCCAGTTAATATCATTGTAATTAAATATGCTTGTTCATATGAAATATGAGTGTGCAAGATAAGTGTTGATGCTTATGTTAAAAATGAACTTGAATGCTAGGATAGACTTGGTGAAGTTGAGAGGAAAAAAAGAATCTGCTGAATAATATATAGACCAAAAATTGAAAAAAATTGGGAGAAAATCAGTGAAATCTGGAGACATTCTATATCACATTGCTTAGCAACTGTCTTAAATTCCATCTCACTTTGAAGCAACTCAAGCTGAAATTCACACATTAGCTTGTAGTTTGTGCAAGGAAGAATGTGGAGAACTTTAAACATTTAAATAAAAGATTTTGGTCCTATGTTAAAAATAATTGGTAAATGGACATGTATTTTATACATTATATTAACATATAATGCTTAATGGAGTTATAGGTTTTTATAACCTCCCATTTTAATCAAATGATCGACTAAATATCTAAACTTATATTTTTTACTATAAAACATCTACTGTGGTTAAGTCAGTCTTTTTTTAACATCAAATAAAATCAATATATCATTATTCATCACATTCCCTACTCTCTAACAATATTTCTGCCTTGTGGTTGTTACTTATAAGCATAGGAAGCATTACTTTCCCCAAACAATTTTGCATCCATTTATAGAAGATAAGATTTTATTCATAAGTTTCAATGACTAAGAAAGTCATTAGAGAGGAGGTGGGACTTGAGTTGAAACAAGGAGAAATAAGGCGGTGGTAGTGGAGTGTGGGGAGTGGTGACCAAGACTGTTTAAGAGAAAATTAAAGACTAAGAAAACCAAGAGGCTGTAACTAGTAAAGCAGCTCCAACTAATCTAATGGATCCAAGGAGTCTTACTAAGGAGTAATGTGATTCATCTGTAGAACAGACAGGTAGTGTCGGCTTTCAACACCATGCCAAAGTACTTGTGATTTATTTCTTTGTGTGCAGTTATTAAATGATTTTGAGATAACATAATTAAAAACATGTTTTATGAGAAATTAGTTTATTAGATGGAAGGGGCAGAAAGTTGGAAGATGTGGCAACTATTAAAAATTGTTATAAACAAATCTTTGAATTATTTGGTCCTCTAACTCTTCATAATTACTTACTAATATAAATGAATGTTACAATTTCTCCTTAATTAAAATAACTACCTTTTTATTGTTATTTTTTATAGTTACTCTTAATTTTCTAGCTGTTTAGTTGAAATTATTTTAAGATTATATCACATGTAAAAATACACATGTAAATATATATTATTTATTATTTTTATAAGACAAATGCAATGATATATTTCAAATGTTTTGTTCTGACCTATCACTGCAACAGTGTTTTGAATATTCTGAGTTACAAATCAGCTGGCTTGATTCACTCAACAAGATGAGTTGCTTAATCTTGATATATTTTGTAATGCTATTTCTATCTACTCCTCAATTTCTCTGACTTATATTTCTCCATGTAACCTTAGTTTTATCTCTCCTTAGCTGATTTCATAAATCCTTCTCTTCCAGTCATCTGTCTAATAGTATCTCAATATACTATCTAATAGACAATGCCATTAATAGCACTAGTAAACTCTGAACTGCAGTAAATTACATGACTGAGACTTTTATCTAGGTTCTTTTCCTTATAAAGTGTGTTTTTTCTATGTCTCTCCTAAACAGGCTTTGTCAAAACTGAACAACATATAAATATTTGATTTATTACATTCCTATCTACTGCACAAATATTGAAATGCTATACCTAGAACACCTTTTGCTATCAGGGTGGTAAATTTTCAGTCTGCTTGAGTTTTTTTTTATGAGCATAACTAAAACTAGAACTTATATGACTCAAAGAAGAAAATATTTTGCCTGAATGAATACATTTCCACTCTCATTATTAAATAACAACTATGAAAGGAAATAAGAAAAAAAATTAAAGCGATTTATAATCACCAAACATCATTTTTAACAATTGTGTCAACTTTCCCACCTGGAAAAATTTAACAGAGCTGACCATAAATATCACCATTTGACAGAATGAGTCGTATTTTCTTTCTTTTTCTATCCTGTATGAATTTATGTATAATGTACCCTCTCATATCTGATTGAGCTCTTTAAAGGGTTTGCTATGGATCTTCTATTTGTAGTCTATGTGTTTTAGAGGTGGAGGAATGTATAGTAGAAGTATGGATATAGTCACTCTGTACTGTAATTGGAATAAAAGAATTGGCTGTCCACAAACCATCCAATAGTCAATGAGTAAAATCCAATTTACTTCTTTAATAATTATTGAGCACTTACTCTGAGCTCTTTTTTTCTCCCTCAATGAGACTTTTTCATTATTGCTAATTCAATAAAGTAGATATATTACCCATCCATTCATCCCCCCAAAATACAAATGTTGCCAATCTCTAGACAAGGTACAGTACACATTTGCAGTTCTAATATGCCTTCTCTTGTTCTGGCCATGAACCAGTTTCTACTGTTGGAAGTCAGCTCCAAGCAGCCTTTTGTTTGTTTGTTTACATCTAGTAGAGGCCAGACCAGAGAGCCCAGATGTATGAAAATATCTCATACTCAAAAGGAGGCCCTCAGGTCTTTGTCCCAGTAGATGTGCAAAGAAGCTTAAGTAAGTGTGAGAAAACAGCAGCTGTGGATCAGAATTTGCAATGAGACAAGATCTTTTTAAAAAAAATTTATTCTGATAACATTGGTTAACAAAATCCAGTAAGTTTCAGGTGTATAATTCAATAGTGTGTTCGCTGCCCATAGTTAGATTTCTTTCTGTCACCACATATTTGGCCCTTTTACCTTATCTACTTCCTCCATTCCCCCTCCCCCACACCCTCTGGTAACCACTAGTTTATTGTCCATTTCCATGAGTCTCTGCTTGTTTGTCCTCTTTGTTTGCTGCTTTTAGGTTTATATTCAACATATAAATGATATCATGTGGTCTTTAGTCTAATATGTCCTAAGGATAAATCTGGATTCAGGACAGTTGTACTTTTGTTTTTATCTCTTACTTTACTAAATAGTTCTCAGATTTTTTTTTTTTCTAGTTACTCCTCTCCTTTTTGAACTTTTAACCATGAAATGTTCATAAGTTCAGGCTTTGGTTTTCTTCTCTTTTCTATCTATACTCCTCCCTCACTTGGTGATATTACCTAGTATCATATCTGAGTATTATTTACATGTTAATGACTGCCAAATTTATATCAACAATCCTAGATCACTTTCCTAAATTCTAGGTTCATATTTCCAACTACCTACTCAATATCTCCATTTAGAGTCTTTGAAACACCATGAATCCAAAAGTGAACTCTAGATTTCCCAAAACTTTCTTTACCTCTAGCCCTCTCATTTAAATTAAGGATGACTGCATTTTTTAAGTTACTCAGGCCAAATGTTTGACTCCTCTTTTTCTCATAGCTCCGCTTCTAATTTGTTGTTAAAAACCTTGCTGGCTTTACTTTGCAAAATATATCTAGAGTCAAACTCCTAATCTTCATTTACATCTAAGCCACAGAAACCTTTTAAAAAAAATTTGTAGCAAGAATTATTATATTAGAACATGTCAGATGTGTGATTTAGTTCAAAACACTGCAAAAGAGCTCCATTTTACTCAATGTATGAGCCAAAGTTATTTCGATGGCCCACAAATTTCCACATGATTCTACTCACAATTCTCTTTATCAGCTAATTCCTTTTTGTTTTTCTTTCTCACACTTTTCCAGTTGCACTGGCTTCCCTGCTTTTCTTCAAACATGCCAGGCATACTCCTTCAGGCATTTATACCAGCTCTTTTTTTCTTTTTGCCTGAAATGATTAATCACAAAATATCTACATATAAAAGTCATTAATTTCTTTTAATATTTGCTCAGATATCACCACCAGAATGATTTCACCTATTTAACAACTCTATTAAATATTTAACTCACTTGTCTTTTCTATTTTTTATGGCATATATAAACATCGAACCTACAATTCATGCATATATTTATATTAACTATTACTGTTCTTTATTGTCTTTTGAAAATGTACCCTTGCAAAAGAAAGAAAATGTTTTTTTTTTCCACTGACATATACTAGGCACCTAAATTACTCACTTGTACATACCAAATTTTATCTCCTAAATTTTTTAAAACTTTAAAAATATTTGCATAAAAGGGATGAATTAACAATTGATAGTATATCATAGATTAATTAAAAAGATTATTTTCTTTCTTATTTGTACATAAAATAATATAGTTTTTCTTATCACCCATGACATAAAATAATGAAATAAAGAGGAACACAGTCAGTGAATATTTGTTGCCTAAAAGAATAAATGACAGAATGAATAAAACACAGGTTTTTCTCTATGGTATTTACAAAAAGTTGTGTAAAAAGATTTGTAAAGAGATATTTATAGTAGCCCAGTACCACGTTCTGAGTTAACTGTGAAGTATACCTTTTAGTGAGAGCCTCCAGCAGATTATTGTCTACTTAAATAGGAACCATTTTATTTTTGCTGTTGTTTACCACTTGAGCCCTACCATCTAGCACAGTAATTGATATCTTCTAAGTAAGTAGTAAATAAATATTTGAGAAATGAATATTAAATATAGCCAGCTGTTAATGTAAATTTTTTCCCTCTTCCTGCTCCCTCCCCCCGCACACACACACTTTCACTTCTGACTTCACGAATGTTGCCATCTCCCCTTAAGAACTGGATCTCTGAAGGCAGGTTGTTTCCTCCCATGAGCTTGCGACACACACCTGGGACCTGGCACACCCAGGCCCGGAGCACCCAGCACACTCTGAGGGCCTGGTACACCCAAGGGACCTGGTGCACTCAGAACCTGGTGCACCTAGGTTATGTTCTACAGCTTCACTTGGGGTGCAAACCCAGGACCTTCTGCATGTAAAACAGATATTCTAACCACTACACTATGGAGCCACCCCCTGTTAATGTACATTTTAATGAGGAAAAGTATATAAATGTTTTAAATTCAAGAATAAATGCCTTGCATTTATTCCTGACTTCTCCTGTTCTTTCATATTTCCCATTCAACTCATTAGCACATCCAATCACCCCACATCAAACTGCTCCCTGCTATCTTATTGGTCCAAGTTATTATAATTTTTAACAATGCTATTATTGTTAACTGTTTTCCTTCACCACTCTTAAGACACAACTCAGAAAGTCTGTAAGTCTATTCTCCATATAGCAGTTAGCATGTGATAAAATTTATTTTAAATTTAAATCTAATCATATAATTAGAATGTGTCATGCTAGGTCTAGAATTCCTAAGTTTTATCTTTTCCTGAAACCATGGAGCCTCAATTATAATTTGAACTCTTATGGTAACTAAGATCCAATTGCATTTATTATTTAAATATATTTTTATGAAGGAACATTATTTTTCTTTATATTATTAAGTTATAATGAAGTATGTACTATGGGCACTGGTACACTATACTATCTACTTTAAAAAGAGATGCATGGGTCAAGCTCAACCTCTCATCTTTTCCAATATTTTCTGTGCAAATCAACAGATCTAATACATCTGAACAGGACAGTTAATCTAAATGTTCACTTCTTCAAAGTTTCTATTTCTTTATCTTTACCTTTTTTGGCTCATATTAGAGTCATTCTTTTTACTTATCAGGTCATTGCACATGTAAAAGAATGGCACCATTGTACATCAAATAGTTAAACCATGAATTGTTAATCAAGAATTAATTTCTTATCTCAACCAACTTCATTTTATACAGTCTTTCATTCACTCCAGTTTTAGACCTCAGTATCACACTTCACACATATTGTACTCATTGTCACATTCTTCCTCTATACTTCAAGGTATCTGAAGAGGTGCTTTAAATCAGTATCTGTTTGATATGAGTGTACTTGAAGTTTTTAGCATCATGTTGGCAAAAGGTTCTTTGCTTGCTAAAGAAATCTGGAAACTACAAAGCTTAGATGATACCTCCAAAAGTACCATACAGATAGTACTGTTAAGATATCACTAGTACTCAGACTCAGAGAGAATTAATTATTTTTATTCTTATATAATAGAAAACAATGACATTTATGAAACTATTTACATTAACTCAACAAGCATTCACTTATTTCTTATTATATTGCCAGCTACTAGTGATACCATAGTAAATATATTGGACAAACATTCTTATCTTCACATATAACCTAAAATTTAGTTGATAGCCAGGAACAGTAAAAACAAAATAGGTAAATTGTAAGATATTGAGTAGATAATAAGTGCTTTGGGAAACACTAGAGAAGGAAAATGAGATGAAGAGTTTGGAGGGCAGTGTCCAAGTACAAATCAGAGGATGTCTCTCTGAGAAGATGACCGTAAGTGCAGGCTTATGGAGAAGAGTGCGTGAGCCACGAAATTATCCTTAGGAAAGCATTGCAATCAGAAGGAAGCTCCAATGCAAAGAATGAAAATAGTACTGGGCATATTATATTTCATTAGTCATAAATTTGACTCTATCCAACATCCTGATATAAAATTTAGAATTATTGACCTCAGAAATATATTTTAACCATTTTATATAGTAATTAATTGTTATGGACTGAACTGGTTTTTTTTAAAAAAATTCATTGTTGAAGTTCAAATCCCCAGTAACTCAGAATGTGGTTATTTGAAAATAGGGACTTTAATGAGGTATTAAAGTTAAATTGAGGTCACAAAGATGGACCCTAATCAAATATGACTGATGTTTTCATTAAAAGAGGACAGAGGTATTCAGACAAACACACAGAGAAGATAGTCATATACAATACAAGGAAAGAGTCCTTAAAATAAATAAGACTACAGACACCTTGATCTCTGACTTCTAGTCTTTAGAAATGTGAGAAAATAAATTTCTATTGTTAAAGCCACTCAAAATGTGGTACTTTGCTGTGGTGACACTGAAAACTTGCTACATCAATCTTTTAACTATTCTAAGATATAAAATAAACAGATTTGAAAACTAGAAGTGCATCTTTACAGAATACAGTTATTATAAGACATCAAGTAAGTTTTTTTTTTTTCTGAAAATCTATCAGTGGTATGGCTTAGATAGGTGTGATCTAAATGTCTTAGGAAGTACAAATAATTGCAGTTATCTTTTATTGTATTTTCTGTTCTGAATGTGTAAGTCTGGATTACTAAGGATAAGAGTTATTTTCAAATTTTACCAGAGCAGACCTCTGTTATGCAAAGCACAGTTGTGGAAATATTTATGATCCTATAATTTTGTATTGTATTACAAAATTGAACCAGTCAAAAAATCAAGTTATTGGGAACATAATTCACTCAAATTTTGTAAGAGTCTAAATAGGTTTAAAATTCTTGCATATAAATTCATACTTGGCAGGCATCCTATGCAACAACAAAATTGCTTACACCTTCAAGATGACATGACAGCCAGCAGGGGTGTTGGATAGCCTGCAACTTATAAGTAGGTAATTCTTTTTCATGAACCTTATAACTTGTGTAGTAAACCATACACAGATAATCTGCCTTCTTCTCTAGCTTTCTTTTGATTAACTTCATAAAAGCAAAGAATTATGAGGAGAAATTATTTTTGCATTGACTTCTTGTTGTACTCCTTTCACAATATAAAAAATGGTATCCTCTGATTCTAGAAGAGGGTGATAGGATAGTGTTCCAATCAAAACTATTATAGGAGCACATTTGCGGATTCCTGCTGCTTGTTCTTCCAGGAGACTTACACTGAGAAGAAATAGACCTATTGCTTTCACTTATCTTCATCATTAACATGTTCTGTAGAAAGAAAATTCCAACAAATCGCTGTTAATTTCAACTTGCACCAGGAGCTGGAGATAAACCTGAGTTCAGCATTGCATCTTTACCTGCAATGGATCTTCTGTGTAAAAAAAAACTAAAGAAAAAATCAGCAGGAGAAGGTTTTGAGTCTGAATTGGTAGAGCTCTTCTTTGGTACCCATTCCTTTTATTGCTAACATATCTAAAAAAGTATTATGATAGTAGTAGCTGCCATTTATAGATGTTTGTATATAATTCTGCATATTAATTTAAATTTATTATCTTATTGAATGCTCAAAAATGTTTTTCTGAATTAGGACTTGTAATACTCTTACTACAGAGATGAAGAAATTGATGTACAGAGAAATTAATTTGTCCAAAGTCATACAGATAAAGAGTTGATGGAAGATTCAAACCCAGACAGTTTAACTCCAGAACTTGTTTGCCTAGCCCCTGAAATATACTGCTTAAACAGCTTATATGGAATGGATGCTTAGTACATTTAATTATCTCTGTCTTTGTGAATGAAAGGCAGAACTGATACATCTCCCAGCCAGTTCTTTCTCTAAAGAAATAGTTACATGTCAGTAACTTTTAAAAAAAATGACTGTGTTCTGATATATATGCTGGTTGTTTTCCTTCCCCCGTTCATTCTTCTCCATCTGCAGCACATTGTGTGAACTGATCTATATGGATTACATTAATGGATTTTCTCCTTCAAGTTTCTGCTGGGTTTAGTTATTGGAGATCTTAGGCAATAGATTTGAAGAGAAGAATGAGGTGGGAATCATTATTACTTTTTATCCCTCCTGGTGGTACAGCTATGATCCAGCTGAGTCCCTTGACTAAAGATTTCAACTTCTTGAGAGTATCTTTCCCATGAGATGTGTCAGCATCCTCAGCCATCGGGTAGGATAATACTCTCTTTTCATTAGCTGTGGGGAATTGTGGTGTCCCCCATGGTCTTTCTATACTTTGCTCAGAATTTTGTATGTTATCTCTTTACCAAACTCTCCTTAAATTATCACAATTTGTATATGCCAACTGTTTCTTTGATGACTCTGATTAATATAATTTTTAAAATTATATGCCCTAATATAAAATATTAAGTATCTCACTCTTTCATAACTACTAAATGCTTATAGTCCTCAACTATTTCCTGAGTCTGTCTGCAAATTTCTCCTTGCTGTCTACCTTTGACTTACTAAATATCAGGTCAGTGTCCAAATAAATTTAACAACTAAAGGGTGATATAGGGAATAAACAAAACAAAATCCCACAATGTGATATAACTGTGAGTTCTGTCCTCTACATTAAAAAAGTATGTTCCTACTGTCCAAAATTTGTTAGTAATAATTCATTAAAATATGCCTGAGTATTTTTTTAACTATATTTAGTTTCTTATTTTTTTTTTAACAAAACAAGATAGCAGATACAGATAGTTTGCTGGAAAGTTAGAGTTCTCTTAGAGCACTGAAACACTGACCAACTGTAAAATACAATTATTATCATCATCATGTTTAAGCAATATTTATTGAGGCCTCAGTGTGTGTACATAATACAATAATTCTTAGGTTGCAATCCTAAGATACATTTCCTACCAAATGAAGCTGTTTTGTGTATGCCCTACTCCAGTCTCAACCATATTTCTACTTTTGTATTTCTGAACTCTCTATTAATGCTATTTCTGTTAGGATATTTCTAGAACATTATTATCATTATCTTTATTATTCTAGCATAAATGCTGCTCTCTTCATTTTGAACTCTAGTATTGGTGTTATGGATTCCCCTCATGAGCCACGGATGAAATCTGCCCAGGTTAGTTATTTGGAAATATTTGGGCTGACATTATGGATTATTTTTTTTATGGTCACTACTTAATTTATACTTGTTTAATGGTTATGATAAATTTTTCAAAAAGTACCAAAAATTTTGTAAATGTGTATCTGGTCTTGTATTCAAAGAGGAAGGTAAGAATAAGTGAGTAGAAGGATACTAACTAGCCCATCAATGTCATTAGAAAAATACCCAAATATATCTATTCTACTGCTTTGGTTTAATTATATCTCTTTTGTACTCAGATAATAAAAATTAATAGGGTTTGCAATTTCATTTCAAAATGAAATCAATTTGTTACCTCAAATTACCTAAAATTTATCTCACTCCTATGTATTCATTTATATAGAACATTAGATAACTTCACAGATGCTGGTCGACAAGAAGAGAGTTACCTGACACCAGGTTATTTGAGAATACAGCTGAATAGAAGCAGAGGTATAGTTTAACAGTTTCAGGTACTAATCAGATAATAATCTACTGCTTTTATGATAGAAACCAGTTTGGCTCTTGAACTTGCATCATTTTCTCCAATAGTCATAGAATTAGGGTCTTGGTTTTAGCCCTGAAAAACACAATTTAAATCATTCCATTTAGCTCCAAAAAAAGGTGATCTTATTCATGCCATTATATTTTTCCCCCTGAAACATTTTATGACCAGCTTACAGTGCCTCACTTTTGTGTTGTTTCTAATTTGAGAACAATAATGGGGGTAGGGACATAGAGAGTAATCTTATTTTTTTCTCTTCTTTTTCTCAATAAATGAATTGATTCGAGAGAACCTAAGAATTGCTTAGACAACTGTAATGATTGCAATCATTTCAAAATAGTCTGTTGGCTATTGATTGAATTGGAATGCTATATGTGAACATAGTTGTGATCTAATTTCAAATAACAAGAGTTCTGATTTTGCTTTGGTAGACTAAGTGACTTTAAACAGTCATTTACTTGAAAATAAAAGCTAAGTTTGTCAACTTTTTGGTATGTTTACATACAGAAATCAACAAAACAAAATAATTTTCTATATAATATTATCAAAATGATGGTACCTGCTTAGAGCAATATGACATAGACATTTTGGTGACACCTGATGTATTTGAGAAGATCAAATGGTTTCTTTCTATTGCCTAGGAGAAGGAAAAATGCCAAATTATCACTGTGGTTGTGTCAGTCAAACAGAAGTGATGAATGAATAACATATTTATGCTGTATCTTTTCTTTTTACCTAAATACTCTTATTGTAAATACATGTCTATATTTACTGCTGGAGCCTGCCAGCTAAGATCGAACAGTTCCTGAGAGAGAGAGAGTGAGGATTGAGAAAAGAAAGAGAAAGAGAGAGACAAAGAGAGACAAAAGATAGAGTCGGGAAGGCTAACAGTAAATACTGCGCCCCAAGTTTATTAAGAACAGTATATTTATACTCTAGGATGCGCATGAGAAGCAACACTCACAGATATGCAAACAATTTCAGTAACGAGCTTATTCATTAAGCCAATCAAACTTCTAGCTTGCAGGCACTTTTAACCCTTTCTGCAAGACAGGCAGCAGAAACAGCTCCTAACAATTTACAATATACTTTTCTCAAAAACTTATTTATTAACTACTAAGTCAAAGAATAACCAAAAAAAGTCATCTCATAAAAAAAGAAGAGGAAAAAGTTTAAAGTTTGATAATATGATACCTAATCCAAGCTAAGAACACTTGAAAAAATATATTATTGTATTCTCCATTTAGCATGCAGGAAAATAATTAATGTATAATATTAAAAGGAATGCATTTTAACTTAAAATATTATTAAAGCTATAATTATACATTAGCCGTGCTTTAACTTAACTCTACCACTTAAAATCTGTGTCTATATATAGTGATAATATATACTTAAGGGCAAAAGAAAGAAGCATGCATGGTGTTTGCTTTAAATTATAAACTCTTGAATTAACTAGAGTAAAATTAATGAGTGTTGTAATTAGAGTTAATTCAACCAACATAAAGAAAGGGATCATATAACAAAGGGGTAGAATGTGTGATTGCTAAGTTTCCTCCTTTAAATGAAGGAAGAGTCTCATAGCATAGTTAATAAGACTATTTTGTCTTGTTGAGAGATTACAAAATGGTTACTTTGATAGGTTTGATATGAAAAAGAAAAGAAAGTCACTGGACTGAGAATAAGAGGTCTAGCTTTTCTATTACATGGTTGTATTATCTTGAGAAATCGTTTCACCTCTGTGGGTCTTATTTTCTTCATCCAGCAGTATCGACTAATGATTAAGATTATTTGTTCTGGAACCAATTTGCTAAGGTGAAAATTGCAATATACCATTTATATGTGATATTAGGCAAGTTTCCTAATGTCTCTGGAAGTGTTTTCTCACTTTCACAATGTAGATTATAGTACTAGCTCATAAGGAGATTTTGAAGATTAACTGAAAATACTTTTAAACTATTTTGAATAGTACTTAGCCCATTGTAAATTCTTAATAAATGTTGGCTCTAATATACTACGGTGCTGCCATGAATTAATTGAATTTTTAAATTTATTTTGATTGGCATATTTATTCAAGATGTAAATTTAAAATAAGAACAGTGTTTTCTTAGATTTAACCCATTTGTTCATGTGAAATTCTATATTGATAGCCATTTTGCTAAAATGTAAGAAAGAGATTGTGCCATTTATGGTGTAATACATTTGGCTCAATGCAGATGAAGGCATATGAGGCTGTCAACACTCCTTCTCCATTTCAACTTAATTTGGTATCCATTTGCAATACTGGTGCAATAGCCTAAATTTGGTAAGGAGTTGAAAAAAAGAGCTTCTTGATGTACCCATCAAGAAGAGAAAAGCAAAGAGAAAAAAAGGTTTTTATAATGTTATTAATATGGTACCTGTTTTCTCTCAGCTTTGAGGAATTAGCTCTGAATTTTCTAAAAGAATTTTACATAAAAGCTGTTTTGAAGATTATCTTTGAGAGAGCTGGTCTATGTGTGACAGATGGTAATGTAAAAGCCACAGTTGGGTGAATAATATTAGCTTCATCACACTAAGCAATTCTGTAAATCTTCAGCTACATAGCAGAGACTTATTTCCACACACACATGTAAATGTGGTCAAATATATGTAACACAAAATTAACCATCTTAAGCATTTTTAAGTACACAATTTAGTAGTATTAAGTACATTCACATTGTTGTATAAACAATCTCCAAAAATCTTCATCTTGCAGAGCTGAAACTCTTTATACCCATTAAACAACTCCCTATTTATCTCTCCCACCAGCCCCTTGCAACCATCATTCTATTTTCTGTCTCTATAAATTTGTCTGCACTAGATATCTTCTATAAGTGGAATCATACCATATTTGTCTTTTTGTGAATGCCTTATTTTACTTAGCATAATATCCTCAAAGTTCATCCATGTTGTAGTATACACCAGAATTTCCTTCTCTTTTGAGATTAAATAATATTCCATTGTATGCATATACCACATTTTGTTTATCAATCCATCTATTAATGGACACCTGGGTTGCTTCCACCTTTTGGATATTGCATATAATTCTTCTATAAAGATGGATATACAAATATCACTTCAAGACTCCGCCTTAATTTTTTTGACTATATACCTAGAAATGAATTTGCTAGATCATATAATAATTCTATATTCAATTTTTTGAAGAACCTTTATAATGATGTCCAGAATGGCTGTACCGTTTTACATATCCATCAAATGTTACAAAGGGTTCCAATTTTCCCACATCCTCCTTAACACTTGCCATTTATTAACTTTTTATAGTAGTCATTCAATGTGTGTGAGCATACTAAGGACTTTTAAAATGTTTTTTTTCCCCTCTCTAAATTATAAATTCCTCAAAGCAAGTATCATAAGAATCTGGTTTACTGCTATATCTTTTATGCTTCATTCAGTATTTAGAACTCTGTAATACAGGTTCAATAAATGTGTTTTAAATATAAGAAGAAAAGGAGCACAGCATAGTTTTAGAACCTTGAGGGCTTTACTACTATATGGTGAGTCAGAGAGCAGCATCTCAGGCAAGGTGATTTGCCATCAAGCTCAGGATCAGATCAGAAGTGACCTATCTCTTTGGAAGGATTCATGGAGGAGCAAATATCAAGACATCTGCTGAGAAGAAATTCAGGTAGATAGAAATGTTTCTAAGGATAGAAACATTATCTGAGCACTTTTGAGATACTCCACAAGGCTTTCTAGAATTATTAAGGGGTATGTTATACTGAAGAGAGGTAAGAATAAAAGATAGTAAGTCATTGACTTCTTACAACTAATATAATTCAGATATTTCAATTTAAGTGACCAAATTTGATTTTAATTTTAAATAGTTATACTGACCCCAAAAGGGGCTAAAAATTCCCTATTTATTATTTTCATGTAACTGGCTCATTAATTTGATACATGATAAACAAATTAGTGGTGATCTTGTAACAATAATTAATAGTAAAGAAAAATTAAAAAGGGATAGCACCGATTAGAATTAGTTTGTGGCTTTAAAATGAGATGATAATTGTGTCCACTAGATGCTATTTTTCTCTATTAAAATAGTGTTTCCTTAAACATAAATGATAATAGATGTTATTTACCAGTCCAGAGGTCATAAAAATGAACATAAGTCATATGATTACCTACTCTGCTGTGGCATATGTCATTTTTACCACTGTATGCATCAGCCCATATCTAGAGTTAATTGAACTGAAAACAAGGGAAAGAATTTTCTAATTTTTAGGAGAGGTAGGGTCAAAAATAATAGAAGATCCAGAGAAAGATAAAGTTATAAGTGAATAGAGACTGCAAGTTTATAGAAAAAAAACAAACCAGTAGAAGAGAGGCAATAAATTAGATACATATGGGGATTGAGAGGCAGATAAGGGGGTTATATTCCATGGTTTCAGAGAGAATGTGAGAAAATAGTTTGTGTTTAGAGTTGCCTAACTTTGTAAGATTTTCTGTTCCAGTCCAGTCAATAGACATTATTAAAATCATCCCACTTTTTCTTGAGGTAACTTGAGTCTCTGTTTCATCCTTTAGAATCAGTCTAAGAAAGATTTATGTCCCCTGGTTAAACCTGGTCCCAAACCCACTTTTATGTGCTGATAGCAATTTCATTCTCTGCTAAGCTTTAGTTTGTAAATTGATTAAATACAATACGGGTTCAGGAAGAAAAGTTTTGCTTATATTACCATTTACTATCTTATATTGTGAATTACCTGTTTTGCTATGGAAGCTTAATCCCAGAATTAGGTACAACTGCCATTTATTAAGTGATTTTTTATCCAGTAGGTAGGGAGGTAGGCATTTAAAGATTTAAACCTCAAAATAACTGTATGAAATAGGCAGTAATATCCTATTTTATACATGAAGAAACTAAAACCCAGAATATTTAAGAATTGTTTCAGAGGTCACATTCAGGTCTGTGAAACTCCAAAAACTAAAACTCTGAAACATTAGAATAAGAGAGGGTGACATCAGCTTCTGAGTCAAAAAGTCTACATCTTCTCAAAGAAGTTCAAACATCCATGGAATGTAGAACTGCTAAAGATTGGTATGACATTGGAAATTGTGAAAATTGATTAAGGTAGAACAAGATTTCTTCTATGAGTTTCAAAGATGAAATTCTCTGAAGTGCCCCTGAATACTGCTTGGTGACAGATAATTGCTTTGTCTGCCTCTATTAAAAGTCATTTACCTTTAGGGTTGTACGATGAGTATAATAAATTCTGACTTTGGTTCCTTTTCCTTCATCTGATTACAATTCACAAAGACAAGGTATTTTTGCAAATATAAACCACTACATTTTGCCATGATGTTTCCTATTATAATTGTTTTACTTTAAATATATTTGTAAGATTTCTGTCTCTCACTTTTATTCTCTTAATTCATCTCCCTTTTCCATAAGTCTTCATTGAAACCACTTGGAAACTGCAACCAGGATAATCTTTAAGACATTAACTGTCTTAAAGTGACTATGCTTTTAATTCAAACCTGGCAAAATTTCCAACATGGCCTAAAGGCTTCAATATGACCTTGCCTTGCTTTCTTTTCTGTTTGCTTGTTTTTGTTTGTTTGTTTGTTTAAGCTTCTAGGTCTCAAGCTTTTCCTCTGCCTGTAACACTAGTTGAAATATTATTATTAGTATTATTTTTAAACTCAGTCTTCCCTGTGATTTCCCCCATTTTCTTAGTGCTGGAGAAAATGTACCTGATGTGGACGTTCAATACTTTGTCCCAAGTTTTGCCTATCCTCCCCACTTCTACAAATTTTCAAAGAACAGCCATATTCATACCAAAACCTTCACATTCCTCATACAAACAGTTTTGGACTGAGATGGGCACATAAATAAAATTTCTTCCCTGAGACTTGGAAAGTGGGTCTAAAAAATTTGTCTTAGACTTTATTTTTCAGAAGAAAAAAAAATTAAACTGTTGGTGTCAGTCATTTTCTCTTAAGTGAAGTAGAAGGTGCAGAAATTTATCTGCAATAAAACTCATGTAAGTAATTGTACATTAACATGAACTATCTGTGGCCATTACACTTCTCCCTCACCAGAAACTTTCTGGGTTTCCTCTGATGCTTCTTGTAGTCAATGGTTCCAGCCTCTTCCTAAGTCCCTATTGTGCCTCTGGCCTTATATTTCATAAGACACCATTGACTGTATCTTAATCATGAATATATTAGAAGTTCTGTTAAACCATCTGCACTTTACTGATACATGAGATTAACCAACACTCCATATTCCCTTTGAAAAACATACTGACCTCTCATTGCAGTCATATTTGAGCATGCTCTTGGCTAGTAGGTTCCTCTGTAGTATCCCGCCCACTCCTGATTCTGCTCTTTCAGTTCAATGCTTGACTAGTGTCCACCTTATTTATTCCCCACTATGCTAGTTGATTGTTACTAAGTTGGATTACTAAATTCAATTATCTATTACACAAAGCCATGGAATATGGGTGCAAAAATAAAAACTTTCTGTTACTATGAAAACAAAATCAAATACTTTAGAAAGATTTAAGAAAGAAAGAAAAAAGATTTTACAAAGTGCTGTGAAATTAGATGTGGCCAAGTCAACTCTAAAAGATTGAAGTACAAATATTTTTTTAAAAGTATTCTATGCATATTTTTGATGTGTCTTTGTTTTTGATACAATTTGAGAAACTGCACATTGATGGTAATTTTGGGTGTGGTTTAATCAAGATAGGTGACTCTAATCTCCAATCAAATCTATACTCAAAAAATCTTTGGTCTTATATCAGACTTTTAGCAAACAGATATACACTTGCAGAGTTAAGTTAAAATAGCATATTTAAATTAGGAATGTGTCATTCTTTTGGTCTAAACTTGAAATTTAATTAGTCTACCAATTCCTTAGCCCTCTTGCATTGGATAATAGCACTTTTACTCTGTTTCTGTTGATTAAAGTTCAGATACAGTTTGTTATTGGAATATCCCTATAAAAAATCTTTATTATATCATTTTTTAATGAATTATTTGGAATTTTTGCATAGCTAAGAAAGCTAAGAGGAACAGAAAACATTGCATGGGAAAGAGGAAAATTCAGAAGCAGAGAAAGATAAGATATTAAAGTTATCTAGATGACATTTGTTTTCTTTCAAGTAGTGAGTTCACTATTACTTTAAATAAGAAATATAAAACTGTGTTTTGATGTTTCTATTTATTTACTTCTACATTTATATTTTACTTCTTGCTAAAAGTATTTGAAATGGCTTATAGTAAAGCACAATTTATTAAAACTGAACCATAAGTGAAGAATTGTTCTTATTGAGCATTTACTACACTCCAATTTTATGCTGGGTTTGAAATGTTGTTGCATTTTAAAAATTAAAGCTTGTGAACAGTTTGAAAAAAAATGTCAGTTCTACAAAACTGCATATGTATTTTCTTTCCTTTCCTCTCTGCCTACCTTCCTCACATTTTATTAATCTAAAAAAAAAACACATTATACAATACATGTTGCAAACTTATGTAAAGCCATATAAAGGAGGTGCCTATAATAATTTTTAACACATGGTCTGATTTTATTTTATTTAAATGTGTACACATAAGTACACATATATATGTGGCTATGAAGAGAAAGATGGTTGTTTTAGAAGATGGCTGTGTAATAGGAATTTTGTTTTTATGTGTAGTTAGAAGATCTATAAAAATCATATTCAGAACTTCACTACTTATTGATCTCATAATTTCAGTTTTAAAACTTTTTCACTAATATTTTTGCCATCCTACATCAAAGATTATGCCAGTCTAATAGCTATAAATCTCGTTTCCAAGCTATCAAAAATCTACCACATAGCGTATAGATATAATTTATTGACTCTATAAATCTGCCTCATCTCTTGATTGACAAAAGTGAATTCACTAATTTCTAGCAGACATTTTAGTCTAAGAGTCTTCTTTTAAACAAAAGGACTCCTGCTCTTGGTTTAGGGCACAATAATGCCCTTACACATGCTTTGGGGATCCATTAGTGGTGCTCTTATCATATCACATGATGTTCAGCAACAACAAAGAAGATTATTACATAGTGTTTATAATGATTACAAGTATACAATCCCTGCTGTAAAAGAAAGAAAATGTAGGAAATTTGAAATTATTTTAACTCTGCATTTTATGTCCGTAGGTCCTCAAAAATATACTTAGGTTAGATTTGACTGACTCAAAATGTATACTTAAATGTGGTTGATCAAAATAAAAGAAGCTGGGTTTATTTTTATTTTTTAATATTCAATGACTGATATGGGATTTTTATAAGAGGTTAAAGCACAGAAAAACAAATATCTATTTTATGTAATAAAATATCCATTAAAAAAACTCAAGATGTTTATTATAGTTCTTATCTGCTCATTCTATTAAAGAAATTATTAAAGATTGCTTCAGGATGTGGCTAAAGTAATGAAGTACTCAGAGTAATGTCTTATAAATGTCATTCTTACAACTAATGGCTTCTGAGTAGCCATTTTAAATAGTAAACCTTTTAAACTTTTCTTTTTTGAACATTTATAATTTTAAGAAAGAGGCTCTCTACTTATTAAGTATGTATGCTATTGTACATTTCTATGAATGCAAATTTATATGTGTGTTTATACGTATGGGGCATTTAAGCTATAATCCAGTGATTCAGATTGACTATAATTCCATCAGAATTTGGGACAAATAGATGTCACTAAAATGTACCTATTCACACTTTTAGCAGCCTCCTTTTATATTCATGTGTTTAATTTAGTCCTCTCTAGGTCTCAGCAAAAAGTAATCTCCAAATATGAGATTTTTAAATTTCATGAAGGTAGGCACTCATAAATGTTTTTCCATGTTTTATATGCTGCTAATTCCAAGAAAGGTACCTGATATTTTAATTTAAGAATTAAAAGTGCCGGCTACAGAATAAGAATGTCTAAATGGGAATCTGTCATTGCCATTTGCTGTGTAATGCTGGGCAAGTTCTTTGACTAGTTCATGTCGCTTTCTCGAAGTATAAAATAGATCTGTTATCTGCTGCTATATTTGTATTAGGCTGTATTTATTCCTGTTGTGCAAAATCACTTCAGTTCCAGCAAAATTCTGCATACTTGTCTAACTAGATTATAAACTTAATCTAATTTTTAGTTTTCTCCTACCAATTCAAAGCTCATTCAAAAAATTTTTTTTGAAATCTACTTCAAATCTTTTTCTTGAATACTTATATAACTAATTTACTAATCTTATTTTGTGTGGGTTTTGTGTTAACCTTATTCTTTTATTTTTTCATGTCCACATGGTAGTGTAAAAATTGTTGAAAATTTTAAGCTGGATAGTGTGTGTGTGGGGGGGAAGTGAAGAGAAAGAACATAACTGTATTTGTTGGCATGTTGTAAGACTACTTCCACCCTTTTTTTTTTAAAGATTAGTATGGGCGCCCATCTGCTCAAATAATAGAACATTGAAATGTCTTAAATTTACTTGACATTGCACTAGCTAACTCATATAGTTTCCCCCCTTTTTATGGAAAAGATGGAAGAAAAAATCATGCTTTAATAGGAAAAACATTATAAATTGTTTTTTGGTTTTAAAATATAAGAATTTTTTGGTTCACATTTTTAACTTCACAACATTTTTCATTTTTCTATTAGTGGAATGTTTCTCAGAGGGGAGAGAATCTAAATTTATTGGTAAAGGATAAAGAGATTCACCATGTAAATAAATAAGAGAGAAGAAGAAAATAAATGACTTTATAGTTTCATAGAGATAAGTTAAAATCTCCTAAATTGCAATGAGACCAGCTGGCCATGGTTTTACTAGCTGTTGTGGAGTCTTGGGGGTGAGATGACATTTATCTACTTAGGGATGATAATGGCTCTGACAACATTTTTGGCAATCGTGAAGGCTGCTGGGAGTTCACCAGAGTTAATTACTAAAAAGTATTCAGTAGATTTGACTATAAAGAGATCACTAGAGATATGCAATTGAGTGATGTGAATGATGTTCTGTTATCTATTCTAATATCTGATTTGGTGGCAGGGAAATTAAAAGTCAATGAGCAATGTCTCAGTTGTGACAGAAAGTAGGCTGACTTACTATTCAAACAGTGGTCTGTAGACTAATGACATCATATCTACCAAAGAGCTTAGTAGAGATGTAGAACATTCTCAGGTATCTCAGGTAACTCCTCACAAACACTGCATCAGAATCTGCATTTTAACAGGATATTCAGGTGAATGCCCAGCATATTAGTTTGAGAAGCATTGATATAGACACCAGTTTTGAGAAGGCTGGCTGTGAAAGAAGAAACAATTATTATTAGGCAGTTGATAGAGGAAAAGATATAATTAAATAATTTTGTTATTATTATTATTTTAACTATGATTATTATTATTATAAACTGAGTACATGAATAATGATGTTTAAAGTTTAAAATAGATAAATTAAATAATAACAAATTGTATGTAATTTTTAGTGTATAGCTTTGAGAAATGAATCTCAGAGAGGTTAATATACTTAGTTAAAGTTATAAAATAAGATGTTGAATCATATTTCAAATGCAGGTCTGTCTGTTTCCAGAGTTCATGCCCATTATTATAATTAAAGTTGATTCTTAATGAGAAGAAACGTACTAAATTCAGGAAAGTTTGGAAATGATGATGGTTGTGTGCCGGGGCCAGCCGGCTAAGATCGAATAGTTCCTGAGAGGGGGAGTGAGGATTGAGAGAGAGAGAGAGAGAGAGAGAGAGAAGATAGAGTCGGGAGGGCTAACAGTGAATACTGTGCCCCGAGTTTATTTAGCACAGCATATATATATACCCTTGGAAGAACACGAGAAGCAACACCTACACATATGCAAATGATTGCTGACCTTTACATAAGTTCTCTCAAAACATCCTTGTTCCTGTTTTCCTCTCTTATTCCCTGGGGCAAGGAACATTCAACTCTTTCCATTAAGCCAAACTTCCTCCTTCACTAATGAGCTATCCATTAAGCCAAACTTCCTCTTTCAGTAAAAAACTATCCATTAACAAGCCCACCTGCTCTGCAGGTTTCTAGCTTGCAGGCAACTCCAACCCTGTCTGCAGGGCATTCATCAAGAATGGCTCCCAAGCAGTGTGATTGTTAATTTTGGTAGCATCGTTGATGGTAACATGATATGGGAATTGCTTAATTTATTTATTCCCTAGCTATTTTATTTAACAAAGCAGATCAATTTGGCTGCTAAAATAATTAAAGAAATGTTTAGAAAATATTTTGTAAAATAGTGGGTTCATGATAGGTACAGTTGTTACTATAGTCGCTACTATTTTTGGAGACTAAATATTGTGAAAAACTTGAATAAAATATAATTTTATATAAACATACTCTATCTCTTACTCGGTAGCCTATGAGTACTGTGGCGTTCAGCCTAGATAGTTACACCATTATTGATCTGCACAGCTAATTCTTCTCCAGGAATTGTTCTTAGCTAAAGAGAGCTATTTTGTTCTCTCTTTGGGCAGCTCATACCCAGTCACTACAGAAGTTTAAATATCTAGCCCTCTTGCTTCAGTTTGGTATAACCAGAGAACATCTGGGCTCCAGAATGCTATGTGGATCAGCGGAGGCCTGTGTCACAATTACATTATACTTCAATTCAATGATGTGCTGAAGCCAGCTCCAAATGGCTCCTGAGAGCCAGTTTGTGCATCATTCCCAATACCACATTTAGTGAATTTTGATGGTAGCTTGAAAGGATTACATATACCACAAAAATTGGCAAATGTTATAAATCAATTCTTTTTTTCCTGGAGAACTTGTTGTTAAGCTGTTAACAGCACATCACGAATCCAATTTCTACTTCTCAAGCCTGCATTCCTTATTTCTTTACATTTATCATTCTACTGTCTATTCCTCAATAAACTGTAAGCATGCACCCTCTTTGTATAATATGTTTCTAGGGTACCCAACCTAAGACAATGGCATTTTTGCAAAATTCAGTAAACTTAATTGAAACACAGTCATACTCATTCATATAGTTATTATCAATGACCGATTTCATGATAGAAATATATATATGTGTCCCACCAAATCAAAAATATTTACTCTTCACCTCTTCACAAAATATGTTTGTTGACCTCTAGTCTACTGAATAGCTACTGAGTTTCTCTAAGACAAATTAAGACATTCAAAACTAACCACAGTATCCTTCCTCTCCTTCATTTTCTAATTTATTCTTGTACCTGCATATTTCTTCTTTCTTTACAGCATCATACTCTATCCAGTTTCCCAAGAGATACTCAAATCCATATTTTTTCTCTCTCCTTATTTCATTAACATTAAGGGGTCACTTTGGGGGCACCTTTTATCTTCCCTCTATGCAACCAAATAAACAGTTAAACCCTTAACTTGATATATGTATTCTTTCTTGGTATACAATCCACCTGCTTTTCCAGTTTTACCTATTATCAGCCTCTTTCAAATATAGCTCTACTTTATGATGCTCTTTTACAAACCAGCAAAGCTCATTGTTATTTTATGTCTATGTAGATAGATCTAGCTCCCTATGATGGTCATTTCTTTTCTGATTCATAAAATCCTATTCATCTCTCAAGATCCAGCTTAACTATTTCTTCTAACTTTAAGGCATCTAACAGAATTTGTTACTCTTTCCTTGGCATTTGCAAGCACATTGCATTTCTCTCTACTTTGTACCACATGTGCTTCAATATTTGATTTTATATACAGTAGGACCAGTACTGTTTGCACAGCTGTCTTTCTCTACCCAGTGACTGAGTTCTCAGAATCATGGACAGTGTTTTGTTATTCCTTTTCATCTTCACCAGAATCTAGCACAATGCTTGAGGTTGGTTCTTAATGAATGATGCCTGTATAAATAAGTGAATAAAAATGCATCCCTAGAAACACCCTGAGATTTGTCATAGAGGGGACTTAATCTTATCAAATGGTAGGAAGTGATATATACCAGATTATAGGATATGATCAAGTTTCAGAAATGTGAAAAAACACTGCTTTCTGAGTAACATACATTTTAATTTGAGGGTTTGAATTTTAACAAAGAAATGCCTTGTACAACTTCCAGGACTAGAGAAAAATTTTGGATTTCTTATGAAATGTATTTTATCATTTTGGTTTATAGTCTTCACTGGGCTTGCAGCAGACAATAAACATTAAAATTCCTATTCTTGACATTTTGCATGCCCTTGCAGAATGGTTATGGGAGATGAAATAAATTACACAAATGATATTTTATCAGCTTTTTCCTCTCAAAATCATATCCTAAGATAGAGTTCTAAAAGTTCATGTTTTCTGACATCTCAGCTGCTATAAGATTAGACGTAGCTTTTTAATTCAAAGAATTAAACCAACTTTAACAGAAAGAGTAGGGCCTGGTTTTCTTTCAGAAATTGCCACGGGAACATGAGTGCTGCAAAGTTATTATACCTCTCATCTGAAGCATTTCAAATAATTTGGAATACCTCAAAAATTATATTTAAAACCTCTCAAGCATGATCATCCAGAATATTAAAACTGGAAAACCAGGTTATTTTATAATTTCTTACTGTTCTAAATATTCCAGTGGCACCAATTTAATAAATTGTATCTTCATCTGGAATAACATTTAAATCAGTGGTACTTTCTTAAAGTCTAATTATCAGACTGTGCATGCCCAAAATTCAGCAAGCACAAATATAACACAACAAATCTCTAAAAAATTAAAATAAATTGTTAAAAATATAACAGATAAAATTGACTCAGAGGTTTTACTTATGATCATATAAACACTAAAAAATCTTTTGGAAAAGAAGCTCATTGAAAATAAGATTTTATAGTCATTTGAAATGTAAAATTTTCATTTTTGACATATTACTAACTTGTAGTGCTATCTACATAATCTACCAGGGAACTGAAGTAAGATTGTTTTTCCTTCTTTCGATATAAAGTACAAATTTCACATTTTACCTAAGTTTTTACTACTGTCAGCCTAGTAAAAAGTTCTGTATGCAAGTTATTTTTTGAGCTGATATATGTTCATGTTTATTCTTAATTTTATTTCAGTGTTTCTAGAAGCAGTCATTAAAGATTGCTAGAAAGACAACTTTTTTAAAAAGGCTAATTCTCTTTCTTTAAAAAATGCAATTTCTTTAATTTCTTTCTACATTGAAAATAGCCATGTGAGTATAATTCAAACATCCTGTGGCAAACATTCTGTCATGAGTTCTTGATGTTTCTCATCATTAACAAATTAATTTTATTCTTTTTTTCTTTCCTTGTTACTTTGTGAATATTTGAACTTTATTTTTAATAGTCCATATGGACTATACTTTAGGTTTCTAAGTACTCAGGTAACATATTTTCCCACAAAACTCTAATAAAATGCATTATTGTTCTAATGATTTTAACATATACCCTGACTCATTGGAGAGAATGTCAATTTTTCCTAAGAAAAGACATGTTAGCTATTCATTTTATTTTATTTTTTACATTTTCTAACTAGCATAGAGCTAGATTCATTATACCTTAAGTAAATATATATTGTTTGGTTATTCATTCTTAACTCATAGCTTTCAAACATTCTCTGCTATGTAACATCTTCTTAAGAGACAATACTGGAACTATTTGCAGTGCTGGAGATAAAATGATACAGGGAAAAAGTCAGTCAGAAGAAGCTTAATATAAAATGTACCAGCATGAATTTATTTTATTTTGTCCTTAAACAGAGAGAAAACATGTGAAGGTAATTGCACCTTTAGGAATTAAAATGTTTAGATAAAAATAATTTCACTTAATGGGAAATACTTCAGAAAGGTTTCACATTTGATAGCATAATCTGTTTCTGAGCTTCTTATCCTGATCTGACTAATATTAAACACAAAGTTGAAAACATTTTTAGTATTTTTCTCTCTTCAATATCTGGAACAAAGAAAATTTTATGACTTTTATTTTATTGTTAATGAGCCTTTCCTAAAAATGAGCTGCAGATGCCATTAGTAGGTTAATTGATTTAATAATGTTCCTATGAATAAGCTAGCACTTCTGACTTGAATTGCTTTCTCAATTGATTGGTACTCTATAATAGAATTCTATAAAATGTATAGAAAGAGAAACAAGGAATTCAGCTCTGGATTTTTTGGTTAGTTCATTAGCATTTAGAAGTCTAAGAAATTATTACATTTTCAACTTGCTAAATACAGCATTTATTGCTAATAATTAGGTGCATGTGTTGCTTTTACAAAGACTCTAAAATGAGGTAATAAAAATGACACTAAGAAAAAAGAGTGTTAATAGCCTAGTGGTGTGTTTGTTTTTCAATTGCCAGCAAATAGCACCTTCTGGGGAGTTATAAGATGGAAGAAATAAGGATCACTTAAGGTAACCTGCAGAACAGTCTTGGTCCAGGGAAAAGAGGAAGAAAAGAGGTTGCCATAGAGAAGCTGCAAGACAGGTGTTACCACCACTGCCTCCACTGGTTAAAGGGTCACTGCACTCTAAGTCGCTTTTCAGGAAAAAAATTCTGAGTTTTAATGAAACAAGGTTGCTATTTATTTTAGAGAGTTATCGAAGTCATAGTTTGCCTGAAGGCCAAATGATTTTATTTAAAGTCAATATCAGTCTAGGCCAAAACAAAACTATGTATCATCATTAAAAAAAAAAAAATCTAGGATACATGGATTAATATAAAACTTCATTATAATAATTTATTGTTGTTAAAGTTGTATTTTTTAATACTTAAGAGTGAAATTTTAAGTGTTTGACATTATTGTAAAGGACTGATCATATTTTGTTCCTTTTATTTTTGTGGATAAATTAAAGACATTTTTTGTGTGTTCCTAATTTTTGTATAATTTATTATTTTTTTGTATTCTATAATCCTATATTATGTCTAAGTGGAATAGAAATCATAGACTTTTTCTGATTTTAAAGTTTTGTTTTTTTCTTAGAAAATTTTGAGGCAATGTGGTTGATAAGATTTTTAACTCTGGTATGAAATACATAAAGAATAACTAGATAGCAATATTTCTGAAAGAATCATTACCTAAATAGAATTTAAAAAAAATTAAATATACTTATAAAAGCTATTTTGCTTAATTCAATAATGCAAGTTTAACAAAAAAATCTACAAATATTACAGTTATATATATTGTAATATACTCTGATCTCTATTATTCTGATTTGTCTTATTGATTAAACAAAAAATATATGTTAGCTAAAATAATAATGTTTTTCATAAGGTTATTTGGCCAACACAGTTTCATAATCTTATTACTAAATTCAATCTATTACCCTATTTTTTAAAACTATTTAAAGACTATTAGATTATTTAATTTTTTAATAATAAATATACTTTAAATGTTAACTGAGAATTTCAATATACCAAATACATATGGGGTTTATCATTTCAAGTTACAGATACAATGCTTAGATATACTTGAAAGAGAATATTAAAATATTAACATTTGAATAATGTGCTTTGCTTTTTTCGAGCTGATTATATGTCATGGTAACCAATTACACATTAAGTATAGATATATTCTACAATGCCACCATTTCCAAACAAATTTTATTTATTATTAGATCATATCAAATACTTTCTAAAAAAATTTCAACAATTGTTCATTACAATTAGAAAAATAGTTAATCTCCTTAAGACTCTTTTATTCACCAAAAATTATTAAATATGTCCATGTATTAGCCACATTTTTAGCACCAGAGATAAGATAATCTATAAAACATATTTAATTGTCTTCATAGAGTTTGTACTCTAGTAGATTTGATGAGCCTTGGCCATTCCTTACCTCTCAGGCATCCAGGACTAGGGCAAGGAAAGTGAAGCACTTATCACAAGCACAAAATTTCAGAAGATTCCCAAAATCTCAGTAACAAAGGCAGGTAATATTTTATTATATTACTTCAAATAATCAAAATTAGTGCAAACAATCCACAATCACTAAAATAAAATAAAATAAATAAAACTGAAGAAAGAAGTGTCATTCAGAGATATTTTATGGTATAAGGTGAATGGATAAATTAGTGATAGTGAAATAAATTCCACCTCTTGCTGAGAAATTTACATGTGCAGATAGGGAGGGAAGAAATATATGACATCCAACTTTGGAGAAGACCTCTATCACCCTCTGTACCCTGATGGAAATAGTTCTAATTTCTTGCCCCTCCCCAAGATTTCATTACTTCCACATAAAACAAACAAAAACAACAAAACATCTCTTCCACTCAAAAGATTACATCAGATTACTTCATCAAGTGAAAGTCCAAGATCATTTCATCCTCTAAAAATACAAGTTGTCTCCCCATTCACATCTAGCATATGATGATGAAAAGGGGACAGAATAACTGTAAAAGATACTCCCATTGAAGAAGAAGGTGATGGAGGCGGTTTGTGCTCATTACTATTTTTCTCAATAAAGGTGAGGAAGAGAAGATTAGAAAATATTTACATTAAATTACACTGGAATACTAAACAAAATAGAAAACTAAAAAATATAGATGGAAGAAAATCTTTTAAGATTAAAGAATTGAATGGTTTAACTAGGGTTTGCTGATAATTGAAAAGACTTCCACAGACACTGGGAAAATATATTTGTTTATTTGTTTTGCTTAATAAATGACCCAATCCAGTAGGTAATGGGCACATGTAATGAACACCTAATATAATCTTGTAAAACAGATGACACAGAAGCACACTCAGTTACAGAGGTACTTGAGTCTTTATGAAAGCATCAATTATTGATGCTATAATCTGGTTTGAAGTGTGGCTCCTAGAGACTCTTTTAATGAATAATTTTACTCTTCTACGGGGGTTTTGATTCTTTTCTGATAATTACAAATTTTTTAGATACTCAGGCTAGTGATTTACTGTTTACAAGTTCAAAGACAGAATAGATCTTACCATCTCACAGGGAGAATCATAGACATTTTCCATAATTTCTTCTATCAACCAGGCCTAAATTTAAGATTACTCTGTACTATAAACATATATTATTTTAATTGATAAAACTTCTTAGAAAATATAGCAGTGATTTAACAATCTAATTATAAAAATATAACAACCTAATCTTTCTGCAAGGCTTTTAAATGTATCATTTCATTATCTTCTGAACTCCATTGTTTCAGCTAAGAAGTCAGTCACAGTTCTTACTGGTGTTTCCCTGTGTATAAAAATGTGCATTTTCTCTGGATGCTTTTAAAATTTACTCTATGTCTCAGGGTTTTTCTTTGTTTTTGTTTTTCGTTTTTTGTTTTTGTTTTTGTTTTTTAGTAGTTTGATGATTATGTGCCTTGGTGTGATTTTATTTATCTACCCTTCAGTTTCACTAAATCTCTTGGGATTTTGAAATGTTTATTTCATTAATTTTAGAAAATATTTTTTCTATCTCTTCATATAATTCCTCTAATTTATTATTTTTCTTCCCTCCTTCTTGGAATTCAATTTTATGCATATTAGTCCATTTGATATTATCCCATAGATCTCAGATGTGTTGCTTCAAATTTTTATGTTTAGACTAGCATTACATTTTTTTTTTTTACTTTTAGCATTTTTGTTTATCTTTTTTAGTTCTTTTTACTTTTTCTGCTGGAAAATCATCAGCTATATATGTAGTTCACTCTTTCCATTATATCTTTTAACATATTCATTAAAAAATATTGATCTCTTTGTTTAATTTCAGAGTCTTGGCCACCTGTGGGCTCACTTCTATAGTCTTTTTTTTTCTTTTGGTTCTTATATATCTACTCTTTGATACTTGTCATAATTTTTGCTTGTATGTCAGTCATTGTATGTAAAGATAGAGACCTAAGTAAATACCATTTACTTTCAAAAGAGTACAAATCCTACCTTCTACAAGGTAGAATTAATGTAGATGTGTGTATGCATATGTGTGTGTGTGCATGTGAGGAATTGAGTTATATTCTGTAGTTGAGTTGTTCATGAGCTTGGCTACAAATTTAGTTAGATGATGTTTACTATTATCTTGAAATAATTTGAAGGCACAATCTAGACTTTCCTTGAACAAGGCTTGAACTCTGAGCAATGGAGAGACTAACAATTTCTTTGTATTTTACAAAACTGCCTTCTATTTTCCCAACTGTGAGTGATCTCTCTTTGCTTTACAGCCTGGCTGCCAGCCATTTTTCATTGGAGATATTTTTTTTGTTTAAACATTTGCTTGATTTTTCTTCTACCCTATCTCTAGATTTCTGGGCACTGGAAAGTCTTCTATCTTTTCTGCAACATTACAGTGCTATTGCAGTGTATTCCATGAAGATCTAGAGTGACTAAGGAGATTTTTATTAGCTTCTTTAACCTATGCACAGACTTCAAAAGGACAGTATTTTGCATTCACAGAAGACCAATAACCAGGAAATCATTTGTGACCATTTTAAAAGATGCCTGTCACAAGTTAATTTAACTTTCTTAGTATGTAAGAAAAAAAAAAACAAAGCAAAAAAAAAAAAACAAATGAAAAACACCACCACCACCACCATCAAAAATGAAAAAAAAACTTGGACAATTTTGTGCTTTATCTGGCTTATTCATGTTATTTATGGTAGGAGTAGGTTGTGAAAATCAGAGAAGATTCTGTCTGTCTGGGTAAGAAGGAAGGACACTGGAAGACCAGGCATCTTCTTAAAGGGCTTGAACATAGACTCACTAACATGCAGGTACTCGCCCTGGGCTCTAGCAAAGAAATGGTGGCTAGAGAAGTGCCAGAGATAGGGAGAGACTGAGTTCTGTAGCTTCAGAGAAAGAAGTGGAGGGATAACGGCCATTATTCCAGTGTTAAGCCAACTTTCCATCCAGACAGTGGGCAGGCACCATCTTTCCTGTGTTGAGCCCTACTCCTGCTTGGCCAGTTTTGAAACTATATTCACCTTGTGAGTTCCACTCCCTCCACCATCGTGGTTTTTTGAGACCCTGCCACATACAGCTCTCTCATCACCAGAGACTCTTTCAGCTGCAGGCAGCCAACCCTGACCCATGCTGCAGTCTTTCCTAAACTCTCAAGGGTCCATGGACCTTAGGCAGGCAGCACCGACCTTGGTGTGCCCTGTACTTTTTTTCTGGGTGGCACAAGGCTGAGCAATGGTGCAAAATCTGAATCTTCATTAATCTGGTGAACACTACTCACCCTAACTGGTTGACTCCTGAAGATGTCACCTCACTAAACTTGCATACTACCTGAGGCTTTTTCAGTTGCTTTTAGGAAGTCTGCAGGTGGCAGCAGGCCTCAGAATGGCCTGTGCTTTTTGTTGAACTGCCCCAGGGCTGGTACTGATAGTGACCAACCTCAATTCACAACATAGCCTATCTCATGCACCTCCAGGGAGAGCAGAGACAGCAATCACTTTGTAGCTCCTATCAGGTAGCTCCTATTAGGTAGCCCTGAGCTAGTCACAAGCAGTGGCTGATACTGGCTTACACCATAGCCCCTCCCAACAGGCTCCAGAACTAACACATCTGCTTCAGAACACACCAGAGCAAGAAGCATACAAAAAGAGTACTGCTAAAATGAATCCTACTCTGTAGGGTCAGCCCTCACACGGCAGCTCATACACTGTGGTCTTGGCCAGTCCTCACAATCAGGCTGAGAGTCAATCCCACTCACTGACATTCAACAACAATTAGGACACAACTAACACAGGATGGTACACACAACCCACATAAGAGTCTTTCCTGGAGCACTCAACATAGGTGATCAGGGAGACTGTGTTCGTAGCCCCCAAAGAATATTTACTACATAGACCACTCTACCAAGACTGGGAGATGTAGCAGATCTACCTAATACATATAAAGAAGGACAGAAAGGCAGCCAAAATGAGGAGACAAAGAAACATGTCCCAAATAAAAGAACAGGAGAAAACTTCAGGAAAAAAAAAAAATTAACAAAATGGAGGCAAGCAATCTACCATATACAGAATTTAAAACACTGGATATAAGGAAGCTCAAGAAACTTATTGAGAACTTCAAAAAAGAAATAGTAAGCATTAAAAAAGACATAAAAACCATAAAAAAGTCCAAAATGAAGAATACAATAACTGAAATAAATACTATACTAGAAAAAATCAACTTCTAGATAAAGCAGAAGATTGAATCAGCAGTTTGGAAGACAAAGTAGCAGAGAACATCCAATAGGAACAACAAAAAGGCACAGAATAAAATAAAATAAGGATAGTTTAAGAGGCCTGGAGATAACATCAAACATAACAGCATTAGCATCATGGGGTACCAGAAGAAGAAGTGAGAAAGCAAGAAATTAAAAACCTATTTGAAGAAATGATGATGGAAAACTACCTAACCTGGCAAAAGAAAGAGGCATACATGCCCAGGAAGTGCATAGAGTCTCAAATAAGATGCACACAGAGACCCACACCAAGACACATCAGGATTAAAAGGCCAAAGGTTAAAGACAAAGAGATAATCTTAAAAACAGCAAGAGAAAAGCAGTTAGTCACCTACAAGGATGTTCCCATAAGACTGTCAGCTGGTTTCTCAACAGAAACTTTGCAGGCCAGAAGCGTTAGGAATAAGATATTCAAAGTGACGAAAAGCAAGGACCTAAAACCAAGGCTATTCTACCTAGCAGGCTATCATTTAATTTGAAGAACAGATAAAGAGCTTTCCAGACAAGAAAAAGTTAAGAGTTTATGACCACCAAACCAATATTATAAGAAATATTAAAGGGACTTTAAGAATAAGAAAGAGAAAAAATATGAATAATAAGATGGCAATAACTATGTACCTATCAATAATCACTTAAAATGTAAATATATTAAATAATTAAATCAAAAGATATAGGGTAAATAAATAGATTTAAAAAACATGACCTATATATGTGCTGTTTATAAGAGACCTGCTTCAGATTGAAAGCCACACACAGACTTAGAGTAAAGAGATGAAAAAAGATATTTCTTGCAAATGGAAATGTAAAAAGCTGGGGTAAAAATGCTTATATCAGATGAAATAGACTTTAAAACAAAGGCTATACTTAGAGGTAAAGAATAACATTTCATAAGGATAAAGGTATCAATTTCCTTGAAAACATTTATGAACCCAATATAGGAGCACCTAACTATCTAAAACAAATATTGATGGATATAAAGGGAAAGATCAACAATAATACAGTCATAGCAGGAAACTTTGACACTACTAAGGTGTACTTTGACACCTGAAATGACACATTAGACTAGATGGATTTAATTGATACTTTTAGAGCATTACACCCCAAAGTAGCAGAATATATATTATTTTCAAGTGCACATAGAAAATTTTTCAAGATAGACCACATGTTAGGTTACAAAACAAGTTTCAATAAATTTAAGATTAAAATCATATCAAGTATCTTCTCTGACCACAATGATATGAAACTAGGAGTCAATTACAATAAAAAAATGAAAAACACACAAACACATGGAAGCTAAATAATATATTATTAAACAATGAATGAGTTAACAATGAGATCAAAGAAAATATAAAAAGAAAACTTGAGACACTTAAAAATGTAAACACAATGACCCCAAATCTATGGGATACAGCAAAAGCATTCTTAAGAGGGACATTCATAGCAATACAAGCCTACCTCAAGAAATAAGAAAAGTCTCAAATAAACAATCTAACTTTACACTTATAGGAACTAGAAAAACAAACAAAGCCCAAAGTGAGTAAAAGAGAAAAAAATAATAAAGATCAGAGTCTAAAAAAACAATATAAAAAAATCAATAAAACCTGAGTTGGTTTTTGTAAAGGTAAACAAAATTGAAAAACCTTTAAGTAAACTTAAGAGAAAAAAGAGAGGTCCCAAATTAAAAAAAGAAAAAAGGAAATAAAAGAGAAGTGACAACTGACACCATAGACATACAAAGTGTTATAAGTAACTACTACAATTATATACCAACAAACTGAATAATCTGAAAGAAATGAATAAATTCCTAACAACATACAATCTTCCAAGACTGAATGAAAAAAATCCGAGTATCCAAACCAACAGACTACTACTAATAAAAACAAGTTAGTAATCACAAAACTCCCAACAAACAAAAGTCCTGGACTGGATAGCTTCACAGGTGAATTTTACCAAATATTCAAAGAAAAAATTAGCACCTATCTTTCTCAAAGTATTCCAAAAAATTTAAGAGGATGGCAGTCTTCCAAGCTCATTTTACAAGACCAGTATTACCCTGATTCCCAAACCAGGCAAAAACATTACAAAGAAAAATTATAGTCAGTATCCTTGATGAACATAGATGCAAAAATCCTTGACAAAATATTAGCAAACCACATTCAGCAATACACTAAAAAGATCAAACATTATGATCAAGATTGTTTTATTCCTGGGATGCAAGACTGGTTTCATATAATCAAATCATTTAACGTGGTACACTACATAAACAAAATGAAAGATAAGCTTGTGAGGGAGAGAGATGCCACTCAAGATTTGGAGAAGGGCACTTGAATAAGACAAGAAAGGGGCAGAGGTGGTGACATCAGTGGTTGTGGCAAAGGAACAAGTCACAGAGGGAATGGTGGGATGGCAAGAGACTGGGAACCATGGGTGGGATAGCTCGACTTTTGGGCACTCCCTTCACTATGCATTGCCATGGCGAAGGAACCTCCAGGCCCAGTGGGTGGCTCCTTGACCACAACCTACACACAACAGAGGTGGCTCACGAGGGCCTAGAAGGTCATCCATGACACAGCTTGTTTTGCTGTTGTAGGATGTTTACCACTCAACTATGCCAAACTCTGCCTAGGGCTGACAGAAAAAAATCACACATTTGGGATCCTCCAGGTCCTCCTACACATTTTTTGCAAGCACTATAGTGTGTGTGTGTGTGTGTGTGTGTGTGTGTGTGTGTGTGTGTGTGTGTATTAGTCCACTTTATAGTGTATATAAAATGTATACATACATAATATAGTAGTGATTTTTTTCTATGTAAGACATGTTTAGATCTCTGGATCTTATTTTTATATTCGCGTTGTAATAAACACCACAAGTAAATAAAGAATTCTCTCTGGAATATTCAAATCAAACACAGAGTAACCTTTTCTACATTGTCTTTTAGGGCTTAGCTCAATTCCTCCTTTTTCTCTCTAATGAATTATTTCTCTTTTTCTGTATTTTAATGCATTTTTATTCATTTATCATGGTTTCAACTACATTATATCATATAGATTTATTTGTTTATAAGTTCCACTAGAACTCCTGTAGAAGATGTGATATATAATAAATGTTTAAATATATTTGTTGAAGTAATGAATCCAGAGTATGATAACAGAACATGCTTTCTTAGTGTCCCCCTTAGTATCTGGCTTCATTAACAAAATATAGTGTCTTATTTTTGTGTGGTAATACCTTTTTTCTTTTTTATTTAAATAGCTAAAGATAATTTCATGTAGAATAAAAGGCTATGAACTATACAATTAATATTTCTAGACCTTTTCTTCACATTTTAAAAAAATAATCTTAATAGGTTTTGGTAAATTGACTTTGGTTGGTGGTAACTATGATGGAGAGGTTACTAATAAACAAATAAAAACTCTTTTTGAAATCAACATAAGTAATTTATTAAAATTTACAGATTAAAAATAATTTCAATAAGCAAAAATAACAGAATATAGCTTTCTAAGAAACAAATAAAAGGATTACTTGCTGCAAATAATTTTAAGCCTCCTTTGCTGAACTGATTTGGTTGATGTCCCAGTTAATCTGCCAATAAAGCAGTCACTTCTCTTGATATTTACTCATATTTACTAGGAATTTTGTTGTTCTCAGAAAGTTTGCAATCAATTCTTTATGTAAAGATGCCAGACTATTGGCAGCCTGAACTGTGACAAGGCTCATAGAATCATAGAATTATTATTTATGACATTTCATATCTTTTTAAAAATGCCTAGATACTTCCTAAGTATCATTCTGCAACTCTATAGTATCTGTTTTCAGTCATCCCTGGACAGCAAGTTCTCTTTTGTTTTTAAATGTAAGAAAAAATAAGTTTTTTAAATTTTGTATTACTTAACTATCAATCCTTGTACATGGAATTATCATGAAAGGAATATTGATATATAAAATATAAAATATTAAATTATTGGTTTGCAATTTTTTAGATTAATTATATGTTTATTAAATAAACATTCTATATTATACTAAGCATAATATATTTAATTTTTTGGACTAGCTTAAACATTATAAATTTATTTTCTCACGGTTCTGTATGCTGAAAGTTAACATTAAGATACCATCTGGGTTAGTTTTTGGTGAGACCTCTTCCTGGCCTGAAGACATTCTTCTCACTGTGCCTTCACATGGCATTTTCTATGTGCACGCATGGGAAGAGAAATCCCTGCTGTCTCTTCCTCTCTTAAAGGATTAGACTCTATTCTATCAGATTCCAATTTCTGGATTAGGGCCTCATCTGTTTTTAAGACTATTTGTAAATAGTTCTAAAAATAATATCCTGGTTCAGGAAAATTTATATGAACTAGGATTCAAATTGAAGAAGAATATTCTGCATTTGAAAGACAGAAGAAATATTCATGAGGAAGCCATTGAACTAACAGGTACTCCACTGGGCAAAGTATTTTTACTCTTGGGGGATCCCTTTTGAAAAATATTTAAATAAGTAAATAAAAACTCATTTTTTCCCAGATTGGTCTTTGATAGCCACAGAAGAGCAAAACTTATTCAATTTCTTAGTTTACCTAATTCATCAAGCACTTATTAAATAAGGTCCTCTGTTAAACATTAAGAATATTGCTGAAATAAGACATAAATAATTCCTGTTTTCACTGACGTGACATCCACAAATAGGTGATAATTATTAACTAATATTTATTTAAAAAAATAAAATTATTATGAAGGAGAACAATGAGAACTATTCTGCATGTTCTGGAAATGCTTCTTTAAGGAAGTTTTATTTGAGATCATTTAAGTAGTATACTAGATTACTACTACTATCGCCACAAATTTAGTGGCTTAACACAAACTAAATTTATTATCTCACATTTCTGGGATCAGAACTCCAAAATAGGTTTCACTAAGCTAAAATCAAGATTTCCAGGGATGCATTTCTTTTGGGGAGAGAATTTGTTTTCTTGTATTTTCCACATTCCTAGGTCTGAGTTTGTCTTCCTTCATATTCAAAAGCAGCAATTGTGGTTGTCACACTGATCTAGTGTTTCCATTCATGGTTCTCTCTCCTCTGCCTCCCTCTACTACTTATAAGGTTGTCTATGACTACACTGAACCTATTTGGATAATGCAGAATAATCTATTCTTATCAAGGTCAGCTGATTATCAATCTATGCCCATCTACAACCATAGTTCTCATTTGTCGTATAATTCAATCTATTCATAAGTTCCAGGGTTTGGATTTGGATGTATTGGGAATGCCATTATTCTCCTTACCACAAGTAGCAAATTAAATGAGTAGGACTTAGCTCAGTAAAGGCAAGTAAGGAAGTAGAGCTGTCAACCAAAGGAAACAAAATGAGAGAAGGCTCTGAATTGGAATACAGTGGTGTGACAAGGACTTAAAGTGAATTTTCTGCTCAAGCAGAGGATAAGGGTAGGAGTAAGAAATGATCAGGCTTAAACCACGGATGACTTTGAATCTATTGACCTTGTTACATCATGAGGATCCGTCTTTTGGCCAAAAACTATGGCCAATCACATTGTCTAGAGGCACCTAATTTCTGAAAGGCCTTATGAAACCAGTATTTCTCTCAGCATTTATTCTCTACAATTAGTAGTGGTTTTTTGTTTGTTTAAAAAACAAACAAACAGAACAGAGAACCAAAATCAGAATAACTTAGTCTGTTGGGGAACATTTTTATTTACTGTTTCTAATATAAAGTCAGATAAGCTTTATCTTTTATATCAATGACATGGGCAATTTTCTAGTAGGTTCCTTAGCTGGCAGTATCAGAAAGAATTGCCTAGGTGGAGACAGTTTGAAGTTTTATTGCTGTATCCTACAATAGCAAGGTACTCACAGTTCCTCTTTATTTTCTTTCTGCTTTGCTAAATTTCCACAAATTTGCTAAAATTTTGCTAACTTTTTCAATTTTTACCTAATCACTGAATGAAATAAACTGTGACTTATGTTTTATAATTGATATAGCTGTTTTATGGACTATCATAAAGTAACAGATTTATCTTTTTCATTCTTCTGTGCCATAATGAGGGTACATTGCTTATGACAATATTACCTTATAGTCGGGATAGCCCCTATTGTCTGTTTGTGTACCTTCTCTCTTCCCCTCATCAGTCAAGGCTTCCAACATCAGGATGCCTCTCTTAGGGTGGTTCTTATAGACTGATTGTGTTTTGCCACAATTCAGATGTTGTAGCTTTAACATCCATGTAAATTGGTGCAGCCACTATGAAAAACAGTAGGGAAGTTCCTCACAAAATTAAAAATAGAACTGCCACATGATCCAGCAATTAATATGAAGAAAATAAAACACTAATTTAAAAAAAATATATGCACTTCTATAGTCATTGTAGCATTATTTATATTAGCCAAGACATGGAAACAATGTTCATAAAAAATGTCCATGAAAAAATGAATAAAGAAAATGTGAATATATATATATATATATATATATATATATATATATATATATATATTCAGCAGAATATTATTCAGCCATAAAAAAGAATGGAATCTTGTCATTTGTGACAACATGAATGGACTTTGAGGGCATTATGCTCAGTGAAATAAATTACACAGAAAAAGATAAACACCATATGTTCTCACGTGGAGTCCAAAAGCAAAACAAACAAAAACAAGCCCATGGCTATAGAGAATAGATTGGTGGTTGCCTGAGGTAGTGGGTGGTGTGTGGGTGAAATGGCTGAAGAAGGTCAAAAGGTATAAATTTCAAGTTATAAAATAAATGTCATGTAGATGTAATGTATAGCATGATGCTATACATTAGAATATTGTTTCATATATTTAAAAGTAACAGAGTAGATCTTAAAATTTATCATAATAAGAAAAAAATTGTAACCATGGTTAAAAATGGATGTTAACAGGGCTTACTGTAGTGATCATTCTGCAACATATACAAATATTGAATCATTACATTGTATATCTGAAATCAAAGTAATGTAAACTTTACCTCAATAAAAAAAGTTAAGTTCTAATATAAGTAAGTGAAAAACACCTTATGAACTACCTTGTCTTCAGTGTATACCTATAGAGTTATCAGTTTGCTCTCAGAGCTTGAAGAAGTATAAGGCTCTTTACAAACAAAAAGCTTTTTACATGACATGAGGATGAACTTTGCATAAAATTTATGTGACACCTTTCAAACAGTTAAAGGAAACTGAGAATCTGTAATTAGACCTTAAGTAAACTACAAGTGAATAGAATACATTTTTTTTTTCAGTTGAAGAATCAAGGGTAAGTGACTGAAGAGATGGAAAATAAGGCATCTTGAAAATCTAAATTTCTGCAAAATTTCTCAATAGCTCTAACTTACTTTAGGGTTTTGAATACATATTGGTATTTAAACAAATTTAGAAGAAATTAATAATTCTGGCCATGTATAAATATTTCTTCTGCATCATAACCAACAAACTCTTGCTTTCCCTTTCTAATCCCAGTAAAAACTTTCTATTAATTATATGAAACACAATTTCTACTAATAAAAAGAAACCATAAGCCTTGAAAAGAATGCCACTTGTTCAACTTATGTAACCTTTTTGTTTTTGATCAGAGCTTTTACTCAAATGTTTTTTTCATAGTCACAGAATAAAGAAATTGATAGAAATTGACCTTGAAAATTAAGTTCTGATAACAATTTTAATGGTGACAGAACCACAGAATTGAATGATTAACAAAAGAAGAACAAAATTTCTATGAACCCACCATGCTTGAAATTTTCTCATTTATAAGCATGTCACCTTATCATTAAACAAAAATTATTGTTGAGAAAATAGACTGCTTTATGATTTTTCTTCCTGTTAATATAAGCATAGATAACCACATATTCTGTAACTAGGAAGTATTTGAACATTCAAAACTGGGTCTAGGAGAAAAAAAAAAGGTGGCAATACTAATTAGGAGGAGAAAGACATAGGTAAAATATTACCAAAATGCAAATAAAAGAGGATAACCATATTTGCATATAAATTTAACTGAAGGCTATTTATTAGGTATCAGGAATTTTTGTGGTTTTAAATAAATCTAACTAAAAATATATAATCTGTTAAATATATAATCTGTTAAAATTACTCAAACTGCATAGAACACCTTAAAGATAAAGAATACTTTATGCTGACCTTCAAGATTAACCATTTTAAATCACTCAAACTGACATTTCAAGAAAATGTGTTATCACAAGAATCCCCTATAAAGATGGTTTGAAAGCTCATTCACAGAAATCTCATGAGAAATAAGAGTGGGCAGGACTGTGACAACAGATTTGCAGAACCAAAAATACTCTGGGGGTTCATCATGCAAAGCTTCTTGACTATTGCTTCCTAAAGTACACTTCTCTCTTAAAAGTTCGGAGCTACATTGACACTCCCTGAAGAAGCTCTAATGTTTGACAGTCATCATGTAAATGTGATCAGTTCTAAATTTTATTATCAGCTTCTCTAGATTAGCTAGCTCTCTTTTCTTTTCCAAAGGAGCCATTGCAGTCTCTGAACATCCGTTCTCACTCAAGAATAAATTTCTTTCACTCTAGTCTCAGAAGTTCCAGGATGGGCCAAGACTCATGAAGTTGGGTGAGTGAGGAGGTGCTATTTAAGGCAATCTATGTGATTCTATATGTAGAAAGAAAAAAAAATGAAACAAAATGATTAAAAGTCTGATCATAGCATTTCTAGGAAAAAATTCTCTGGGCAAGAAATCTTAAAAGGACACCTTTGACTGTGGAAATGAGCCCTCTCGAATATGGCTTGGAAGCTCAATGGCACATCAAAGAGAAAACTAAACTGCTCAGGAAAAAAATGGAAAAGAGTTTTGGAGACTGCAATAAAGAATTCTAGGGAGATAAATAAAGGAGGTCTGAGAGAGATAAAGGGGCTACAGGAAAACAGCAAATGACTGATGCTTGCACAGAAGAAAACTGCAGTGGCAATTTCTCTTCCATAAATACCCGAGGCACTTTTAAGAACAGGGTTTATAATGTTAATATACAAGTCTTTTTCCCAATCCAAGCCCCTAATGTACAAGATGTAAAAGTAGAGAAATCATGAGATTGAGTAGTATATAGAAATTCAATAACTCTTTTTATCCTTCTTAATGAAAGCTACTACTCATGTGTCATCTTTCAATGAAATGGCTAAAATCCAATAAAATTATGATACCAATTTCTAGTAAAGAGGTAGAGCAATAGGAGCTCTCATTCATTGCTGGTGGGAAGGCGCAATAACACTGTCACTTTGGAAGATAGTTGGCAGTTTTCAAAAAATTAATCTCCCTTACCAGACAATCTAACAGTTGCACTACTGGGCATTTATCCAATTTATTTGAAACTATGTCCACACTAAAACTGGCATACAAATGAGAGTAACATCTTTATTTGTAATCACCTCAAATTGTAAGCAACCAAGCTATCATTCAATAGAAGAAGATATGAATTGTGATACATCCATGTAATAGAATACTATCTAGTATTAAAAAGAAAAGAGCTAATGAGTCATAAAAAGACATGGATGAATTCTAAATGAATCAACTGTAAGAGCATCCAATTGCCAAATAAGGACAAATTTGAGGGGAAATATAAAGGAGTATTAGATTATAATCTAAAGAAAAAAATAAATATCCAATAGTCCGTATTGATATGAATAAATAATTAAATGAATAAATAAATAGAGAAGAATAAACAAATCTGCAGGCAGAAAAATTCCAAATAATTTATGTAGGTAATTCATCCTTGAGGAGGTGGAACATAACTTCCCACTGCTTAAGTGTGAGCTGCACTAATGACTACTTACCAAAGACTACAATGGACAAAAGAGAGAAAAAAAATAAGTTTATAGTGGCAAAACCTGACAAATTCTATCTCAGCTTAGGATATCAAGTTTAACATTAACAGTGATAAATCACATTGATGGTATATACCTTTGATATGATGTAATGAGTATAAAATTTCACTTCTATGGTCTTCTTTCCATAAACCCATAACTGTGGTCTAATTATGAGAAAAATCTCAGGGAAATCCCAATATGAGGGCATTATATAAAATGACCTAAAAACTCCCTGAAATTGTTAAAGTCATCAAAAACTAAAGTTTGAGAAACTAAAACAGTCAAGAGGATCCTAAGGAGACATGATGATGAAATGCAATGTGATATTCTGCATGGGATCTTGAAACAAACAAACAAACAAAAAAGAGTATTAGGTACAAACTAAGGATATATGAATAACATATGGACTTTAGTTAATAATATATCAATATTGTTAATTAATTATAACCATACTAAGGTAAGATGTTGACAAGAGTGGAAACGGGATATGGAATATATGAGGATTTTTTTTGGTACTATTTTCTGTGAATTTTTTGTAAATCTAAAACTATTCTAAAATCAAAAGTTTATAAAATATAAGTTTAGTCCTAAAACGTGAAAATTACATTTTTTTATAGTGCATTTCTGGATGCAGGAACTTGTAACAAGCTGAGTAAAAACACTTTTTATTTACAGAGTTTTGAATATAATAGACCATGCAATTAAAAGGAGAGTGTGGACAAGGATAAATTTCTGAATATAGTGAAAAAAGGTAAGATGAAGTCATCTTGCTAACAGTATATTCTGTGCAGTCCTATATCTTAGCAGCACTGAAGAAAATATCTTATAATCTAGCACCTATTAATCAACTTGGTAGGAAATAAGACCACAAAACTTTAGTGTGCTGAGGATTTTCTTAAGTATTTTATAAGTTATCAAGGTAAAATTATTATTTTATTGCACTTCCTGCAGAAAACATTTAGCTTTCCTTGTCATTATCATCACTGGCAAGTCTTCTTTGATTTTGTTGACAATTTATTTGGCTAGGATATTAACTGCTATTAGTCTTCTAAAGAGAAAGAAAGATTGATCTTTATGGAGAAGCCATTTGAGATAGAAATATATGTGACAACAGAAATGTAATATCTAAGGCGGGAAACATGTTGATTTAAAAACATGCATAGAAACTGTGCCATAAATTTCAAACATTTTAGATACCATAATTATTAATTTTTATGTATTCTATTTCTTATGTTCCCTTTTTATCTCAAATTTAGTTGGATTATTCATTATAAAATAACACTTAATCAAATACATATGCACTCTCTATAATTGTTAGCAACTTTATTATTATTGGCTAGGACTCTGTGTTCTTGATTAGTTGCTATTTTTCTAAAAATGTTTGTGGTAATTTATTATTCAGTTTAGCAAAATGGAATGGTTGTGCTTCTCCCCAAACACTCACACCTAACTGGCTATAAAGTAACATGATTTTGTAATGAATAGCATTTGTAAAACTTTTTGCTACACATTATGATAAGAGGAATATTCATATAAGAATATAGTCTAGTGGGAAACAAGATACATTTATAAGAAATAGCCATATTTTAAAAATAGCATCTGTGGGAGGGAAAACCCCATTTACTAAAATGCCTATATTTTATTGCTGTTTTCACATCAAAATCAATGGATATGTACACACACACACACACACACACACACACACACACACACACACATGATTTTAATGATCTAAAATTATATGACTTTTTTAGACATTGTGATTATTTCTGTGATTACAACATAGCAACTCAATATATAAATACACATCTGTCGTTTCTAATTATACCTGTTCTGAACATTTCCATCATGCTAATTTCATTTGCTAAGTGGGAATTATTGAATTTGCCTTTCCTTTCACTTTGTATTTGTTTAAGCAAACACCTGGGGATTTCTACCTATAGGGAGAAATATAATGAGATGATTCAAAGATACAGCTTACAACAAAAACTTGTTTTTATTTATTTTTATTCTTATTTTTTTGTTGTTATTTATATAAAGTTCAAATTTCCCATTTGTCCAAAATTAAAACTGTTTTATCCTCTTCATCTAGATGCTATTGGGGTGGTGGTGGGGGGAAGAACACTGCAATATGAAAGGTTTTACCCAGAAAAATGACTGATTAAATTTTATAATAAGTAAAAACTAAAAAAAGCAAAGCAACAAACAAGTTTTTTCTAATAGTTTTTGGGATTCAAGTAAACTCATTATGTCCATTTAGACAACTTGGTTCAATGTGTCAGTGAATCATATTGTTAATCAATCAACCAGTTAAAGAGCTTACTATCTTTATCATTCTAGGCACTATATATGACATTAATTTTGCTGTCATTGATAATTTAGTTGAGGAGAAATGTCTTACTATATAAATGACATATAGGACAGTTGATACTATTAATAAAAATCAGAATACATCACATAGCTATATGTTATTAATTTTTAAGAAAGGGTTAAAGAAGTTTAGACCAGTGATGCAAAACTTTAAGAAAGGGGTGAATTTATATATGGGTTTTACAGAATGACTAAAGTTAAGATGGTTCTTAAGGAGTAAAAAATATATTTCAAAAAAATGAAAAGAGATAGAAGGCAATGAGAGCATGGCCAGAAATGACTAGGAAGATGGACCAAACTTCTACTTTTATTTGAAACTCCAAATCAGTAATACTGACAAGGACTATGAAACCTTTTACAGATATGTACTAGAAACATAAATATAATTTTTTTGAAGTAAACCATTTAAAAATCACATCTATGCTTAGTATAAATTTTAACCTTACCTAAAGCAGATAGGAAGAACTGCTTATCTAATTAACAAAGGAGAACCAATCTTCTTGACCCATTTCACAAATTTCCTCTTATTCTCTCTTTAAAAGTGTCTAGTCCCTTTTATTTCATGATTAATTTTCAGGGTGACTGAGTAGCTCTTTCCTGAGCAGTATGTCATTCACTTTATTTAGATATGGGCTTATCTTGAAACATGTTTGGCACCTCTTCTAGAAGCTGAAAATCTCAAACTTCAATATTCTTATGGCCAGAGAATAATAAACTATTATTATCTTCTAAGAGAGCAACTGGGTCAAACATATTGAAAAAAGATTACTAAAATTAAGTCATGTACATGGCATTTGGTATTTTGTTGTATAAATTGGCATATCAGTGAGAAGTTGCTAAAATATTCCACATTAGTCTATTTTCTTTACATAGAATAACTATTTGATGAAACAGAAAGCAGGAACTTCATTCAAATATATTGTAATGTCAAGTCAACAACAATTGCATAGTAATTTAACAAAAAAATTATACATTATTTGTGTTACTTACAATGTAAGTTTTGGTGCTGTGGCAAGACACCCAGATCTCCCTTTGGGAAGGAAGGACTCATTTTCTAAGCTATTGGAAATACTGCTACAGATATTTTGCACATGTTTTTCACTTCGCAAATGGCGTTATCTAAAGAGCTGTCTGGACATGGCCTCACTGCATTTTGGGGCAACCAGGATACAATGATTGATCAATGTAGGGATAAAGGCTGCTTCTTGCTCCATCTTGAAGTAATTCTAAAGCTACCCATTGGAATCAACAAAGGCCTTCACTGGGACTGCACTACAGTTCAACTCCTCCCCTGACTAATTCTGTTTCCATATCTCTCCTCCCAGAGGTGTCTGTACCAAGTCTATTTCTTAAAGATATTCTCTCAGAGTTAGCTTCCTGTGGAGTCCAACCTGCAAACATTTTTAAATATGCTTTTATGTGTACCAACATTTCTTAACCAAATATTAAACCCACATATTTGTCCTTACTTGAAAATACTATATTTGCTTCAAATTCTTTGTAATCAAAACATTAAGATTAAGAAAGGGATATGTCTATTCTTATAGTACCCTAAACAGTCTTCTACACATTGTGTTACTTTATTTCTCTTACTCACCTTTGAAAGATAAGTGTGATGCAGGAGCTATATAGTATATTGCAGTTATTGGGTTACTGTAAGAATCAGTAGAATTAATATTTAAAAAATCTTTAGGATGTCCCCTGGCATATGGTATTTGTTATCATTTTATTATGGCCTAGAAATATTCCTACTCATTATTTCCTGGATTCCCTTCTAAGAACATTTTTTTTTTTCTGACAGATTCAGACAGATTTAATCATTCTCACCTCTGTGCGACCACTTTATTTTCACTTATACCTAACTCTTTTTCTGCTGTATTTTTTATCTCTACTACTACACAATGAGTTTACTGAAGGAAAAATTATATTTTATCATTCTGTATCCTTGCAAGAACGTGTTGCTAAACATGCATGGCATTGATGATTATCATTCCTAGCTGACTGGTAGGATCATGGGGGCGGGGGGTGGAAAATTCTCAAAATATGTATGCTCTGAGATTAGGGTTCAACAGTAAACTTGGATTTTTATTTTTAGAAAGTTCATCATGTGATTTTTATGTTCTGGCAAGTTAAAATTCTCTCTGGTAGGTACATGATAAATAAATAAATAAATAAATAAATAAATAAATAAATAAGCTGACATTTTTTTCCTTACTATTTATTAAGAGGAAACATTCTTATTTTTCATTCTCATGACTGTATAGAAAAATAACATTTTTTGTTTGAAAAGAATATATATATATTATTTGATTTATATAATATATATTTTTTTATATTTGAATACTCATATATCTCTTTTCAACTTTCTATGATAATGTCTAAATAATCACATATAATGCCTTTGGATTTATTTTTGAGTGTCTCTGAGTATAATTCCACACCTTACCAAAGAGTTTAATCATGCAAAGGAAAACTTCAGACATCCAGAAAGATTGTATCCAAGCCTTGACTCTGTTCCTGCTTTGAGGAGTTCTTCATTGAATGTGGTGATTTATGTGTGTCTAATGTATCCACTAACCAAATCAGTTAAAATGTATATGTTCCTTATTATCTCTAGGTTTCCCAAGGAGAAGAGTATATGTAGATTATATAAAAAAGAAAACTTCATTGGGAGAAAACATTTAAAATACACAAAAAATAAAAATAAAATAAAATCTAGAAACTAGCAAGTTTTGTGCCAAGTACAACAGCACTTATAATCATGAATGTGGCTTATTGTTGAAGATAGGTACATATTTTATAGAAATATTTAGCTATTAATAGTTATAGTGTTAGTAACTTTAATAATACATCCAAATCTGTATAACTTTTATTGGCAGAATTTCAAATATTCTACTGTGATTTTCCAAAAGCGTTGAAATAAAAACACACACATACAAATACATACATTTAAAAAAATTACAAATAAAATAGAAACAGATAATTAGCAAAATGTCATTTGGTCAGCAGGTTAAAGTAAATGAATAGTGACCTTGTATAATGACCTTGGAACTGAAAGATAAAGTGAATTTATGTGTCTTCCTGTAATCCTGGAACAAGTGTACTTTATCTAAAGAAAGAAGTATTTAACAATATATCACCAAGTAAAGAACATGAGTAAAACATTACCTCTTCTCCTAAACATTATTTCTAATAGTTTTTTTAACTGAAATTTCCACTTGGTTTCATAATATAATTAGTTATTTAAATGATACACCTTTTTTATATTTTATATTCAAATTTCTTTGGTTATTTTCAATAACAGATATTTAAACACTTTCTCACTTAGAACATATTTTTTTGTTGAAAACATCTAATAAGATGTCCCCTGATTTGAAAATTGCATGCTGAGTCATATTTCAATACTCAACATAATGTACAAGTTCATGAACACATACTATTTTTCTATACGACTTCTGGATCATTTGGGTTAATTGTATAGTTTTCTCTAATGTACAAAAAATTTACATACTGTTGTTAAAGGATCTGATTTTTTATGACAAGTTCCTGGTACATGTTGGTTTATTTGGCTTTTAGCTTTTTAACAATGTCAGCATGTAAGGAAAGTCACTGAGATTGGGGGGCACAACAACAGCTACATTTAATTTTCATTAAAATTTTTGCCACAATGGTATTTTATTCCTCTCTTTTATAAAGCTGTAAGCAAGTTTCTTAGGGCTGAAAATTCACTTGGGAGATCTATCTTCTCTTATGTTCTCAAGAAAAAAAAAATTAAACCTTGCTCTCAAAAGAAAATTCTGACTAATTGAGGATTATGAGCATGCAACCCCAGCTCTAAGCCAGAAATGTACATACCTCACTATCGATTAAAAGCCTAGATTTTGTCCAGTAGAGTTTCAAGTCGTTTCTGTCTATAAAAAATAATTTCAAATGTTATATTTTGAATTCTGTGCAAAATGAATCAGTTTTGTATCTAATCTAGTTTTCCAGTTTTCTCAAAATACCTAGTTTCTCAGAATGCTGTTTCAACCGACTTTGTCATTTACTGGTTTTCTATTTAATGAATTGAATATATTTTATATGTATCATTCTGTATTAAAAAATGTTATGAGCGTACTACTAACCTTTATACATCTTGCGTATGAAATGTTTATTTTTTGCTTATTTCATAGAAGAGTTTGGTGTGGTTGTAACATGTATGCCACAGAAAACCTCAATGGACTGTTTGATAGCCAATAAGACAACTAAAAGTTGAATTATTTATTCCCAAGACCAATCTTTATGGTAAAATTTTGAATGAAATTATCTTTTAAATATCTTTTCTAGTTAGAAAGTACAATGAGAAGACGTAATTCATGCCAGTGTTATTCCCAGCGTATTCTGAACATTTCCAGCGATTTATAGATAATAGATTCTTTTATTTTTCCTCTTAATGATTAAAATTATTTGTGGTCTAGGTTAACACTGGAAATAGTGAGCTATATTGTACTACCCCATAGACAGACTTAACACATAAGTCTCAATTACAAAGGGTTACTATGTAATTATATCAATATTTTAATACAGCCTACATTTGAATTTTGTCTCAGGAAGTCAAGCAGCAATAAATAATTAATTTCTATTTCTCCTATAAATTATTATTGTTATAAATTAGTGAGCTATTTTTTGACAGATGAATGAAGCAACAAGTAATTTTTTGTTAAATAATTGCTTTTCTTAAATCACATGGCTATACGAGGGTATATGTTTATTTTTTCCCAATCCTGTACATTGCTTAGATGTCCTTAGGGAAAAAAAAGGCAGCTAAATTGGGAACAAAAGTAAAATTGTAAGATGAACTTTTAGTCATCCAGAAAAGAGTAGGATAAAATCCTGAGTTATTTTAACTCTTACTACAGGGACTAGATTAGTTGAAATAGATTTTAAAATGTATTGTCCTTGTTTCCCCTTTATGTCAATCCTCATGTTTAAGTGGCATCTACAATTAGTCTTTATTGCATGCTTTATTGGATACTTGAATAGCATTTTCAAAGCATGGATGTTTTCATATTTCCTTTAGTGATGAAATTTATGCAATAGAATTCATAGAGTCAGAAAAAGGGAATGAAGAAAAGAGAGTTGATGACTATATTTAACGTAAACTTTTATTGCCATAGGCCAACTCATACCTAAGGGAGAAAAATCAAATACTCAAATTAATGAAGTTTTAAATTCTTTTTTTTTAATTCTCCAATGAAGTTCCAATTCCACCAGCCTCCACAAGTGTCTGCTTGTGATGCTGGAAAGCCTTCTAACTCTCCTTTTCCCTCTCAACATAAAAAATAACTTATTTAAGGAAATATGTCTATTATAGTTATAGAATGCCTCAAAAACTATTTATTGAATGAAAGGCAATGCAAAAAAAAATATCTAAGTAGTCATCACTGTGTAAGATCCCTTTCAGCAATGGGTGGATGACTTCCAGTATTGAGACCATCAATAAACCAGGACTGTTTCCACTAAGTTATATATTTTACACGCATTAATATAACATAAAGCAAAAAGGTATCAAAACCAGATAAGCATAGATTTTTAATCTCATATCTGTGTGGCTGTGGGCAAGTTATTTAGCCTAGTGAGTTTTAGTTTCCTTATGAAAAAGGAAAATGTGTCCTCAGAAGGTTGCTGGTAGATTAAAAATAATGAATATAGAGCACCTGGAACATAACAGTCATTCTATAACAGCAATTAGTAAAAATGATGCCTTCTCAGGTGTCTTCATTTTTAGTTGCTGTTGGATAACCAAACTAATTCATGTTCTTTTGTTTCACAAGGTAACCTTGCTCTTTCAGGTTTGCTTTTTTTTCTGAGAGGAGTTTATATCATGTTGTCTCAGGAACTGGGAGAGGAGCTATTTTTTTTGCTTAGGCTTGAGGCTAAGCTCAGTCCTTCTTCCACTCCACTGACCTTGCCCATTTTTTTCTGAACTGAAATTTTGTATTTAAAATCTGTGCCTAATTAAGGTAAAAAGTGCTGGAAATATAATGCTGAATAAGATATGATCCTGGCACTTCTGGTCTTGTATGCCACTAATTCTCAGATCCATTTTAGAGTTCCTCCAGCAGGCAAACCAGGGATCTAAAATGCCAATGGTATCATTAGTGGAATGATTTACATAGATAGTTAAGGTCTCTTTTATCTATTCTCAGACTATTAAAATAAATTTTTAGAATAAAATCCTGCTACCAGACAATCAAGAAAAAATATATTGCCCTATCACTCTCTCATACTTCCATTCCAAAGCTGTTGCAAATTATACAAATGTTTACTGGGAAGCTACTGGAATGCTAGGGATACAATAGTGACTAAAACAAACAGTCCCTCATGGAATACACACTTGAGCCTTGGCCTCTTATAGAACATGTATTGAATTATCTACCATATCTAGGTGGGGTGAATCTTTTTATTTTTATTTTTGGAGGCATTTCTTTCTCTGTTCTGCAGTTGTTGTTGTTGTTTTGTTTGTTTGTTTGTTTGAAATTACCAATTTTCTTCTAACTGGGCATCATTGCAGGTAATCTAACCATTCATGAGAAATTTCAAATACCTTTCAAGGCATAGATAGGCAAGACCTAAAGTCCTATGTAGTTTGCAACGACCACTTCAGGTTAGAATTTTATCCAGGATATTTACTATTCTTTTATTCTTGAGCTGGAAATCTGGACTAAAGCATATTTTGATAGAGAGAGAGTGTGGACTTTTATTTTGGTCCCAGGAACAAGATGCTGGTTTCTTTTATTTTCTGCCTGAAGCCATTTACTTGCTTCACTTAATAATAAACCCCTATGGAAGAACCAAAAAAAAAAAAAAAAACACTTTTCAAGGGTAAAGCAATAAGTTGTTTTCTCAGACAGTTAATAATTTGGTCAGCAGAAACTGGATATTTTGTAGAGTTACAGCCACAAAGTCAGTTTTAAACAATGAGAAGAGAGAGTTTAAGAGTGACTCAGACATGAATTAAAATCTTGGCTTTGCCACTTGACTGCTGTAGCCTTGAGTTAGTTTCTTATCTGCAATAAGCTGAAATTTTTATTTATGTGAGATAAAAATAATATTGCCTATCATATAGATAGTTTTGAGGCAAATGAATGCCATAGTGACACACTGAATATTGTGACTAGAAAATGGGAAGTATTCAATAAATAGTGATTGTTCTATTTGTTATCTCATAAATATTTCTGGCATAAGATAATCAGTATTTGAAAAACAACATATTTAAAATGTGAGTAGTACTGTGGAAATTTGGAAGAGGGTAGCATTTTTGCTAGAAATGAAAAATTGGATCTGGAAGGGATCTTCAAGATTCCACCATTTATTAGAATTTTCCTCTCTCCCAATCTGACAGAGAATGTTGACTAAATCTTTGTTGAAATTTTGCATTATAGCTTTCTCCACATTTAGATAAAAATAATATATAGATAAAAATAACTCATAAAACCATCTTTTGACTAACAATTGTTCTTATGGCTAAAACTGGTCTAGATGATAAAAAGTTAGACATTTATAGTTAAGGGAAACAGTATTCCAAACCTTTTACTTGTGGATAAATTCTTTCACATTTGCAAAATGTCATAATTTTTTTAAATGTCAGATATGCACATTTAAATAAAATTTAATTTTTGTTTATTACTATGTAGGAATAAAGTAACATTGATTAAAATCTCTACAGAAAAAGTAATATAGAATTTTGCTCTTAAACATAGAATCCCTCGAGATCTACTTGTCTTCATATCACACTCCGCAGTCACCTTCAAAATGTCTCATACAACCTCTATACTGAGAACAAATTACATTTAAAAATATAACATGTGACAGCTGGATGAAAACATACACGTACACACACATTACATATTCTTTTACACTAATTCCTCTCTAATGAGAGTCTCATGAACAGCAACTAGGAGATGGCACAGAAAGACTGCACTTACAACATTTCTTTCTTAATCTTACTTTATTAAGATGACATTGGTTATGTATAGGGCACATGACATTGATCTTGTTCCCTATAACGTTGTACTTGAATCATCATTTAGTATTTCAAATCGTTTATAAACTCATGATAATGTGATGACATATAATGCCTGAAGGGAATAGAAAAGAATTATTTTGCTAATCTAATTTTATCTCTTCTTATTCAGTAAAAACTTAAGTGTTGCTTTTACCTTTGGGCAACTGAAAGCTATGCTAAATAGTTTGGAGTTTAAAATATTATGTTGAGTATCTGTTTGTGAAAATCTTAACAACTGTATATGCTAAAGCTAAGGAGATCGAAAATATTTCACTGACATTCCTATGGAAGAAAACACCTGTCTGTGCTCAGAAGAATTTACTTCTCTTGACGCAGATCCAGCCTGAAGTGTTCAGATGTGTGAAAACTGTACTTACCCAGACCAGCATACCAACACAAGTACCAAAGATACTTTTGCCTTATAACAACTTCATGAAATTAATACTTTCCCATTTTGCTGCTGTGGAATTTGAAGCTTAAAAAGTTTTGGCAAATAACTAGGTCATACCAGTGATAACTGATGACAAAGATTCTCTTTGACCAAATTATTCAGGCTCCACTGAACCATCTTCTCAACTATGACTGGGCAATGGTTCATGTGTTGCTGGACTTGCATTCTTGTTTCTGCAAGAATTCTGTGAAGCCATTTTACAGAGAATTCTCCACCCTTAATATATGAGCTAATTTCTTATTGCCCACCTTTGATGTATCTTGGCCTATCTTTAGGAAGAATCTTATGAACAAGAATTCTCCCTACCTGATGTTTACTCAGTGATTTTTCTATCCACCATCTCCCCACTCCCTGCCCCTACCTGCTCCTTGGCTATGTACTCTTTTCCTTGTTATTTTAGAATTGAGCTCAATCTCTCTAGTGCCATAGTCTTTACACCTATCATGATAGTTTGGAATAAAGTCTTTCTTTACTGTTTTAAAAAATGTCAGAATAATTCTTTTTTCTTTAACAATGGCAAAACTAAGAATGAAATAAAGTCTGCTAAACTAAAAACCTTTGTTCTTTTTTAAAAATTATATCTCAACATTTGATACTTTTATTTGCTAATATTAACTCTCTGTTTTGTAAACTAGACATTAAAAGTATTTTTTTATAAAGCAGCAGAAAGCAATTCTATATTTGGTTAGCAGTGACTCAGAGACACTTAAAATATTTTTTTCAAAATCACAGTACCTGTTCAAAAATACTTATTATATGGTCTCTTTTCTTTTATAAAAATGTCTGCAAATCTTATGGTTTGTAGTCCCAAAACCTTCTCTAAATCACCCAATGAACTTATCTTTCTTCAACCATATTTAATATTAACAAGAGGAGAATTAGCAGATTATTTCTTAATTGACTTAGTTTTTATAACCTTTTCTGCTAGGTCTATATAATTTCAGCTAGTTATGTTACATAGAGTTGATGTGTAATATGTTTCTTGATTAAATGAATGGGTATATGAAAGCAAGCTTCCACAGAATAGGATTTTTTCACTAATACCTTTATTAATTCATTGCATGATAATATTTGTTATTATTATTATTATTGCTGAAAGAAAAATATAATAAAAAATATTTTTATTTTGAAGTAGCTATGATGTATCTGTTTTTTCACAAGTAAGTATAAACAATTAAATAGAGGTGATTTCCAAAATTTGTGGTCTACATTTTTAGCTGTTTTATAAATAGAGGTTGTCACTACTTATTATTTTCATTCTTTTAATCAGACAGGAATATATTTCTTTTCATTCAGAGGTGACGCTTTCCTTCTACTTCATCAAAACTTTAATTTCCCTAAAATTATCACTGTACTATGGCTGCTTGTGCCCCTTAAAGTGATCATATGCTTTTTATTGCCTATAAAAGACATGTCAAAATTCTGTCCTTTGCTATGTCATATGAATGATAGAATTTTAAAGGTTTTTTTATTAACTATACTTATTATTTGCCTAATTTAAAAAATTTAGATAAACAAACCCATCTTCAATTTTAAATGATTTATTTACACTATTTTTAAGACAACATTCATAATCTCTAGAATGATTACTAATGACTTAAACAATATTGGAAATACTATCATTTTTACAACCTCTATGTGGTAATTATAATGTCCAAATATCAGTTTGAAGAATTTAATTTATTCCTTTCCTATAAACAGTAAATAATAAAACTCGAACATGAAACCTGGTCTTTTAACTGCAAATTCAGAGCATTTTATACTTTATCTTCACAAATGTATGTTATGAGCAGTAAATAATTATGTTGGTTAATTAGTATAATTTATACGTATAAGTATATATGTGTGTATGTATATATAAAATATATAATATATAAATGTGTGTGCGCATGTGTGTGTGTGTGTGTAATATCAGCTTTAAAATTATTCTTAAAAAACAGATCTACAATATGTGTATTTGACTGGTTAAATGTTCATTTAGCCTTCTTCTGTTTATCAATAGCTCCCCTTAATTCATAGCCTCCTGTTATAGCTTGTTCCAATAAACTAAAACAATACTAGCATCTACTAGCAGCAAATATGCTCAGAATTCACTAATACATTCTGATGAATTCACTAACACATTCTGATGAAAACCAAAAAAGTAGTGAATAGAATGTGAATTTAGAAGTGCTTTGAAGTTTTGGGAAGCTTGCAACTTTATTCTTGTTAGGTCTCTTTCATCAAGCTCAACTCAATTTATTTAAGCCTTTGACATATAGATCACATTGTACTGATGTTTGCAACTTTACTACTAATATCAATTTAAAGTCAAATCTATTATACAATATAAAAATGCAAAGATATGGCTTTAAAATATAAATTTATAATACCTGGTATTATCCATCTTAAGTGAGAATGAGCTGTCCTTCCCTGGATAAGAGGTGATATTAGTACTACAAAAATTCAGAGGGCATTTACCACAGACTTGACCAAAGTTCTGTTTAGTATTGAATGTAGGGCTGAAATCTCCATTTCTGTTTTAGGCAGTCTTACTTGCATTTAATGATTTTATTATAAGTATCAATTCAAGTATCTTCAAGTTTTAATGGTTGATCTTCCTGAAAATATGCAAAACAGATTGTATCAAGAAATATTTCTTCTTATTCACAATAGTATAGAGAGCAAATATGCCACACAGTGCTTTTCAAATAAGTGAGCAAGATGCTTTATTCCAAGAACATACCATTTAGAATACACTGACTGTGTGATGCAAACATTGAAATACTAATAAAAACTAAGTGACTAAGTATCTGGTTTCTTTCTTCCTCTTTTTATTAATAGTTAAGGAATGGTATGGAAGAAAGGGTAGTAGAAAAATATTTTAGATACTACATTATGGGTGAAAATAATCTTGAAACAAGAAAATATTGAACCTTTCATAAACCAACATTCTTGGTACACACTAAAATTTCCAAAATTTTCTGATGAGAGCTGTTATGTGTTTAACTACAGAATTTTTTTTACTTTATGTTTTCTTAGAAAATGTTTTGGAGATAGCAGAAATTATTGCTATTCTAACAGACAATTTAAACTAATTTTATAATATTGAAAGGTATTAAAATCTAATTGGCTGCAAACAAAAATTAAAATTTCATAAAAGTGATAAATATAAACTTCAACTGTTATACTTAGTGCAGTTTGTGTTTGAACAACCATATTGTCTAAAACTACCAAACACTAAAAAATGCTATTGAAAATATTTTGTAATACTTTCAGTGTCCTTTCCATTTGTAACTCTAAAAGCATTAAAAATTGTTGGGGAATGTTGGTAAATAGTAGGTGCTTGAGATACTGGTATTATAATACAATGTATAAACTTAATAAGTAATAGCTTTTTTTTCCTCTTTCCTTCCCCTCATCTTTTCATATTCCCTTCTCTTCCTCCCACTCATTCTCCTCTCTACTTTCCTTCTTTCCTTCCTTCCTTCCTTCCTTCCTTCCTTCCTTCCTTCCTTCCTTCCTTCCTTCCTTCCTTCCTTCCTTCCTTCCTTCCTTCCTCCTTTCCTTCTTTCCCCTTTTCTACCTTCTTTTCTTCCTGTCTTATTTTTTATTCTTGAAAAAAAAAGAATAAAATAAATATGTTTGCATTGACATAAATTGCATTGACAAAATTACCTAAGGAAAGAGTGTATCTTAAATAACATTCTTTTATTTATCAAAATTTTTTTGCATTTTTAAAAATTCAATCTATCTATCTATCTATCTATCTATCTATCTATCTATTTATCTATTTATTTATTTATTTATTTATTTATTTCTGTTAAGTTTATTAAGGTAACATTGGTTAACACGATCATATAATTTTCAGATATACATTATAATTTCACATCTGTATATTTTATTGTGTGTTCACCACCCAAAGTCCAGTTTCCTTCAGCTACCATATATATTTGATCCACTTTACCTACTTCACCCTCCCTCTAATCCCCTATATTTGACCCCCATTACCCTGTCTACCTCCCTCCTCCTCTCTCACCCTCTACACTCTGATAATTACTAGTTTATAGTCCATGTCCATGAGTCTATGTTTGTTTGTCCTGTTCATTTCTTGCTTTTAGGTTTATATTCTACATATAAGTGATACCACGTGATTTTAAACTTTTGATGTCTGGCTTATTTTGCTTAGCATGATTATTTCAAGGTCCATCCATGTCATCACAAATGATAGTATTTCATCTCTTCTTCCATTGTATATATGTACCTCTGCTTCTTTAGTCATTCATCTAATAATCTTTACTGCTTTCATGTCCTGGCCACTATAAATAATGTTGCTATGAACATTGGTATGCATGGGTTTGGATATGGGTTCTCAAGTTTTGGGGGTAAATACCCAGTAGATGGATTAATGGATCACATGGTAGATCAATTCTTAGGTTTTTTTTTTTTTTTAACAGCCTCCATACTGTTTTCCATATTGACTGTACCAATTTGCAGTCCCACCAGCAGTGTATGAGGGGTACTTTTTCTCAGCATGTTTTCCAATATTTGTTATTACTTGTTCTGTTGATTATAGCTATTCTAACAGTTGTGAGATGGTATCTCATTATGGTTTCAATTTGCATTTCCCTAATAACTACCTATGTTGAGCATCTTTTCAAATATTTGTTGGCCATTTGTATGTCCTCTAGAAAGAAATGTCTGTTCAGGTCCTCTGCCAATTTTTTTTATTGGATCGCTTGTTTTGTTCTTGAGTTGTATGAGTTCTTTGTATATTTTGGATATCAGTCCCATATCAGTTGCATTGCTTGTAAATATATTTTTTCTATTCAATGGTTGTCTTTTTATTTTGTTGATGATTTCTTTTGCTGAATCCAAACTTTTTAATTTGATGTAGTCTCATTCATTTATTTTAGCTTTTACTTCCCTTGCTTTTGAGGTCAAATTCATAAAACCCTCTTTAAGTACCAGGACTTTTAGTTTAGTACCTTTGTTTTCTTCTATGCTTTTTCTTGTTTCAGGTCTCATATTAGGGTCCTAAATTCATTTTGAGTTAATTTTGGGGTGTGGTGATAGACAACAGTCCAGTTTTATTCTTTTGCAGGTGGCTTTCCAGTTTTCTCAGCACCATTTATTGAAGAGACTTTCCTTTCTCCACTGTATGTTTTTGCATTTTTTTTGTCAAAAATTGTTTTCCCATATAAATATGGGTTTACTTCTGGACTCTAAATTCTATTCCACTGGTCTGTGTGTCTGTTTTGCTTCTAATACCATGACGTTTTGATTACTGTCACTTTATAGTATGATTTGAAGTCGGGCAGAGTGATGCCCCCAGCTTCGTTCATTTTCTCAGGATGGCTTTTGCAGTTCGGGGACCTTTGTGCTTCCATGCAAATCTCATAATTTTTTGTTCTATTTCTTTTAAAAATCCAATGGGAATTTAATGAGGAGTGCATTAAATCTGTATAATACTTTAGGTAATATGGTCATTTAAACTATGTTGATTCTTTCAAACCATGAACATGGAATATCTTTCCATTTCTATCTTCAATTTCTTTTAATAGGGTTTTATAGTTTTCATTATATAGGTCTTTCACGTTCCATTAAATTTATTCCTAGGTATTTTATTATTTTTGTTGCAATTGCAAAGATATTATTTTTTCCACTTCTTTTTCTGACACTTTATTATTGGAGTATAGGAACGCTAAGGATTATTGAACATTGATTTTGTATCCAGAGACTTTACTATATTTGCTTATGTTTCTAGTAGTCTTCTTGTGAAGGCTTTAGGGTTATCTATATAGAGAATCATGTCATCTGCCAATAGTGACAGTGACTTCTTTGTTTTCTATTTGGATGCCTTTTATATCTTTCTCTTGTCTGATTACACTCGCTAGGACCTCCAGTGTTATATTGAATAACAGTGGTGATAATGGACAGCCTTGCCTTGTTCCTGATCTTAGAAAAAAGGCTTTTAGATTTTCACCATTAAGTATAATGTTGGCTATGCATTTGTCATAAATGGCCTTTATTATGTTAAGGTACTTTGCTTCTGTACCAATTTTGTTAAGTGTTTTGATGATCAATGGATGCTGTATCTTTTCGAAGGCTTTTTCTGCATCTATTGATATGATCATATGATTCTTATTTTTTAATTTATGTGATATATCACATTAATCGATTTGTGTATGTTGAATCATACCTGTGCCACTAGGATGAAGTCCACTTGATTGTGGTGTATGATCTTTTGAATATGTTGCTGTATTCAATTCGCTAGTATCTTGTTTATAATTTTTCCATCTGTATTCATGAGAGATATTGGTCTGTAACTTTTTTTGTGTGTGTTAACCTTATCAGGTTTTGGTATCAGAGTAGTATTGGCCTCATAAAATGAGTTGGAAAGTGTTGACTGCTCTTAGATTTTTTGGAAGAGTTTGAGGAGAATAGGTGTTAAGTCTCATTTGAATGTTTGGTAGAGTTCACTGGTGAAGCCATTTGGTCCTGGACTTTTACTCTTTAGTAGGTTTTTGATGATTGTTATAATTTCCATACTGCTGATCAGTATATTTAGATTTTCCAGTTCTTGATTCAGACTAGGAAGGTTGTATTTTTCTAAGTACTAGTCCATTTCTTCTAGGTTACTAAATTTAATGTTATATACTTTTTTATAGTACTCTTGTATGATCCTTTGTATTTCTGCAGTTTCTGTAATAATTTCTTCTCTTTCATTCTTGATTTTGTTTATTTGTATCATTTCTCTTTTTTCTTTAGTGAGTGTAGCCAGGGGTTTGTCAGTTTTATTAATCTTCTCAAAGAACCAGCTCTTTGTTGTATTTATTGTTTCTATTGTTTGTTTGTTTTCAATTTCATTTATTTCTGCTCTGATTTTGATCATTTCTTTTATTCTGCTTATTTTAGGCCTCATTTGTTCTTCTTTTTCTAGGTTTTTAAGATGAAACGTTAGGTTGTTTATTTGGGTTCGTTCTTGTTTTTGGAGATAGGCCTACAATGATATGAACTTTCCTCTTATGACTGCTTTTGTCATGTCCTAAAAGTTTTGATATGTTGTACTATTATTATCATTCGTTTCTATGTATCTCTTGATCTTTCTTTTTATTTCTTTTCTGACCCAGTATTCTTCAGTAGCATGTTTTTAATCTCCATGTATTTGTGGTTTTTCCTGATTTCTTTCTGCAGTTGATCTCTAGTTTCAAAGCATTATGATCAGAGAACATGATTGTTATCATTTCAACCCTCTTATATTTGTTGAGGCTATCTCTGTGTTCCAGTGTGTGGTTGATTCTTGAGACTGTTCCATATGCACTAAGAGAATATAAAAACAGGTGTTTTGGGATGGAAGGCTCTGGAAATGTCAATTATGTCCAATTGGTCTAATGTGTCATTTAAGGATGTTATTTTCTTATTGCTTTTCTGTTTGAATGATTTGTTCATGTCTGACAGTGGGGTATTTAGGTCTTCTACTATGACAGTGTTTTGGTCTGTTTCTTCCTTTATTTCTGTTTGTAACTGCTTTACATATTTTGGGACTCCGTGATTCGTAGCATGGATATTAATGTTTTATGTCCTCTTGGTGAATGACTCCCTTTATCATTATGAAGTGTCCCTCAGTAGCTTTCTTTATCTTTTTTATTTTGGAATCTATTTTGTCTGATATTAGTACTGCTACTCCTAGTTTTCTCTGAATGCTATTTGCTTGAAATATCATTTTCTACTCTTTCATTTGGAGTCTATATTTGTCTTTGGAACTTAGATTTGTCTCCTGGAGACAGCATATGGTTGGATATTGATTTTTATCCATTCTGCAACTCTGTGCCTTTTTACTTGCGAGTTCAATTCATTTATATTTAGGATGATTATTGAAATATGAGGTCTTCTTATAGCCATTTTATCTTTTACTTTTTGGTAGCTCAGTGTTTCTATTGCTTTATTTTCTTTGTGTTTCTGTTTTCTTTATTTTGATTGGTTTTTGTGGGTTTCGCCTCTGGTTTTTTTTTGTTATTGTTTGTTTTATGTTATATATTTCAGTTCTGAATCTTATGTGTGTGGTTACCATTATGAATATGAAAATGAATATGTATGTGCATATATATGTGTGTGCATATAAATATATATGTTTATTTTCTTTTGTCATATCTCCTTCCCCTAGTAAATTTGAATCTTTAAATCCTCCCTTTTTTTACACATTTTTATCTCAATTTGTCCCTATGTATGCTGAACATTTATTACTATCATGTTATAACAATTCTCTTTTTATTATTTCAGCTTATAATGCCCTGATCTCAGTAAGAATTATACTTTTTTGCTTCTATTTGCCTGATAGTCACTTTTCTTCTAATTATGTATTTTTTTTTTAGCATTTTGTTTCAGGTGAGCTGACCCCTTTCAGGATTTCCTTTAATGCAGGCTTTGTAGTGGAGAATTCTTTCAATTTTTGTTTGTGTGGAAAGGTCTTAAATTCTCCTTAATATCTAAAGAAAAATTTGGCTGGATACATTATTTTAGGATGATAGTTCCTTTTACTTACTAATATTTGATTCCATTTATTTCTGGCTTGTAAGGTTTACACTGAGAAATCCAAGAATAATTTAATGAGTTTATCTTTATATGGTACTGTTCCCCCCACTCCCAGGCCGCTTTGAGAATTCTGTTTTTGTTGTTGATATTTCATAATTTTAATACAATGTGTTTTGGTGAAGGCCTTTTTAAGTTGAGATAGTTGGGTGTTCTGTTGACTTCTTGAATTCCAAGCTCCAGCTCATTCCTTAGATTTGGGAAATTCTTGTCCACTATTCATCTGAAAATGCTTTCTAATCCCTGCTCCTTTTCCTTGCCTTCAATTATGCCTATTATTTTTATGTTTTCTCTCCTGATGGTATCAGCTAGTTCTTGAATTTCTCTTTCATTATTTTTCAACCTTCGGTTTCTCTCTTCTTCCTTCTGATTTATTTCTAGATTCCTGCCTTCGATATCACTGATCTTTTCCTCCATTTTGTTGACCTTCTTTCCCAAGCTTGCTATTTCATTTTTCAACTCTTGCAGTGTGTGTGTGTGTGTGTGTGTGTGTGTGTGTGTGTGTATGTGTGTGTGTGTGCACGTGTGTGTGTGTCTGTTTCTATGTTAATCTCCAGACATTTTATTTGCTTCTTTTTAAGGGTTTAAATGTCCTTGATCTGCTCATCTATCTGTTTTTGCAATTTTTAAAACTGTTGATTTCTCGTTTCGGAACTCAGTGAGTTTTTTCAGAAGTACCATCCTGAATTCTCTGTAATTTAAGTTGCATATTTCTATGTCTATAAGCTTAATTTTGGGAGATTTCTCTCTCTCTCTCTCTCTCTCTCTCTCTCTCTCTCTCTCTCTCTCTCTTTTGAGATGCCTTGTCACCTTGGTTGTTCATGGTGTTCTATGAACTATTTCTCCACCTGGGCGTTAATGGAAATATATTCTGCTTTATTTCTAGGAAGAAGATATATAAAAGTCTCTTTAGCTTGATGCAAAAAAGGTATTTTTCTTTTGGTTTCCAGTAGGTGATGTCTAAGTCTCTTGGATGCCTGCTTTATATAAAGCCTTAATATTACCTTTATATGATGCTTTTATTTTCTTGTAGATATTTAATCACACTTGCTGCCCTCAGCTTTAGTCCCTGTCAGTGTTAGCAACAGTTTCAATAGCATTTGCTCAGATTTCCCTAGGCCTCTGTGCTGTTCAGTCTGGGAAGTTATAGGGAGAGTGGCCCTCTGGGTTGGGGGTTGGGGGCTGTGGCTCAGCCTTGGTTTTGAAACCACGGCCAAAGATCTCAACTGTTGTTTCTCTGCCATCCACTTCTCTGCTTTCTGCCTTAATGACTAGGTCATGCCACTTGATTAATGGAACTCACAAACTCTCCCAGGCAGGGCTGTTCAGGGAAGTCTCCTCTCCCACTCCTCTTTCTGGTAGCTCCGGTGGCTGCAAGAGGCAGCTTCTTTATTTCTTCCAGTCCACTGTCCAATGCCAAGGTCCTAACCTGTGTTAGCTCTTATGCTCAGATCTCATGCTCAGATGTGCTGGTGTATAGTTTGGTTGTTTTTTGTTTCGTTTTGTTTAGTTTTAGATGTTCAGCTTATTGTTGTTTCAAGGGGAGTGATTTGGGGATGTCTCTCACTCTGCCAAGTTTCCTAGTTTCTTCATTTATCAAATTTTAATGGTTCATTCTACACAACAATATAAATATAAAAATAATTATCTACTTATGTATTTTTTAAAAAATATACTAATACAGGAGTAACATTTGTTAATAAAAATCAAATAGGTTTCAAGTATACAGTTTATCAATACATTATATTGTGTATTCACCACCCAAAATTAAATTTCCTACATCACCAAATATTTGACCTTTCCTAACCCCTACCTACCTTCCCCCACTCCCTTCCTTCTGGTAACCACTAACCCATGGTCCATGTCCATGAACACTTTTTGTCTGTCATATTTGTTTTTTACTTTTAGTTTTATATCCCACATATGCATGAAAACATATGGTTCTCAACTTTTTCTGTCTGACTTATTTTGCTTAGCATAATAATCCCAAGATCTATCCATGTTGTCACAAATGGCAATATTTCATTTTTTTCTTATGGCTGAATAGTATTCCATTGTATATATGTACAACATATTCTTTATCTAATTATCTATCAATGGACACTTTGGTTTTTTCCATGTCTTAGCCAATGTGAACAATGTTACTGAGAACATTGAGGTGCATATATCTTTGTGGATAAATATTTTCATGCTTTTTGGGTAAATACATCTAAGAGTGATTGTTGTGTCATGTGGTAATTTTATTCTTAGTTTTTTGAGGAAACTCCATACTGTTTTCTATAGTGGCTGTATCAATTTACATTCCTACCAGCAGTGCCTGAGTGTTCCTATTTCCCCATAGCCTCTTCAACACATTATTTGTCCTGTTTATTATATCCATTTTAACAGTATCTCATTGTGGTTTTGATTTAAATAAGGTTTCCTTTTAGAAGCCATGTTGTTTTTGTCTCTGCTTTATTTTTAGTTCATATTGTCACAATCCAAAGCCTATCCTCTCTTGTATCATAGAGATTGTTATTGCTATAATGTGTTCTGCATCTTAGGTTAAATGTTAGCTGTCAGATATCACATTTTTTAAACCTCAATTCCTAGGTAACACATAAGCATCGTGTTAATAGCTAATATGCTAGTGGGTTAGAGCATAAAAATAAGTCATTAAAACATTTGCCAAAGATCATTTAGAACTCTTCCATCCATTTGGCAAGAGAATGTCTTTAGGATCCAGCAGAGGTGGTTATCTATTTTCTTCCTTAAGGTATCCAGATAAAGAGCCTCTATTACTCACTCTCTAACATCCAATTTTCTATTATTTTTAGGCCAACAATCAAGATATTCTGCTTAGTGCTTTCCTGAACCCTTTAAAGTCTTTATAAGTTCTTAGCTTCAATTTGTTTCTCTGAAGAGAATGCATTAAATAGCATTTCCTTAAACACTAAAACAGAAAGTCTTTATTTTGAAAATTTACAAATTCCTATAAAAAAAGTAATTTGTGTCATAAGCACATAAACAAACACCTTCAAATGGAAGAGTCCCAAGTATTAAAAGGTAAACTAGATTTTAGCATACAGATGTCCTTTCTTATACAAATTCACACAATTGCAGGTTTGAGCAACTTATTATATAGTCATTGCTGCCTCTTCAATAACTCATTTTGATATTTTGTAATTTGCCAAAATGTGCCTTTGTGATCCCACAGGCTCTTAACTACTTTGTAATGAGTGTATATGAACAGATGGAAAATGTTTTCAATTTCAGAGAAAACCACTAATGGATGTCACCAGCTATTAGAAAAACTCAGGTGGCTCCATTTTTCAAGGAAAGGTATTGTCATAAAACTTCTCATTTTTTAATGAAATGTTTGCTCATTTATACCTAGATGGTAATTGAAGACTTAACATGTCTAAACAGATTAGAACTATAGTTGAAGGTTATTCAGTAATAAATAGACTGGAAATCCCATCTCAAGACTCTTCCTGAGAACAGTAGTGTCAATCCAGGTCATTTTATTAGAACAGCATAAACTACTATAAAAACAACTTGCCCAAAGAAGTAGTAAAGGAATTTAACTAACAAGTCAAATGCATAATTGAGCTTGGGTGATAATCCTTTTTTTTTCTCTTTTAAGTAAATTCCCTCTTTTAAAGTAAAAAAAAAAATAAAGCAAAAAAATTTATTTTTTAAAGTTAAAAAACCCTTTGTCCTCAATTTGTGTCCCAAGCAAATATATCTTCTCAAAGAAAAACACATCAAAAGAATAATTATAATTTAGGTTGTTCCTAAAGTATAATCTATCTCATGTTAAAAGATTTTTACTAGTTTTCTAAAATACAGAGTTATTAGTTAACTATAGTATCAAAATTTATATTAGCTTCTACTTTTGCAAAGCTCTTAGTCTAATATTCTGTGCAAAGAACAGTCAGACTTCTGGTCTAATTAGTTTATTTTGAGCCATTGCTACCCTCTCTTTCACTTAATAAAACGTTGGTAAAAAATAAATGTAATGCCATCTGTGCAATAATTGATCAAGTATGTATTTATTTATTTAGAATTCCACCAAAAAGACTTATTTATGTAAAGATTAAGAAAGAAGGAAACTAGCAATTACTTTCTAGCAAAGCAAATTTTTTATAATTTTAAGGAGAATTTATGGTTCTATTTTTTCCTTATTTTATATGAAATATTCAATATATAGTTTGGATAAGTTCTTTCACCTTGTCAAGAAAAATAGGTGGTCAAACACCATCCAGAATGCTGAACTAAACCAAAATTATTAACAATAATATATATATTTTATTAAAAGTGCTTTAATACAGAAAAAAAGTTTAAAAAATTATGAATCTAAGGGATATATCAAATGCATATTGGAGATTCTTATTTTATTTCACCAGACAAGCTACATGACAGTGGCACTTTTTAGACTACATTACATAGTAGCAATGTTGCAAAAATGTTGCAGCAATCTGCATGAGAAAAGTCATTGCTTTTAAAATAAAACTACTCTAATGATATCATCTGTTCCATTCTCAATGATCTTTATGCACAGATTCATATGTTTAGTATAACTTTCTAAACAAGACAAATGGTAAGCACCTCATAGTTTCCTTTTTGTTACTGAGGCAAGGAAGTTGTCATTTGCAGTTGCATTCTTTAGCCAGGGATTATTGATATAATTTTCCTATCTTCAGTCTTCAACTTTTATAAGTTAGTTTTATTTTTTATTATTATGTTCAAATGGATCTTGGTCATATTGTATCTATTGTGTTTGTTTAAATTTCAAATCAAATCACCTTTCAATCATTTGTTTATATACAGGTGGCTTTAAGTATGAATTAATTTCTCATGATAAGATGACCTCACATTTCTCATAGTATTTTAAACATACCTTTGAATAAAATATAGAGTACATTGTAATATGGCTCAACAATAAAGGGATAAAATTAATTCCTTAATTAAATTAATGTCTCTAAATATAGATATCTGTATTATAGTCAGCCATAAAATTTATAAAGGGATATGTTAATTTTGGATTTTGATGGTTAACATTATAAAAACATGTAATTTTTATGCTTCTGCATTTTTACTCAAATGTATGTGTGAGTGCATACATACACACAACTATATCACAAATGAGATGAATGGAAAATTAAATATTGCAAAAGAAAAGATTAGTGAAATTGAAAAGATAGTTATAGAAATTATTCAAAACACAGAGAAAAAAAACCTTGAATTGCCTAATATATATGTGATTGGAGAGATGACAGAAAATATTTGAAGTGATAATGGCTGAAATTTTTCTAGTTTTATGAAAATAATAACTTCACTGATTTAAGAACCTCAATAATTACAAACAAGTTAATGTAAATGGATAAAGAAAACTATCCCAATTCAAATCATATTGTTCTGAAATATGTGCAGAGGTATAAAAATATGGAATGATAGCAAATTTCTCATCAAAATAATGCAAATGAGAAGACAATAGAGCAATGTTCCTCAACTTTATTTTTATTAGCATTGTCACCTGAAGTCTTTTAAAATATTTATTGTTCTAATCATTCCTGCCTGATGAAATCTAAATAACATATATATATATATATATATATATATATATACACATACATACAGGTATCTGCTAAATACCACATATATATTATATGTGCTTTGAGTTTGTCGAGGAATATAAATCATTGTAATAATATTGTTTCTCCCTGCTTCAAGGTTCAATTTTTACCTCCTTGAGGGTACTATTGCTCCACTGAGGATGTATGCAGAAAGTAATGTCTTAAAAATAATGGGGGAAACTGTCAACTCAGAATTCTATATCTAGCAAAACTATCTTTAAAAAAACCCACAAAAAAGTAATAAATATTTTTTTCAGATACAAATGTGTTAAAAGATTTCAACTCCAGTAGAGTCGTATTATAGAAATATTAAAGAAAGGAGAGAGGAAAAGTAATACCACATCAGAATCTGGATCTACACAAAGGAATGAGGCACAGAAGATAGTAACTACAGCTGAAAATATAAAGAATTTTTTTTATTACTTACATTTTTTTCAAAGATAATTGACTAAAGAAAACTAATAACAATGTTTTGTGTGGTTTCTAACTTTTCCTCAGTGGAAAGAAATAAAAAATAAACATTAAAATATTCAAAGTAATGACCATTAATAACTGGTATGAAGAAAACAAATTTGTAATGGTTTAGCATTTGCCCACAGTGAATGAAGTGAGGCACTTGTGTTGGAATGATAAAGCTTTCCCTGAGGAGCTTAAGGAACCGACTGTAGAAAAATTCTAAGTTCAGAATAATCAAGGCAAAAGAAATAGCTAATGCAAAGCCTTAAACAAACAAACAAACAAACAAAACATAAAAAACTCTACAAAGATAATTAAATCATAGTGTAGTAAATTGTGGTATAGCAATAAAAAATGAGGTTTAAAATGAAGCAGAATTCTATCTGTACTTGCAACTCAGAAATGCAATTTTGGATTTTATTCTAATTATACTGATCAGCCAATATAGAATTCTAACTAAATAAATTATATGTTCTGAATTACATTATTAAAAGTTGACTAAAGCTTTCATTCATTGAATTCTGAAAACAGGAAACATTGCAAAATGTCAGGGTTTTGTTTTTTTCTTGTCTAGGAAGAGAGAAAAAAAGATAAATACTATATTTCATAATGTCTTAAGATAGTATTCTTATAAGAACAATATTATCAATTGTCTATTAGTTATGGCATAGACAACTTAATATACTTGTATTTAGGTCCAAGTTAATACTTATTTAATTAATATTGTAGCACATATTTCTGTCTATGTTCTTTATTATTTTCTATTAGTCTGTATTTCCCTATTCCTATAACCCTTCCCTCAAGACATAGCAGTTTATTTTTAAAAGATGACTAACAATACTTCACAAAATTTTGGGATCATTCATAGCTCATTTAAAAACATTTTATTCAACAGCAAGGAATATATCTATATCTATATCTATCTATATCTATATCTATATCTATATCTATATCTATATCTATATCTATCTATGTATCTATGTATCTATCTATCTATCTATCTATCTATCTATCTATCTATATATATATATACTTTCGACGTGTATGTGAACACACACACACACACACACACACATCGAATTGTATGTTCACTACCTATAGTTAGATATCTTGCTGTCACCAAAAATTTGACCCCTTTTACCCATATCTATCTTTCCCCTCCCCTCTTCCCCTTATCCTCTTGTAACCACTAGTCTATTGTTCATGTCCATGAGTCTCTGCTTGTTTGTCCTGTTCATTTGTTGCTTTTAAGTTTATATTTCACATATAAGTGATAGCATATGGTTGTACGCCTGAAACCTACTGAATTTCATTAACTAATATCACCATAATAAAAATTAAAATTAAAGAAAATTAAAATTAAAATTAAAAACAAAATAAATAAAAATAAAAAAATATTTTATTAAATAGTGATGTTCTACATTTTGCCACATGGCAAGACACAATTTAAAAATATTAATCCATAATTTCTCTCTGTGTTTTCTTGCATGATTTGACCCTTTCTCCACTCAGAGAAAGGGCAATATAGCTAAGAAAATGCAGTGATCAAATATTGCCTTTTGTGTTTCAAAAGTCTAGTACTTATAGGGAAATAGAAAGAATTTACATCTTAGAAAATAAATATAAAGGAGACTATCTATGGAATAAAATCCAGTGTATCTTATCCTCAGACTAGGTAGCAAGCACCCTGTTTAGAAAGATATGTGTGATGTGTCCATAAATGAGCTAACTTAGTTCTCCCTTGCACTGGTATGGCATGAATACAGTTCAATGATTACATACACTTAAGAGTGTCATTGAATCAGATGTCACGTGGCATCTATTCAGATACTCTCATGTTCCATTATGTTGTGAAAGTAGTAAAGTGAATACCAGCAAGGAGTGCTGCTAAAAGAAAAAGGCTTACTCACTCTTTAATATAAAATGAAGCAGAGGCGCTGGAATGACAATGATGGACATTCTGATGGAAGGATGAATGTTTCACCAGGTTTCAATAAGAATTGAAGTCATTTGAGGACCAGGTATTACCTCTGAAATCCTTTTTACTATGCAAGATACAAGGAGTTATACACAATTCCAGAAACTAGGGCAGGATATTTAAGTTAACTGGGATTAACTTTTCCCTTTTCCACTGAATAGGATCTTGAAATAAGAATTATATCAAATTATAAGAAATAAAGAAAATTACATTTCTTGAATACTTATGGAGATACATCTTTGTGGAATGGGACTTGCACATGCTATGACTATCCTCTATGTTACTTCTTAGGCACATCCTATGTTACTTTTGGATGATCAGATATAAGGCTTGTCTAATGTTTGTCCTCATATATCTAGAAAAGGCTACAAAACTAAAATATTTTTCTTAAATCATTTTTTCTAGATGATACTTTTTGGTTATTAAATACATTACTTAGATTTCAAAAACAAACTCACGAATATCTCATCCTTTGTAGAAAAAAATTCAAAAATATCATTGTAGTTGTTTTTTTTTTCATTTATATTTTGCTCATGGAACATAATCACATTAAGAAATCCTAATTTAGGTCCTCATTCCACATGTTGTTTATATTTGAGTCTACCACTTTTCTCTCTAATTAAAATGAGCAATTCTAAGCAGATTTTCTATTAAAATTCATAGAGTATTCATGAACATCACACTTAATTAGAAACAATATGATTAAATTCTAGATGATAATGTACTTTTTCTAATTAATTTGTAGATCTTTGTCAGTTTATATTAAGTTATATAAATTTGTTTGGTTATTATACCTGATCTACATCTGAAATCTCAGTATCAAAGGTGTGTCTCTGATTATATTCTATTCTTCTAATGTACTTATTGAAGAATCTCTACAAAGTGATTCTTTGATTTCATCAAGATCACTATTCCATATATTATACCATTTATCATTACTAATTAAACCTCTTTAGTGTTCATTTCTCCTTGCCTAGCCTATAATCCATTCTTTATTGTTCTCATTCTTTCTTTGTTAAACCTGCGAAATCTCTCACTTTTATTTCACTTTGATAGTACTCACTTGATGACACTGAAATTATTCAATTACTGATATCTCTTTATTTTTTCTATATCCGTACTACAGAAAATAACAGCTCAGCTCACCTAAATTATTTCATATTACACATTTTAAACAGGTCCTCAAAACTGCCCATCTTTTACAGGGCTTTCTTGTTGAGCTCATGTTCTCACGCTGCAAGATTTACCTTCTTCTCTCTTCTAATCCTAATGTTATTCACCTTTAGTTTGAGCTAAATATTCATCTTTTAACTCACTGAGAAAGTAGTTAGAAATGAGTCATTTGGTCCAAACAGCACTCAACACAGGACATGGATATCAGGAGTTGGAGATCATGAGAAATCATCTTGGAGGCAGATTATCACAATGCATTTCATCAATGTTGGATAACTCTTGAGCAGCATCATATAGATACCTATAATAAGGCTGAATGAAGTAAAGGTAGAAAATGATAAATATGCTTTAAGAAAACATTATAATATTTACATTTTTTTATACTCAATATTTGATTTTTTATGGAAATGATTGTAATGCCAACTCATTTTTTAAAGTTATTGTTAAACTTGGAATTTATTGGTACTTTTAACTGAAATGTCCAGTCTTCTTTCCACAAAACCCTGAAAAAAACATCTAAATATGTTAGCATGTCTTACAAAGCTGTGTGTAACCTGTCTCATTACACAGATGATATTATCCACTTTTTCAACCTTATCTCTTACCTCTACATATTGTTAATTTCTCCTTAACCACTGGAATTATGCTGTTCCTTCAAACCATCAAGTTATTCTCACCTAAAATTTTTGTCCTTATTATTTTAAGTTGAAGTGCTCTTTTTCTAGATTTTTAAATGACTTTTTCTCTCATTTCACTTGTTTTTTCTCAAGTTTTATATTTTCAGATTTCTTTACCTCACCATCCCTACAAAATAGCATTACCATATCTACCCCATGTCATTTTTATATCCTATTCCCAGGACTGTCGTTTTAAATAGCTTTTAATGTTATATAGTTGTTATTTAACTTACTCAATATCTGTTTCAAAGTAAATTCCATGAGAAGTTGTACTATCAGTAATATTAGTGCCTAAAAGATAGTAAGAGTTGATATTTATTATTAAATAAAGGCCTTTCAGCTTCCTTACACACATATATAAGAAGAAGACAGAAAAAAAAGCTAGTAAAAGAATATTATTTACAGAATTAATTATCTGACAAAAATTTTATTGCTCTTTGTTTTTGTTGTTCATAACATCTTTAAAGAGAAAACTGATTTTTTTTATTCTATCTTTAGAGATGTTCAGGACCTCCAGGCTGAGAATAAAATTATTTGGATTTAAGTAATGAAACATAGCTAATAGTTAGGTATATGTTCCCTGGCAGGTGAGAAAAATGGGTTCATATCTCAGGTTTGCCTTTTAAAGTATGATTGAATAATATTTGGCAAGTTGTTGTTTACTACTTCAGGTTTCTGTGTATACAATCAAAATGATAATGATTATATATGCTTAATGAAATGAAGTAAACTATATACGTGCCTAGAACAGAATTAATAAATTTAAAAAATAGCATTAATTATTAATATTAGTCCTTGTTTTATAAGATATAGGCTGTGATTACCACTTAAGTTTCTGAGGCTTACAGATTTTAGCATTTATAAAATTTCCAAGTGCCTTTTTCTTTGGAGGATAAGAACAGTTTGTGCTCTCTCTCACTATTTAGAACCCTCAAAACGGAAAAACAATTATTAGGATTTTATTGTATTTTCTTTTTTCCAAAGTAAGTAAACAATCAAGGTTTTTAATACCCTCAGGATTAACATTTTTTATTTTATTTTCTATCAGAGACTGGCCACATAAAGAGAATGAGAACTGATTCTGCTGTTATTAATGAACACTGTCAAACATGCAACTTCTAGACTATTCTGTCTTCTCCTTGCCATGTGGATGAGCCAGTGTTAGTGGAAACAGACTAGTCTTTAATTGTTCTTATTCTGTCATGGTGCATATGCAATCAGCAAAGTTGATATTTCCTCTGAAGTTTTACTGTATTCTCTATGTTTTTAAGTCAGAGTACATGTGTAATTACAACAGAAGTTTTTTTTTTAATTCAGTTAAAAACAAACAAAGAAACAAAGAAAAACTTCAAATTAGCTTAAATAATGAAGAATCCAGGAATTCACACAGTCTGCCCTAGGACTTTATGTCTCCATCTCTTCACTACACTTTGATAGTATCAATATCCAACAAAATCATTAGAGCATATTCACACCACATATTTTTACACTTTACAATCCAAGAGAAAATAGAGTATTTCTTCTACTTTCTCTTTAAATCTTAGAAATTACTTGTTTCTTTTAATTTTAAATCTCATTAGCCAAGGAGGTTTGTTGTAGTTAATCATTTCCACTCAAGCCATGTAGCCAAGAATGGGCAGATCAAAAAGTGTTAACAGGAGGAAGAGACTTTTTATTGAAGAGTCAATCAACAAATGTCTTTCACCATGTTTAAAATTATACTTTTTCATTTTGAGAAAGCTCATGTGATAAATACCACCAGGAATACACTTGCAGTAAAATGAAGTTAGGTTTATTTAATTTGCTGAAACATTGGAGAAGACTGTCTATGAGAAACAGCAGGGCAGATAACTAAAAAGAAGTGTGGGAAGTAACTTTTAATAGGATTTGTGTTTGTACCTAATGATTATTTCTAAAGAACAACTTAGAGAAACACAAAATAGCTCTGGATTGTTTATCACAGTAGTCTCATTCAGGAGAAAAAAAAAAGCAAAAACAGGGCTGAGATATCATTGGTAAAGAAGAAGTAATTGTTCAGATTATGTGGCTTTGGCCATGTCTAGCTGGAAACAATTTTTTAGTTTCTATTAACAATGCTGTACTCTGATTAACAATAGTAAAAAAGAAAACATTGGGTTCTGTTTTTTTCAGCAACTACCAAGTTAAGCTAAATGAGGAAGACTATGAAAACAAAAAACAAACAAACAAACAAAATAATTAATTAAAAAAATTATCTTATCTGAGCACTGAGTTTGGAAATTGAGGTTACTTTAATTACCTAAATGGCTCAGGTACTCCAGGCAAAGGCAGAATATCTTTCATTGACAATGATTTGATTTCAAAATAATTTTTCTCAGAACTGAGATTTTCAATCAATGAAATTTCTCAGCATTATGCCTTTGAAATTAATTAATAAAAGAAATCTTCACAAATTTAAAATAAATAATTGCTACACTTTAAAAATATTTTGATTTTTTAGATTTAGGTTCAGAGCAAAGTTGAAAAGATGGTACAGAGGTTTCCCTAATACTCTCCACCTTACACATGCATTACCTTTACTATTATCTACATCCTCCACGAGAGTGGTACTTCTGTTATAATTGATGAACCTACACTGATACATTTTAATCACTCAAAGTCCATAGTTTATATTAAAGTTTACTCTTGGTGTTTGTACATTCTGTGGGTTTAGACAAATGTATAACATGTACCACTATAGTATCATATGGAATATTTTGATTGCTCTAAAAAATCCTCTGTTATCTTCCTGGTCATCTCTCTCCCAACACCAAGCCCTAGCAACCATGATCTTTTTACTGTCATCATTATTTTACCTTTTCCAGAATTTCATATACTTAGAATTGTACCGTATATAGCCTTTTCTAATTGGCTTATTTTTTTTAGCTTAATGACATACATTTAAGTCTCCCCATAATTTTCATGGCTTGATAGCTCATTTCTTTTTAGCACTAAATAATATTCCATAGTCAGGATGTACCACAATTTATTTATCCCTTCCAATACTGAAGGATATCTCTGTTGCTTCTGAACATGGCAATTACGAATGAAGCTATCATAAACATTCATGTGCAGGTTTTTGTGTGGACACGTTTTTAAATCCTTTGTATGCATACCAAAAATAGTGATTGCTAGATTATATGGTAAGAGATATATTTATGAGAAAGTTTTATAAGAAACCACCAAACTGTCTCCCAAAGTAGCTGTACTACTTTACATTCCTACCAGCTGTGAATGAGAGTTACTTTTGCTCTATATCCTTTTCAGCATTCAGTATTGTCGGTGTCCTAGATTTGGGCCATTCTAATAGGCATGTTGTGGTATTTCATTGTTGTTTTAATTTGCATTTTACTTATGAGAAATGATGTAGAACATATTTTCATATGCTTATTTGTAATTTGTATGTCTTCTTTGGTGAAGTATTTGTTAATGTGTTCACCCGTTTTCTAATTAGATTGTTTCTTATTGTTCACTTTTAAGAGTTTTTTGTGTAGTTTAGATAACAGTCTTTTGTCATATGTTTGTTTTTTAGATATTTCTTCCAGTCTGTGGCTTGTCTTCTCATTCTTTTGACATTATCTTTTGTAGAGCAAAAGTTCTTCATTTTAATGAAGTCTAACTTACCAACTACTTCATTCGTGAATTGTACTTTTTTTTGTTGTCTCTTAGTCATCATATACAAGCTCACATAGGTTTTTCCCCATGTTATGTTTTGTGTGTTTATAGTTTTGTGTCTTACATTTAGGTAAGTCTGTGATCCATTTTAAGTTTACTTTTGTGACAGGTGTGAAGTCTCTAGATTCACTTTTTTTTTTTTTTGCATATAGGTGGCCAGTTGTTCCAGCACCATGTGTTGAAAAGACTATCTTTCCTCCAATGAATTTGCTTTGCTCCTTTGTCAAAGATTATATAATTGCACATTTATGCGGATTTATTTATCTTCTTTCTATTCTGTTCCATTTATCTTCTTGTCTATTCTGTTTCCAATGCCTTAATGTTTAATTTTCTTTTCCTCTAATATTTTGTTGGTTATTCTGGATCTTTCATCTCTTCATATAAACTTTAGAATCAGTTTGTAAATATTCACAAAATAAGAAAGGCAAAGTAAAGAAAAGTGTACAGATTGAGAAAGAAAAAATAAAACTTTTTGTTTGCAAATGACATAATTATGCAAAAAATCTGAAAAATTAATGAAAAAAGTTCTGGAAATTATAAATAATTATAAAAAGGTTGCAGGATACAAAATTAACATATAAAAGTCAGTCACTTTCCTATATACTAGGAATAAACTAGTGGAATTTGAAATTAAAAGCATAATACTATCTACATTATCACTTAAAAAGATAAAATGGAAAGGTATAAATCTAACAAAATATTTAAAAGAAAACTATAACACTTTGGTGAATGAAATTAAAAAAGTATAAAAAAAGAGAAACATTCCAAATTTATGAAAAGGAAGACAGTATTGTGAGTTCTTCCCAATTCAATCTATAAATTCACTGTAATCCTAACCAAAATTGTAGTTGTTTTGTGGATATTTAAAAACTGATTCTAAAGTTTATATGATGAGCCAACACAATATTGGAGAAAAAAAACAAAATTGAAGGAATATATAGTATATTTAGACCTATTCAGAATATTTGTTTCTTCCTGTGTGAGTTTTACAGCTTCTGTTTTTTACAGAATTGGTCCATTACATGTAGGTTATAAAATTTATAAGCATAGAATTATTCATATAACTGCTATATTTTTAACCTAAGCTTCTATTTTAATTTTCTAATTATAAAAAGCACTAAAATTAATTATTAAATATGAGTATTATTTCTATAATAAGAAAGATAAGGGGAAGCAAGCCAGAAAATAAGCAATTAAATAAACAAAGACATTGTAACCTGAGGACATATCTTCTAAAATATCCATGATAGCCCTTAAATAACTTTTTAAACATCTATGACAAAAAGGTGGTTTACTGTTTTTTTTTCTGTTTTCTTTTATTTATTTTTACTTGTTTTTTCATAGATATTTATGTCTGAAATTAATTTTAAGAAAATTATTTTGTCCCAATAATATTTCAGATAAGAAACCAGAGGTGCATATTGGTGAAGTAACTTGTTCATGTTAACAAACTAATTAGTTCCAGACCTAAGAGTACATATACTGTGATTTTTCCACCCCACTGCACTTTTACCAGATAAGCACATCAACTAGAAAAAGTCTGTACAGAAATGTGCATTCTACGATGCTAATGCTTGTAAGAACTCACTTGGAGAGAGGTTTTTCCCTTAAATAAACCATCATCTTCTTCCACGGGTCCACTATTTGTGTGCCACTCATTTGGACAGTATAATTATTGATAAAATCATTTCAACTGCCATTGGAAAACTCACTCTTTTTATGATCTTAGTAGAAAATTTTAGTTCAGCTTTTGCCAACTGATAATTCTAAAACTTGTTTAAGTATGAACTGAAATGTAAGAGTTCATCCAATTTGGGGCCTTGAAAATTCTATAGTATTTGAATTTTAGAGGATAAGCCTAGGGAAGTGAGGAAAGTTGAAAAGGCAATTTTATTGCAACTGATCTCTTTATATATATCTATGTATATGGATATGTGTATATATATATATATATATATATATATGTATATGCATATGCATATGTATATGTATATGTATGTGTATGTGTGTGTGTATGTGTAGTGTAAAACATGCACGTACACTCATTATGCAGCTGCATACATAATAAGATTATTTTCTTTCTTTAAAACATATTTTAATAATATTGCTATTGAATTTAAAGCGCTGCATTTTGAGTAAATCATGTTAGTTGTCATACTGACAATTCAGAACTAAATGAAGATTTAACCCTTAGCATCTGACACTCTCACTAGAAATTTTTTTGGTCTTATATTTTATGGTTAATTTTTCTCCCAAAAGCTGTCATTTTTGTAAAGTGATGGTGAACAATTCTGTCTTTTTTCTTTTTTGATAGACAGCAAAGTTTTAGGGCTTTGAAGAAGTTTTATTTTCTCAAATTAAAAACAATTTCTTAGCTCCATAGAAGTGCTTTTACCTTTTTTATATATTTTGCTCTCTTTTAAAAAAATAATTTTGTCTTTGATTCAGTCTGTGATATGAAAATTAATAAAACCTCTTTATCCATAGATATGAGGCTTTTAAGATAAGCCATGCTTAATAAAATATAACATATTTAGAAATAAATATATATTATTTATTTTGATCTAGTTACACTTCTTGATAGTGGGTATGGTCTTCACGGCAGTTGCCCTTTCTCCCAGTCATCCTAAGTATATCACTAATAATTTTGTAAAGAACTTCAAGAATTCTTTCAAGAATACCTTGTTTAATAATTATGGATATCTTTTTAAAGAAGTTGTCTTTGTTCAACTGAAATCTGGCCTAAAATGGAGCAGACGTGGAACAAAGTTGAGACAACTTTATTCACATGAGAACAGCAATTTGGTAACCTTCTGGAAAAGTGCTTTGCCTTAACTGACATTTATTTTCTGACCCTTACTACATGCAAATATGGCATAGGGTATTTTAATAAAGACCAGATGACTGAAAAAAGAAGAAAAAAATTCTGCTACCAAGAAGGAAAAGTTGGAGGGCTATCTTCTTAACTAGTATGATATGGGAAATAAAATCTTATTATGGAAAGATAAAAAGAGAAGGATATTTGTCTTGCCATCTGGAACTGACTCTTCATTCTTTCTAGTTCTTCTCAAATAATTTTCTTTTATTCTTTCAACACATACTTTTGAGCATCAGTTCATGTCAGGCATTATTGTAGTTTCTTAAGATACATGATAGCAATAATCAAAGTAAACCAAGTCCTTGCCTTTAGAGAACTTACTTTCTAGTGAGGGGAGGTAGAAATAATCAAATAAGGAAATTAATATATAACATTTCAAATAAAATAGCGAATGGGATTTAGGGACATTCATTTAACACATTTATTTCACATCTATTATGGGCAAGTACAATCTCACTTCGGATATGAAAAAAAGACAGAAGTGTTTCATACAGATAAATAACAAATAATTTTTTAAGCTTTGTAGAAACGCAAAATTAGAATATGGAAACACCTCATTCTGCTTGATTATTGTTTCTGAGTTATAGTAACTGGAAAGATGCCATTAGAATAAGCTGGCTATGAATCATCCTCCAAGCTGGGAGAAAAGTAACTGTCTGATCAGTTGGCTGCCCCATCCTGACATGACTGATCTCTCATTGCAGAACTTAATTATATTTTTACAATATCAAAGGGACTGATAAATGGAAGAAATTAATATTCTGTAGAGCAACACAGCTCTACAGAAATATAGGAGCCACAAATAAAAACCATATACATAGTTTAAAATTTTCTAGTTGCCTAATAAAAAGTAAAAAATAATAATAATATATGTTACTTAGTTAAATATTCTCAAAATATTATCATTTCAACATTTAATTGCTATAAATTAGTAATGAGACTTACACACTTTTTTTTACATTACTGTTTTTAAAATTTAGTATGTATTTTTATTTAAGCACAACTCATTTTGAACTAGTGATATTTTCAATTGCTCAGTAGCTCATAGTCACCATATTATATTGCACATATAGATCTTCTCAGTTTGTCCTGCCTGTTCTCTAAAATTTCTATCTTAGAGAATAAAGACATATAGAGATTTCAACAAAGTTAGAATATGGAATTTTCTAGTTTGTTTGTATTACTTCACCTGGCAATTTTGCAGGCTTTTCTGCTTGCTACATTAAATACTTGATAAATATTTCCAATAAGTTACAAAACAGTAGACATTTTTATGTGAAGAAAAATGGAGCAATATCTAAATAAATAAACTGAATTCCAGAGTCTCTTATACCTGCTAAATTACTATAAAATCACTAATTACTTTAAGAGTCAACCAAAACATTTAAAACATTTTTTTTTGGTCCTATAACAATGAGAGTATAAAGGTCAGGTTCAAGTATTCTGAGGTTTTCCGAAATTGTAAATCATAATGTAACAGATAAGAAACTGCATTTCTCCTGGTTCCTCACTGAATTATATAGTCTTTAAGAACTGCCAACTGCTGACTTTATATATTTTTAAGTCTAAAAGGCAAAAGGTGAGCATTCGTCACTGACCTGCTTGTCAAAAACACTGAACAACATTTTTGGATGCTGACAATTTATATGATTTCTTTTTCAAGTTTTGTTGCTATAGCCTTCTCTCTCAGGTGTTTTTTTCTGTGTTTTTTTTTTTCCAGAACATTTATTTAAGTAACATCTAAAATTATATACCCATTAAAGTATGATAAGATTTAACTTAGTCAATCTAGAACTGAGAGCCTATACTCTAGAAGGTAGATTTTAGATGTTACAATACAGTATATATAAAATACAACATTTAAAAAATAATATATTTTTTATATTTCATAGGTTACAGGTAATTATGGCCTCTAATATAGATATAAAAAGATTAATAATGATATATTCTTTAATTCTAATGCAGTGATATTTTATAGAATTTAAATTAAAAAGTTATTTTTCTATGTTTATTATTGTCCAGAAAGATGACAAATAATTAAATTATTCTTTATTGTAAAAATTTATGGTTAGCTGCTATTTTTAACTTTTTCAAACTGAATATTTAGTTGATAGAGATATAAAGATATTTCCATGCTACTATATTGTTCCCCTGCCTTTGTTTAAGGTAAGCTGATATTCAAGGTTAAAAATTTTTTGTCATTATTACAACTTGAGGACTCTACTATGTTCACCCAGTAAACAAATTGAAAATGCAATCATCAAATAAACACAAAAAAATACATCATAAAATATTTAATTTTTCTTTTGGGTAATTTACTGTGGAATAGTCAAACCTCTCAAAGGATTTTAACATTCATAAATATATTTACTTCTATTTTCATTATATTGGTAAACTTTACTGGAGATAGTAACAAGAAAAAAAAATATCTGCCAAATCACCCTAGATTTCTTCATTTGTTGGCATAAAATATAAAATGTTAAAGATTTTTTTTCTGAGCACAATTTTATTTTTTGAGTCATTATTTTCAATATAGTGGTTCACCAAATGAGTTTACTAACTGGATATTTCTATGATTAGATTATAAAGTTTCTTAAACATGTCTGCGAATGTCATTTGATTATTTTCTTGAACTACAGATTTTTAACTTAAAAACTATGTTTTATACTACTGGGTTGTACTTCTCTTTTAAATTATTATAATTTTTTAATGCATATATCTCTTAATTTTTTTTAGTGTTAGAATCCAAAGGATTTACAATGTCAGTATTAGTATTCCTTCCTGTTTTAGTTGTTATGTGTTATAAAAACTATGTTCAGACTTTTAAAAAATTTTATTAGACACTTTAGTAGTTACTTCTTTCAAAAGACATAAGGTAAGGAAAGCAGCACTTCTTTATAGCTAAAAAATAAACAAACAAACAAACAAAAACAATAGAATGAGTCAACTGTAGAAATCCAAAATGATCTATTTAAAATCTAGGGGCTCTAGTGATGAAACACGTTGATTCACCAGAGATCCAGTGTTCCACTTGCCTAGTTATACAAATAGATTTAGGAATTTGAAATGGATTTTCTTGGTATCACTTTTATACGTAGTTATTCTAAGCCTATTCACCAAGTAGCTAGAAGAGAAAAAACTAAAATTTAGTCATGGAATGAAAATAATAAAAGTAACACATCTTATTGTTAGCAGTCTAAGAAAAAGAGCAACGTAAATTTTCATTCTGTCTGTTAGGACAAAGTCACAATAAGTAGTTTTGGACAAATTAAAACATCTTAAAGGAAAGAAAAACTGAGGTATAGAGAGTAGACCAAACTACATCAAAGAGTATTTGTTTAACAAATTTTTAAATTTTATTTTGATATGAGTATAGATTAACTGTACTATAGATTAACCGTAACAGTAACAAAGTACAGGGAGGGTCTATACATGCTTCACCTCTTGAATAGTACTATTAAACCACACTGAAGATAGAGAACTGTTACCCTACTACATATTCCATCAGGCTAACCCTTTATTGCCATGCCCAAACTTTGTCCCACTTTCACCTTTAACCTATTGAAATCACCAATCTATTGTCTATCTCTATAATTTTGCTATCCAGAAATGTTAAATAAATTGAACAATACAGTATCTCAATTTTTAAAATTGTTTTTTTTTCATTCAATATAGTGCCTTGAGATGTGTCCAATTTCTTGTATGAATTCTACATTCTTTCTCCTCTCTTCCTAGGGCTCCAATAATGTGGGTGCTTGGTAGATTGTCCTGTATTAATGTACAGATTGGTCGTTGATTTCACCTTTTTTAGTCTATGTACTCTCTCTTTTCCAGATTATTCAGATTGTAGTTTCTATTGATATGACTTTGGATATACTGATTTTTCTTTGTCATCTCCATTCTGCTATTGAGCTCATCCATTGCGGTGTTTGCTTTTCTCCTTCAGTTACTTATATTTTTCAAATCTATGATTACTTTTTTTTTTATCCTCAGTTCCTTTGCCAAAATTTTCTTTCTTTTTTTTCTTATAATAATTGCTCATTAAAGCATTTTTTTATGATCGCAACTTTAAAATTCTTGTCAGGAAATTACCTGACAAGGTAATTTCAACATCTCAGTAATCTCAATGTTGATGTCTCGGTTGTATCTTCTTATACAAGTTGTGATTGTCCTGATTATTGGTATAAAGAGTACTTTTTTTATTGTACTATGGATATTTTGAGTATTACATTGTGAGACTCTGGATCCTATGTAAATTTTTTAAAGCAGGCAATTACCCCACTTAGGATACATTGGTGTTAGATGTTATGTTCTGCTGACACAAGGGTGAAGTGTTTGAAGGCCAAGTGCTGAGTAGCCTTGCCTCACAAAGTCTTATTCAGTCCTCTTGCTATTGGATGAGAATGGAGGCTCAGCTCATCACTAGGTCTTGCTTACACAGGACAAGCAGAGTGCTAACTAGCTCATGTCATACTACCTTGCCATGTTTCATTGCTGCTAGGTGTAGTGGGTGGCTCATCATTCTGCTGGACACCCATTAAAGTACTCTGATAGGTGACTTGGATCACTACCTGCTTCTGCTGGGCAGAAATTGAAGCCCAACATAGTATTTATGTACATTGACATTTACCCTAGCAGTAGAATTAAAACATTTTCTGTTTATGGCAGGGGGAAGAAGGGATGGAATATAAACTCCTGTAGTAGGCAAGTTCTAAAGTTGGCACCCAATATTTTTATCTTTAATCCCCATAACCAGAAGTATAGAGACATCTTGCCTATGATTAACTTCTGTTACATAGCAAAATAGATTTTACAGATGTAATTAAAGTTGCTAATCAATTGATATTGAGTTAATCAAAAAGGAAATTTTGAAATCCTGGTGGGTTTAACATAATTACATGAACTCTTTAAAAGCAAAGATATTTCTCTAGCTAGTAGCAGGATGTGAAGTCAGAGATATTTGAACCAAAAACAAACAAAACAAAAACAGATTTCTTATGCTTTTTTGGCTTTAAAGAGGGAAGGGGTCATGTGCAAGGACCATGAGGAGCCCCGGGAGCTGAAAGCAACCCCTAATGAGGAGCCAACAGTAAGTAAAAATAGGATGATGGTAGTTGATTATATAAATAGGAGTCTCAGAGATTTTTCTGAGACTAGGGTTTTAAGCTATCTGATTATATCCCTTGAGTAGTGTCCCTGGGCCACTACCAAACCATCTGTTGTGTAGCACTTAGAAATATGTGAATTTCAGGACGTTGATCTTAATTTAATTACCCAAGGGTGGCCCACATCATTGAATCATTACTAGAAGTTATATTAGAGTAATCCAAAATTCCTGAGTTATCCTGATTCTTAGTGGAATTAAAAAAAATAATATTCATGATTTGATTTACTCTGAGTGCTGTGATAGTAGAATGTGAATAAGAAAAAAAATATAAATGAGGATAATCTGCGGAGATAGATCTTTTTTATGCTGGGTGTAGAGAACATGACTTCGAATAATTTGGCTTGTTTATTCACTAAATCTCTATATTTTTATAATTGTCATTTGAAAACTTTGTTTTATAGATTTTATAGATATAATCTTTTGTTATTATAAAGATTTTAAAAAGGAGAGAAAGCCTCCTGCTAAAGAATTCTTTAAAAAGTTTCATTGCAAAGTTTATTTCATGAAAATACAAGGAATGCCCACAGGAACAGTTAGGATTTTGGTCCACTTATTCAGTTTTAAAAGCTAGTACAGTACAAAAATGAAATATGACTTTAGTGGAAGAAGCAATAATTTCATGAATGTTAAAGGAAAACATTTAATGGTTATATAAAACTAGAAGTAAATTTGGTTACAAATGTGGCAATATTGTTCTTAAATTCAGTATTAAAATCAATCAAAACTGAAAAGCTAAAGTGTCATTTAAGAGCTATTCCATCACATTTGGAGCCTGAGTTGTGTTCTGTTATAGAAGTTAACATTTGCTGAATGTACTGGGTGGCATATGCAATATGACCTTATTCAAATTTCAAATCATATTTATAAAGAATGATTCAAACAAAAAAATTTCAACCCATTTACTGATATATTCTATATAATCTTCATTACTTTTCATGTTTCCTAAATTATGAGTTTCTTCTAAACTGACTATAATAAAAGAAGAAAATAGTAATTTTTACATAGCAAGAACACACAATTTCAAGGTGATTTGTGCATTGGTGAATATATATTGTTAGCTAGATTTGCTATAAACATTCCCTTAAATCAAGATTGGTTTCAGATATGAGATAAAAAAGCATATGAAAGAATAGAGATTTTGTGTTTATGTTACTGAAGAAGCTTTATTTCCTCCAGAGGTATATTACATTAAAACAAAACTAAAAATAAAGATGAAAAATAATGTTTTCTGAGCACCTACAAAATTTATTATATCTCTTACTCCTTTTCCAGGATTAGATTTCATGATCTTAATTAGCTTTGCCTATCTTTGCCTATTCATATAAGATAGGTAAAGAAAATTAAGATTATTGTTGGCATGGAAAAAAGGCTTTTTCATATACTGTTGATGGAATTTGAACATATAGATAGATGGATAGATATGTATTTTTAAGTTTATTTTAAGTTCTTTATTAGTGAGGTTGATCAATTGTCTTATTATTCATTTTACTTTTTACTTTCATTTTATATGAGATGTTTTTTCACTAATAGACTTATTAATATTCTTTTAATAATAAAATTAATTTCTATATCACCTTTTTTACTCATAGCACTAGATTTTGCATTTATCTTCCAGAATTTTTTGTGATGATTTTATTTCAATATGAAGGTCTATGTCTTTTGGAATTGTGTCATTTCTTCCTCAATCTCAATATTTGTTTATATTTATTTAGTAGCTACTTTTTTGTTTAACAAATTAAATTTTTTATTCAAATATCTTCAAAATAAAAGTCAAGTTCGAGATGGTTTTGCTGGTGAATTTTATGAAACAAGGAGCAAATGACAATAATTTAACACAAATATTTTTAGAAAATAGAAGAAATGACTAACCAAGTCTTTTTATGAAACCATTATGACCCTAATATCAAACTCTGACAAAAAATTGAAAAAAATGTATAAATGAACTATTGATAAATCTCAAAATCATTGATGCATAATTCATTATTCTTCTTACACATTTTAAACAAATTATAAAGATTTTTATTTGTGCTAATTACTGTACTTAATATTCCTTAAAGTTACAACTAATAACATGATAAGAAAATGCCTAACATGTTATATAGCAAATGTTAAATTCCCAATAAAGTATAATTGTATTAGTTTCCTAGGGCTGCCATGACAAAATATCATAAAATGGAGGGTTTAAACAACAGACATTTATTGTTTCACAGGCTGGAGGCTAAGTGTCTGAAATCAAGACTAGAATAAGATTGGTTTCTTCTGTGGCTGTGAGGAAGGAAACAATCTGCTCCATGCCTTTTCCCTAGCTTCTGCTGGTTTGTTATCAATCTTCAGCATTCTTTGGCTTGTAGAGCCATCACTCTAATCTCTGCCTCCATTTTCACAAGGCATTCTTTCTGTGCGTATTTCTGTATCTGTGTTCAAATTTGCATTTGTAATAAGGACACCAGTCATATTGGATTAGGGCTCATCCTAATGATTATATTTTAATTTGATTACCTCTGTAAAGACATCAACATATCTTTTTATGAAGATCACAATTAAACCCATTACTGAGAATAATATATTGCAGGAAATATTGAAAGGATATCTATCTCTCCAAATACTGTGTTAAGAGAGAACCTTTATGAGACTGTTCACTGAGTTCCAGCTGGTGGTGCTTGAAAGCCAATAAATCCTTAGTACTCACTATCCAAAAGTAATCTAGACCAACTCCTCTTTTTCTGCTTTGATTTTGCTCATAAATTGTTCTTCCAATTATTATTCCACAAATAAATCTCCATACTTAACATTTGCCTGGCTTCTTTGATGAATAACCAAGTTCAGATTCACTTTTCTGCTTGACTTTGTTACTGTCATCTAAGAAAACACTTTTGGTGTTTTGTCTTTTCCCTAAGACTTTTTGCGATCATCTACTAAGGCCAGTTTTAGTACTATGAAAAAGACTTGTTTTACACATTCTCTGCTCAATCTCCTATAGAAAATTCTGTTATCAATATTCCTGAACAAAGCAAAACAATTCTGTGCTCTCTTCCAAGTGACAGCACTTAAAAATATTTGAAGAAAACTTTTCATGTACTACTTTTTTTCATATCAATGACCCAGTTAGGCCTCATTTGGCTTAACTTCTTACATGTATTCAAGGACAGATTCAAAATTACCTACATAAAAGTTATTCAGATCTCAAACATTGACTGTGTTAATCATTTCTACTAAGTTGTATTTTTCTGCATGCCTTGGATTATCTATTACAATTTATTGGAATTATTTTTTTAAGCTTATTCTGCCTATAAGACTATTTTTCTTTTGGGTACAGACATATTATTTAAGTATATTTTAAATTCCAATATAAGAAATTAAAATTTATAGGAAATCAGTAAATTAAATTCAAATAAATAAATGAGTGAGCAAAAGAATTATGATCTCTATAAGTATTATCTTCAGTTTGAATAATCATCAGTTCTTCAACATCTTAAGTCAACTCTCTATCTGATTATATACCTAAACACATGCTCATTAGTCTATGTTTTGCTTAAAATGTGGTGAGCAGAACTGAACAAAATGATCTGGATTTTGAAATGTGGCTTTCAATTAGAAGTTATGGCAAGTTTTTGTATGGTGAGTGACCATGGTATTAGAATAATTTAGACCCATAAAATATAGTACCTGTGATGATTAATTCTATGCATCAACTTGCCTGAGCTAAGGGAGACCAGATAGCTGTGTCTGTGAAGGTGCTTCAAGAAGAGATTAGCATTAAAATCTGTAGACTAAAAAAAAAAAAATCTGTAGAATGAATAAAGCAGATTGCCCTCACCACCAGGTGGGCATTAGCAAATTTGTTAAGGGCATGAATAGAATAAAAAGGTGGAGAAAGAGGAAATTTGCTCTTTGCTTGAGATGAGACCTCCAACATAGGTGCTCCTCATTCTCTTATCTTGAAACTCGAACCAAGACTTGTACCACTACACTCCACCTCTGACCCACATTATTTGGCCTTTAGACTCAAACTGAGATTTAAACACCATAGATTTCCCTGGTTCTCACTCTTTCAGACTTTGTCTAAGTTATATCACAACTTTTTTGGTTCTTCAGGTTACAGATAGAAAATATGAGACTTATCAGTCTCCATAATTTCATGAGCCAATTCTAATAATAAATAAATAAATTATGTTTCTTTGGGGAAGCCTGATAAATACAGTACCCAAATTTTAACTACTCTAAAAAATGGTGTAATTCTTTCTCATATACAACTGCAGGCTCTGGAAGATACACTTTGAATGTTCGTTTAGGTCCAATAGTAATAGCTGCTCTGTTATCTTCTGCACATGGCATGCACATTCAGCCTTGAGGTTATCAGTCAGAAGAGAGATACACTACAGTGGCACAAGCATGGGGGCTTTTTATTACCCAGTACTCAAAGTCTTGTATGTTTTTTTGCTCAAAGACCATTGGTTGGAACTAATGAACTCCAAAACTAATTGCAAAGCAAACTGAAAAATATAGTTTAGTCATGTGCCTTGAAAGAAAAGGAAAATGATTTCAGGAACCATTGGTAGCCCACATATACTGTAGAGACAATCTTTTGTTAGAAAGATTGTTAGAAAGATATATTCGAGGGAGTGAGATAATAACCTGACTACTAAAGCCAATAATGCTAACTTTTTTTGAGAGAGCATTATGGGAAAGTCACTGTTCTAATTAGATGCATTCATATAATATTCACCTAGAACATATATATGTATATACACACATATACACGTCACCAAATAAAATATATATTTGTGTGTGTGTGTGTGTGTGTGTGTGTGTGTGTGTTTAGTCAAGGTACATGACTAAACTATGTTTTTCAGTATACACACACACACACACACACACACACACACACATACACATATGCACATATTTTGGTAGCTGAACTTTGAACAATCACATTATAGCCTATTCTTGACTACTGGCAGAAGAAGGAATAACAGAAATAAAAATTCAAAATAAGATAGGCCCCGGAAAGGGATTGAACACAGAACAATAAGGTAAAGAAATTTATAAAAGATTCCATTCTTTAATGTATAAATACATTTTGAAGTCCTAGGAAAGTCATGCCACTCTGCTAAATATAAGAATTATAATTGCAGCTATATACTTGTAGAGAATTAATTTTGACTAAATTGGACTGCTTCACTATCTAAATCTGAAAAATAGTATCAATTCTTCATGGTAGCATTTAAGATGTGCCATCTTTATAGTGTGTGTTTATATAACATTTCTTTCTAGCTATTCTTATAAAAAATAAAAGAAATATTTCCAAATATGCAATAAGTGCTTATTGTTAACATTCATCTTATATTCTGTGGTTATGGAAGAGCCAAATATGTGAAAATAAGTACTTTCAAATTTTGGAGAAAATATTACTATATGAAAATTTATATTATAAATTTTATGTTTTTGACATTATTACATACATGGACTTAAATACTTATACAGTTGTGTTCTTCACATTCATGCCTTCAATCCTTACAGTTTTCATTTTTATACAGTGTAAGCTAAGAATTTTATTTTATTTTATTTTCACAAATAGACAATTGCTTCAACATCATTTGTTGAAAACTCTATCATGATCAGATGTTTTCTGCAATACCTTCTCTGTTCTGCACCAAGCTTTTGCATGAAAGTGATTCTGTTTATAGGTATTCTATTGGTTAATAATGCCTTCTAGGCATTGGAAAAATTAGTCCTCATAGCTAATACTTTTTGCAATTTTATTTTTGTTGTTGTTCTTTATACTGCTCTATTTCATGTAATTTTTAGGATTAGCATGTCAGTTCATTAAAAATCTTTTGGTGATTTAAAAAAATTGCACATAATTTATATATTTCTACATTTATTTATGTCTTCTAGGTCTTTCGATATAGATTTTCATTTTTCTCTATGAAGTTCTATATCTTGTATTAAAATTTTAAGTTATGCCTCTGAAATTTTCATTTTTTGTTTCCTATTGTACATAATACATATTAAAAATAAATATTCTAATTGGGATGTTTGAGAAAATAAATTTTTGATATAGATATTGTATGATCTCACATATTACAAATATTTTCTATTACATTTCTTGAAATTCTTGTGAGGGTATTTATGGGCATAAAGAAGAATTGATTTTTTGTATTTTCCCTTCCAAACAAAATTTATTTTTATTTTTTAATTTTATCAGCTGCATATCTGCATTATATTTCTCAATAGAAGTGTGTGTGTCTAATTCCTAAATAAAGTACATTTCATTCACTCTTTTGATACATCTTTTTACTGTTATGGAAACTCATTTCTATGAACAAGTTAGTAAGATTTTTTTAATGAAATACAATTCTTTGTATTTTGCATTGATTGTACGTTTCCAACAATATTATATTAACGTAGCAAATAAAATTGATATTTATTTTAATTATAAATTATATTGGCATTTCTGAGACCGATTGAACCTGTCATGATTCATAATTATTTTATAAACTTTATTATAATCAATTTACTTATATTTTATTTACAATATTTTCATTTATAATCATTGGTGGAATTAAATGAACATTTCAGTTTATCACACAATTTATACCTGGCTTTGGCATCAAAAATATACTTGCCTATATAATGAAATTGGGGAAATTTTATTTTTTCCATTATTTCAATATTTATATAAGACTGATGATACCAGTTGCTTGAAGATTTGATAAAATTTGCTAATAAAATCTTGATAATAAAACTTGCTAAAAAATATCTGAATCTGATGTATTATTTTGGGGAAAGATTTTAAATATTAATTTGATTACATAATACCTATAAAATAGTATATATTTCTAATTTTTATATTAGGTTTGGTCAGTTATTTTTCTAAAAAGCTGTACATTTTGCTTATTGTCAAATTTATAACATTTATTTTTTCATAACATTTGTAATGATGGTTTTTAAAGTCTGTATTTTAAATGTTATTTTTATACCTTTTCTTTAGTTTTTAATTTATCTTGCAAGAGTACGCCTGCTTTATTAGCTTTTTCAAAGAAACATTCTTTTAGTCTATATTTAAGTTACTCATTTTTATCCAATTATAAAATTAGCATATTTATAGTCTGTACTTGCAAACATATATAACTTATGAAGAAAGGCTTTAACTGTTTAATTATTTGATAGTGTTATATAGAATTTTAAAAGATGAGTTTCCTCAAAACTTGGCAATCTTATTGAGTTCATTTGATAATTTCAGTACTGAGATCATTTTCAAATAGAACCATGAATCTATGCTATTAATGCTTTTAATCCTGACTTAAATATTGATTTTCTCTTTGGAAAATTAAGGTTGGTTTACTCTCAAAGGTTGATACCACGAAGGAGTCTAGAGGAAATCTTCCATTTTTTCCCCCTCAGATAAATATTTGAGACACTGCCAAGGAGAAGGGAACACTAGGTTGAGCTATACCACAAGTATAAAATTCTAGAAGTATTTCACATAGAGGAAAGGTCCAGACAGAACATTGTGAGTGATCAGAGTGGAAAAAACATGCACATGCTATTGGTGAAATGAAAATAAAATATGAACTTTTCCTTTACTTTAGACAAAGCTGCCAAGCAAAAAATATGAATCTTCCTCTATCAGCAATGCTGCATCTTTGGCCTTTAAGGTCAGAGTTCCCCACAAGTTAATAGATTTTTCAACAACAAAAGAGAAACTAGAATCGATTAGAGCACTTTATCATGTCAAAACATTTTTTTTTTTTTGTAAAGAAGGAAGGATAATCATCATTTGTCTCTAGCCCAGCCATTCCTCATTAAGAGAGGTTTTTATGAACAGCTGAGTTCTATTCTTAAGATGAAGTCTGGCAACTAACAGCTTTGATATCAGAGAGGATTGGGAGATAATCATTTTACTTATCAAAATGTCTGGTTATTCACTTTGTAAAGTGAATTGCATGACTATCAGACATTTCACATAGTTTGCAGACAAATGTCAGTATTGATTTTATTCCTACTGCTTTCTATGTATGGAATCAGCAGGATACATATAGTTACAGGAAACAAATGTAAGGCTATTTAGGTGAGTAGGTTTTCAGACATTGTTTCTGACCATGGTATTGAGTACAAAATAGCCACAAGGCATTTTGAGGAGTTTTAATGAGATATAAGAAATCAGATATTTGACGTACGGATTAATATTCTGTGTTTGGTGAAGGTGGCACAGAGCTATAGTGCTTTGACTATCTTCCAATTTGTTGTTCATTTTTATCATCATCTTCACCCACTAGTGAACCTAAATTAAGTCTATGATAGTTTCTTTCATAACTAGTATTGGAGAAAAACAAACAATTAAAAGTAAAAATGATAGTTAAAAAAATTTTTATAGGGCCTTCTAAGATAGGAAAGCTTATTATTCCAAACAGAGATAAGATTATAGATTCAAAGAGCTTATTTATTATTTAAAAAATAATAATACATAAGAAAAATATTAAGGAGATTTTTTTCCTATTTTTTAAGTGTATTGGGGTAATATTGGTTAATACAATGATATAATTTTTGGGTGTACATTATAATTTGACATCTGTATATTCTATTGTGTGTTAACCACCCAAAGTCCAGGTTCCTTCAGCTACCATATATTTGATTTTCTTTAACCAATTCATCCTCCCCAAATACCCCTTTATTTGACCCCCTTTACCCTGTCTACTTCTCTCTTCCTCCAACACCCCCTACCCTCTGGCAATCGCTAGTCTATAGCCCATGTTCATGAATCTCTGTTTGTTTGTCCTGCTCATTTGTTGCTTTTAGGTTAATATCCCACATATAAATGATATCATGTGATTTTCAACTTTTTCTGTCTGGCTTATTTCTCTTAGCATGATTATTTTGAGGTCTATCCATGTTGCTGTAAATGGCAGTATTTCTTCTCTACTTAGGACTGGGTAATATTCCATCATATATATGTACCACACCTTCTTTAGCCAATTATCTATCATAGGACACTTCGATTGCTTCCATGTCTTGGTCGCTGTGAAAAATGCTGCTATAAAACATCAGTGTGAAAATATCTTTTCAGATATGGGTTTTCAAGTCTTTGGGATAAATACTCAGAAGATGGATTGCTGGATCATAAGGCAGATCAATTATCAGTTTTTTGAGGAACCTCCATATTGTTTTCCATATTGGCTGTGCCAATTTGCAGTCCCACCAGCAGTGTATGAGGGTTCTTTTTTCTCTGCATCCTCTCCAACATTTGTTTTCACTTGTTCTGTTGACTATAGATATTCTAAAAGGTGTGAGATGGTATCTCATTATGGTTTTGATTAGCATTTCCCTAATAACTACCTATGTTGAGCATCTTTTCAAATATTTGTTGGCCATTTGTATGTCCTCTAGAGAGAAGTGTCTGTTCAGGTCCTCTGCTCATTTTTTTTTTTTTTATAAGATCATTGTTCTTCTTGAGTCGTACGAGTTCTTTGCATATTTTGGATATTAGGCCCTTGTCAGAGGTGTTGCTTGCAAATATATTTCCCCATTTGGATGTTTGTCTCTTTACATAGCTGAGGATTTCTTTCGCTGATCAAAAGCTTTTTAGTTTGATGTAATCCCATTCATTTATTTTTTGTTTTTACTACCCTTCCCTTTAAGGTCAAATTCATAAAACCCCCTTTCGACAGTGGAGTATTTAGGTCTACTGCAATGGTAGTGTTTTGGTCTGTTTCCCCTTTTAGTTCTGTTAGTAATTACTTTACATATTTTGGGTCTCCCTGATTGGGAGCATAGATAGTAATAAGTGATATATCTTCTTGGTGCATGATTCCCTTTATTATTATGAAGTGTCTCTCAGTTTCTTTCTTTATCTTTTTGATTCTGACATCTATTTTACTGATATTAGTATTACTACTCCTGCTTTTCTCTGAATGCCATTTGCTTGAAATGTCATTTTCTCCCCTTTCACTTTAAGTCTATATTTGTCTTTGAAACTGAGATGTGTCTCCTGGAGGCAGAATATCACTGGGTTTTGTTTTTTGATCCACTCTGCAACTTTATGACTCTTTATTGGTGAGCTCAGTCCATTTACATTTAGGCTGATTATTGAAATATGAGGCCTTCTTATAGCTATGTTATCTTTTCATTTTTGGTAGCTCAGTGTTTCCATTAATTTCTTGTCTTTGTGTTTCTGTTTTCTTTATTTTGGTGCTGGGAAAACTGAAAAACCACCTGCAAAAAAATAAAACTAGACTGTTGTTTATCACTACACTCCAAAATTAATTCAAAATGGATTTAGGACCTGAATATAAGACCTGAAACAATAAAATTCATAGAAGAAAATATAGGAACTAAACTCAAGTCCAACATGAATGAACTTTGAGATAATCATGCTAAGTGAAATAAGCCAGACAAAAAAAGTTGAAAGTGGCATGATATCATTTATATGTGGGATATTAACCTAAAAGCAACAAATGAGCAGGACAAACAAACAGAGACTCATGGACATGGATTATAGACTAGTGGTTGCCAGAGGGTAGGGAGTGTTGGAGGAGGATAGAAGTAGACAGGGTAAAGGGGATCAAATATAGGGTTGTTGGAGAGGGTGAATTGTGTAAAGGAAATCAAATTATATAGTAGGTGAAGGAAATTGGACTTTGGGTGGTGAACACATAATAGAATATACAGATATCAAATTATAACATACATATGAAAATTATATAATTGTATTAAGCCATGTTACCCTAATAAACTTAATTTTTAAAGATAATCACAAATTGGAGTCTGCAAGTAAAATTTATAAGAAAACTATTTTATTTTTTAAATTTTATATTAGTTTAAGCTATGGTCTTTGGATTTTTTAACTATATAATTCTATAAAAAATTCTACATTTACAATGAAGACAAATAGGGATTTTGTATAGATTATGAAAGAGTAAAAAGACCAGTAAAATTAGGAAACCTGTTTCATCTTCTTTTTTATACAAATAAGTCATCTGGCTTTGAGAAAATTAGTTAATATTTTGTATCTTTTTCCTCTGTGTTCTATAACCATAGATCTCAGTTTCCTTTAAATAGTCCTAGTTTATGCCTGTGTTCTAGCGAAATTTAATCATTTACCTTTTAATGTTTGAAGTATGTTGCTTTGGATAGTATATTAAACTGTAACCATGCTTTTGTGCATATGCACACATACTTTTGTATGGTATTTAAGTTCCTCTGATGTCTGTCCATGGAACTGATAGAAAGTGGTTCTTACATTTTAGTGTGCATGCAGATTTTGAGGTGCTTGTTATATATTACATATGGAGTACTGTGTTCTCTCCTTAATTGTCTTGTTCAGCAACTCAATTAATGAGTGACAGAATTTTTTTTTTCTCAGGTGGCAATATTTAGTACTGTTTACTATTATTAAAACTATGCTGCAAATTATTTTAATTAGGATATGTTTTAATTCCAACTTTAAAATATTCTTTATATCACTCTAATTTATTATATAATAAAATTTGGCCAACCAATCAGATAATTTTTTTGGCTGTTGTTGCTTATATTGGTCCCTGTACATTATAGTATATAACTGACATGACTTCTTTTATATTTCTCACTGAGTTGACTTTCTAGGCTAACCAAGTCTGGGTTTTTTTGATGTTTTGTTTTTTGATGTTAATAATAGACATTGCATCCAAAATTTTAATTTGTTTCTCTAATAATCCATAACACAGGTAAACCTTTTTTCTTTAATGTTTATTTTTTCTACATATAAAAGCTTCAGAAAAATATTTTGCCAAATTATTTCTAATTGTTATTATATTACTTTAATTAAAGTGTATCCTATCCCTCATTTATGGCCCCACCCCTATCACCCTGCCTTCTTCTCCATTCCTGATATAAGTTCAAATCCCAAAGATTTGGGGAGCCTCAGAGACTTGGATTTTATCAATGTGAATAAATAATGTTCATGAATAAAAACTAGAGCCTAATCATGAGACTGCAAACCTACTCTGCATCATACTTTTCCTGAGAGTGGCTATTTTGAGGCCACGTTTGCTTTCCAGCTGAGGTACAGAAAAGCCTTTCTCTGTACAAGCGTGGGTCCAACCTGGGTCACTCATGGCCTTTCTACACACAGAATAGATCTCACCAGAAATACAATTTCAATGGCTTGCCTTGTCTCAATGTTGGTTTTGGAGAAAAATATTTCATTCACAGGTACAAATATAGAAAATAGGCAAACATAAGCTGTTTGGTAAAGTGAAAAATGTGAGCATGGACATATTAAAATATATATAATGTCTTTATCTGGTTTTGGTATCAGGGTAGTGCTGTCCTTACAAAATCAGTGTGGAAGAGTTCCCTCTTCTATTTTTTGGAAGAGTTTGAGAAGAATTAGTATTAATTATTTGAATGTTTGGTAGAATTCACCAGTGAAGCCATGTATCTTGGACTTTTTTTGTTAGAAGGTTTATTATTATTATTATTATTATTATTATTATTATTATTATTATGTTTAAATCTAAGAAAATGATTAACACATTTCTTTAACTTTTAGCTATTTGGTAGCATTTCTTGTCAAATTTTGCACTACAGATATAGCAAATTTAAAGAAAAACAAGAACAAATTGTTTTGTGATATCTGTGTTGTATTTAGGTTCTTATAGATAAGTAAACAAACAGAAGGTTGTGTTAATAGCGTATATGAAAACAGTATCAATATATAAAAATATACATTTTTATTATTCATGTTACTATTGCACTAGTAGTATTATAGCTGACATTTAATAAGTATCTATTTTGTGTCAGAAACTCAGCTACAACTTTTATGAATTTCTCATTAATCTTTATAGCAACTATGATAACTGTTATCATCATTTTACAGATGAGAAAATGAAAACTTAGTGTCACTAATAATAATTTTTAAAGGTCTGTGAGATTTAATTAAGTATTTTAATTTGATATTTTGATAAGATGGATTTTTATATGTGAGACCATACTTTAAATATGAAACATAACTTATTATAATTTTTCTTTTGATACTTTCTCTCATGCTGCTTTCATCTTCCTTGAAGCAGGACTTTATTTCCATATCCTTAAGTATTTAATAAAGAGCATGAAAAAGTTATTATTATATCTTCCAACCAAAGTATTAAACCCCAAATATTTTGCCACAGTACCTGTGAGCTAAACATTAGTATCTGGGGAACAGAAGTATCTATATCATTTACTGTTCTTTTTTCAATTTTTTATATATTTTTTAAGTTTCTGATGTTAATTTTCTCAGGGTATGACATCCTCTGATATTTTAAAATAAATGACAGGTTGCTCCAAGTTTAGAGTGACTAGGTTGTTAAGATTATAAACGTGTATTCCCAGACACTTGAACATTGTTCAAAAATTGGATTTTTGAAGTTAGCAATGTTAGCAATGTTCTTTTTGAGGGATTAACCTCTCCTTCAATAGAGATGGGGAGAAGGAGAAGCAACCCAAATGGAATATTCCACCAACGTTATCACACTCAATTTTTAAAGCTCAAGACCCAACTTAACTCCTGAGCAATTTTTCATCTCTTTATTTCATATATCTGCTCTGCCAGCCAGATCACAGATTTTTAGCGCATCTCCAGAATTTTGTCTATGTATCATAAATGTGTTTTCATCCCTATTTTCATGATAGTTCATCTTATTTTAAGGATTTCATGGTAAGTTCCTCAGTAATAACATTTTACTTCATTTATTTCCACCTTGTTAAAATTAAAATGTAGTAGTAAAATTGAAAGCATCTTAACAAAGATAGGGCCATCTCTTCCTTCTGTATGAAAAACTTTACCCTTAACAGAGGAGGCACCTCTGATTTGAAAGTCCTTATCCTAAAGAGGAAGTCTAAAAGCACAGTTTGTTCTGTCTTTGTTCCTAGACAGTAACTAGACCTTCCAGGAAAATGTTCTGAAAATTCAGTAAATATATCCCTTCTCTGGGGATTGCCCACAGTGTGTAGAAACTTAGAAGTGATACTGAATCTTACAAGTAATTGACACAGTACTCCTTGCTCTCTTTCCACTGACATCTGTGAGTTCTATTCAAATACAGAATCCTGTTACTTTTTCCTTTTAAATATATTCACAAGCAACCTACTTATCCAGTCATGTTGCTGAATACGAAAGACTAACTCAATTAAAATTTCAGAAACATGAAGTCAAAATACCGCACACTACAAAACATAAATAGAAATCACTAAGGACCCAAAATTTCTAAGAATAGTTATTCAGATGTTGGAAAATAGTATATTAACTATTTTAACTAAATCTAGAATTTAAAACATTCAATAAGTGGATAAAGAAAAGAAAAAGATAGAACAAGAAAGTGTGCACACACATGCACAAAAGAGAAATAGAAATGTCCCAAATCGATTATTTTGAGAAAATATTTTTTGTTATAAAGCAAAATTGTATTATTATATAACTAACATAACTTAACAGAAACAAAGAAAAGCTTTATATTATTGGTCATATTTTAAGAGCAAATTAAATATATATTTTTGATATAAGTAAAAGTTTTCAAATGTTTCCCAAACTAAATTTATTTGAACAGATTTAAATTTCTTCAAATTACAGTTTAAATAATGATGGTGAACTTTGTGGTTGTATAAATTGGTTAAAGTTTTAATGTTTATATTTCTCCTCTTAATAAATTCAATATATATTACTTGGAATGTATAACTTTGGATTTTGAACATTTATTTATCATTAAAGAGGTGATAGCTATGCATCAGATAACTGATAATATAAAAAAATTAAAAACATCTGTGATCACTGCAGAAAACATTTTGGTTTATTCTCTTTCAGTCATATATGTACATCTGCTTGCAAACATAGATGAAACTTTATAGTAAAAATTTGCAGTTATAGTTTTCTATTCTGTTATTATGTATATCATTTCACTCATCATTATATTTGTGTTTTTCAAGTTATTAAAAATATTTAAAAGCACAGGTCAAATTACCTTATTTTATAGATGCTAAATAATTAATTTAATAATTATTGTATTATTGTTCATTTAAGTTGTTTTAGTTTTTTTAAATTTGTAAATAACTTTAAATAAACTTTGTCACACATATTACAGTACTGGTTGGTGATTACTACTTTAGAATTGGGATGCAAGATATATTCATGTTTTAGACTTTAATCACACATTTTAAGAATTTTTTCAGAGAGTTTGTAATAATCTAAACCCATATGTGTATGTTAATTTTTGATATTAATTTTTAAATCATCAAATGTTCAATTTCTCACAAGAATAATATCGTCTATGCTTATGTTTTCTATAAAGCTCAACAAATCTTTCATGAATCTATGTATGGTATAAATGATATTAAAACTATATAACTTTAATTCATCATGCTTCTGTTACTGAAGACCTCAGGGCTCCAATGACCAGGTTTTTATCTGATTCCACAAGAAAGAATTCAAGGGCAAGAACAGCAAGCAGGAAAGAGCAAGGTTTATTACAGTGTAGTTACCCCTTTTTCTAATAAATTCTTCTTTGACCCTAACTTTGGCATGTATTGAATTCTTTCTTTACTCTCCGCCTAAGGACTGGCTTCTTCTCTCAGTACAGGGCTTGTTATCCATGTCACTTGGGGAAATTTGCCCTGTCCTGCATCAGTTTTTTCTCATTTGTGTCTCCTTTTATGAATATACCACATCACAAAAACTAACTTTGGTGTTACCTCATGCAAGTCTTCTTAATATAATACAATGTACACTTTTAAGAAAAAAAATAAGTGCTCTTGGGATGGAAACTGAGTTAATACTATTTGATTCAGTTGTTTCTTCTTACATTTGTAAAGCATGTCATCCAGAAATATTTAACTGCAAAGCTGCTAGGTGAGAATTGTTTCAAAAACTGATCTGATGACACTGAAAAAGATGGGACCCCAATTGGGAGTAATGTTATTTTAATTTAACTGGTATCTTTATCATATACAATATATTGATATAAACCTAAGGATAGACATGACATTTCCATAGTATTTTATTTTATTATAACAATTATGTTCATTTATTTTTAAGTAAAAAACATTTATTTCATGCTATATGCTTGTAACTCTTTTAAGAGATTCAGATATATTGATTCACTTAATTCTTACCCTTGGAGATGAGTACTGTTGGTAACCCCATTTTATATTAGAAAACCTAGTTACAGAGAAGTTAAGTAAGGTGCCCAAATTAACATAGTTTTTAAGTAATGGAACAGGGTTACAAAAGGTAATTGGTTTCAGAGTCTTTCTTTAATAACTGCAGATGCTCCCTCTAGGTAATAATGGATTCCTTTTAAATTCAAACATATGACTAGACTTTTAATAATTGATAAATCCTCAGAATTTTTGTTTGTGGGGGGCACACACATACAGAAATCATAGTTTTGAGCAATTTACAATCAATGTGTTACTCCCAAAGTTTAAAATTTTGATTCTAGTTCATTTTAGAATAGACATGTAGTGTGTGTGCCTGCACCTTTGTGCTTTGTATCTATTTTTAATAAAATAAGAGATAAAAGAATTACATTTACTAATTTAAGAAATGTTACAATGGAGATGGGATTAATGCATAGTTCTGGATATGAGAAAAGCAAAAAACAGATATATACAACCTTCAGAAAATATAATTGTCTATTTCAGAATTATCTTCATTTGAATATTTCTAAAATTCTAATCTGTTTCCACATTATTCATGTACTTGTATGCACACATATATACCTACTAAACTCACTTTATACCGAAAGAGAAGTAGGGAGAGACTTCACCCTTGTGAAACAAAGCACAAACTCTTATTAATACAAGGTTATTTTACTTCTGACAGATTATGTTTCTGAATGCTTGATTTTAGTCTTTAAGCTGGCTCAAACCTTTTGTTAAATTAAGATATGAATGATGAATTCCAATTTTAACTCAGAACGGCCCTTTATTTAGAAACTGGCTTTGTTAAGATCTAAAAATCTTTTCTCCTAAAAAAAGAACAGTTCATATCCAGTTTTGATTTTAATGACCTAAGAAAGTTACTTGTTTCTGTTTCCAAAGGTGAAAAAGCAGCCCCTCACATGACACAGTCATGTTTACAAGGCCTTCAATTGACATTGGGTCTAGGGCAACTGCTAAGGACTCTTGACAAAGGAGATAAGAAGACAGTGCAGTGTATTTAAATTCTTTCTGTAAAGAGTTTTAACTTATAAATATTTCATACACAGTGATATAAAAATAATTATACTTAGGATTGGTAATACTACATTTTAATATTTATATTTTATAATGCTTTGCCGAATTCAGTGTTCTCTTGAAGGATTTTTTCCCCACTCTTTTAATGGATAATGAAGTGGTATATAGAGAATTCAGTGCTTTGTGCAAGAACATGTAGTCATAAATATGACAAACGTAGCTCGATTCCAAGTCATTTATGTGGTAAAGCAAGCACAATGCTTTCTAAAATTGTAGTATACATAAGAATCACCTAGAAATTTTGTCGAAACAGTTCCTGAGTGCTACTTCTCTAGACTGTGATTTGGGCCAAGGTGGACATTTCCAATAAGCTCTCGTGTGATACTAACTTTGCTGCTTCATGGGCAACACTTTGAGCAGCTGGTTCCAATAGGCCTTGGCTTTAATCTTGGCTTAACAAATTTTAATTGTCTTATTTTTTAAGGCATTTAAGCTTTTAAAGCCACCTTCTCTTCACTTTTACATTCATGAAAATCATATCTAGTTTTCTTGTGACAACTAAATGAAAAAATATGTTTAAAATATGTATTCTGTCATAGCTGCTCACGCTACTTGTTCCATTTTGCTCTCTGGAGTCATCCTTTGGAGCTCTATTGATTCCTCCAGTTTCTTTCTCCTCAAGACTGCCACTCTATTTCCATTCTGATGGAGTCCAGCAACATTTAATGCTTCATTATGACACCTTCCTAAGAAGGTATTGAACTGAATATTCAGCTATTGAGAAAAATATTTATTATTTGAAGTAGTAAGTTCTTTTTATGACATCAGCTCTTTCCCAAGTTTGAAATACATTCATCATTTTAATGTTTCTTTGGGTTTTATCATAAAAACTACTGATTAAATTGGAACATTCTGAAAACTGAATATGAGAATTTAAGAAAAGGAAGGCTGAAGTTGAACGTTTTATTATCTGTGGAACTAAATTTCTATTAACATATTGACAATGAGTACAAAATTATTTTAAGGAATTTCTTTAAGTGAGAGAGTGAACTAATCTAAAGCACTTTAATATAGAATTGTTTTATTTCAACAAATTTCATTACGTGCTGTTTTGCTATACTGTTACTATGAGCTTATATTTTATTTTCAAATATAATAAAAACTTTATTATAAAAATAAAAACTTTAATAGTCCATCTATTCAGTTATAAAAAAGTCATAAAATACTTTCATGTAGCACTTTCAATAATTATATTTTAAATACAATAATTTAAATTTTATTATCATGATATTTCAAATCAGTCTTATTGAGTTGTATATAAAGAAAATGTGTGGCAATACAGGACCATATATGCTAATTCATGCATATTAATTAATTATTAAAAAATGAGGTTAGAGTTCTTACATATTGTATCGTTTAATTTGGGAAAAAGCAAAAGATATCTTTAGAAATATTGTTTTTTAAGATAATTATGAAATCTCTATACTAAAAAAAAATGAATAGAATAATGAAAAACTTTTGGATTACACATAATTGTAGCCCAAATAATACTTCTCAAAATTTTCCCACATGTAGAACATATAAAAACATCACTTCAATTAACATTTAATATGGGTTACATTTTAATAAAGATTTATTGATTTCTGTTAATAAATGATTGGAAGTATTAGAATGTGGGGAATAACTGGATAACATTTTCAAGTCTATCAATAAAGAAATAACTTTCTGAATTAACTCTCCTCTTTCTGCTTTATTCTTACATTTTCAAAGGTTTGGGACCTGGGTTTACTCATGTCTCAAATTTACAATTTATAATTTTATTTCCTGCCTCATATCTGATCTGGATTATATTGAAACTACCCATTGTTTTAATTCCTTGACTTGAACTCTAGAGGCTCCTTCAAACTTCTTTCCATATTGTTCCACTGAGTGTGTAGCCCAGTGTGTTCAGAACAAGAAATATTTTTTTGTTATGCCCCAGTCCAGGGAGAGTAGGTACTGGATATCCTGAATTTAAGACTGTAAGCATTTATTAATGATAGTAGAACAAATAGAAATTCTGTAGACCTAATGACACATTTTATAAAACATTGAGAAACACTTATTGTGTCAGCCTAAATAGAGAAATTTCTTTAGAAAAAATATTTAATATATTGGTAAGTGTTTATTATATGTCAGACATTTTAGATAATTTATATATAACAGTGAAGAAAGCAATGATCCAGTCTCATGAAACTTACATTCTAACAGATAGTAAATAATAATCAGAGTGATCAAGTAAATTTTGTAATAAATTAGAAGATGTTATAAGCTATAGGGAAACATGGACATAGAAAAGGGGAGTTACCTGAGTTGGTATTTTTAAAAGGGTCACTGAGTAAGTAGAAATTAAACAAAGGCTTGGATTTGAAGTAGATCGCCATCTAGATGTTAGGAGAAAGAACACTGCCAGCAGAGGGAGCAGTCAGTGCATATGCTCTAAAATTGTAGCAGGCTTGGTGTGTTCATGGAGCTGCAGAAGGCCACTATGTGCACTGAAGTGAACAAGAAGATAAATGTGGGCCAAATTCTGCAGGTCTTCGAAGGCCATTTGGCTTTTATTTTGTGCAAACCACTGCAAGATTTTAAGTATAGTAGTCATAATATCTGATTTATACTTCAAAGAATTATACTTTCTGTTGTCTTTAGAATAGTCCGAGAGGGGAGCTGTAAGCAGAGAGAATTTTTAGGTGGCTCTTTTATTAATTCAGGTAAAATAATATGGATTTTGACTGTGGAAGTAGTAGTGATGGTAGTTAGAAGTGGGTATATGGTAGATACATTGGAAGATAAAGTCCATAGTTTCCTGGGACAGAGGCCAGGTGTGGAAAAAAAGGGAAAACGAAGTATGACTTCAAGATTCAGAGATGGGGCAACTGAGGGATGGAGTTGCTATCAACCAAGATGGCTTGAGTAGAACGGTTTGAGGAAGGAAATGAGGGTTCGGTTCTGGACATGTCGAGTTTTAAAATGTTTCTTAGTCTACGGGCATGCCACCCTGAACAAGTCAGATCCCAAATCATCTCAGAAGCAAAGCAGGCTCAGGCCTGGTTAGTATTTGAATGGGAGACTGCTTAGGAAGACTGGGTGCTATAGGCTTAAAAAATAAAAGATAAGGGATTGTAAACTGACAAGGTCCTTGTAATCTATGAGGTCAGTCAAAAGTTACCTAATCTAAATAATAATAATAATAATAATAATAATAATAATAATAAAATATTTCTTAAACATCAAAACAGAGTTGCCAGTTTGTCCTGTCAAATTGATATGTCAGTTTAGCAAACAATCTAGGATAAACATAAATTCAGTTTTCATGTTCGTTTAAATGTTATTTAAAACTGTGAAACTGAATAATATCACTAGAGAAATGAATTTAGATATAGAGAAGACAAGATAACCAAGGAATGAGTCCTGGAGCCTCCAAAATTGAGATAGAGGAGAAAAGGAGATTTTGAAAAAGAAAACTGAAATGAACAAGTTGTGAAATAGACCAGTGAAGAAATGCTGAGTTGTGATCAATGAAGTGGAATTAGGGGAGCAAAAAAAAAAAAAAAAAAAAAAACAGAATATAATAATACTTTTCAAAAAATCATTGCCATTATTTCAGCTTATATTATTAATTTTTTTCTCAAAATTATGGGTGATTCTGAAACTATTTCTTCTATTACTGAGAAGAAAATTTGGCCTTTTGAAGTGTAAAAGGATGTAATGAATGATTTTCAAATAACTATTTTTACTTGAGCCGAGATGTTTGACCCTAAATTTCTCTCCCTAGCAAACTCAAACTTCAGCTCCAATCTCTGAGCTGATTACTGAGACCCAGTGAACAGGTCTAATGAATTATAGTGGCAACTCTCCAGTGATTATTGATTTCATCTTGCTCACTGAACAGTAATAGGTATTTTCTAATTTGTCTGACATTGAATAGATGTGTTTATTTATTAAAGGATGTTGTAATGGTAGCATGAAGAAAGGGCAACTTTCTTTTTCTGAAACAGAGAAAATATCGAGTAAAGACTGGCAAGTTAGAAATGGTCATCTACGCAATTTTGAAATATGACAGAAACAAGAAAAAAAGTAGAATTAGTCTCAAATATCTCTGAGCTTCTTCTAAACTCTGTCATACACTAGTTTTGACTTTTAGCAAGTTACTCAACATCTTATCAAGTTCTTCATCACAGGAACGTGAATGGTAATGAAAACCTCATGGATTATTATAAACATACAATAAAAATAAATGACTGACTCTGAAAAGGTTAAAGTGTACAGAAATATAAAATATTATCATAATTATTAGTAAGGAGATAACCAGGTCTTTAAATCAGCTAAAATTAAGGCCAGAAGCACTGTTATTACTCTTGGAATATCTGCATTACTTAAACATTGGCGCTTACTTGAGTTTTAAATTTAATACATTATTAAAGCTCATCACAATAGAATCCAATTCAGTGCATTTGCAGGGAAATAACCCAATTGTGTAAAGCTTCCACTTATACAGATCTCATTGAGAGATTATTGTATTAGCATTAAAGATAAAATTTTCTTCCAGAGAATATAAACGTTGTTATGAAAAATAAGTATATTGTTGATGAAAATATATCTTGAAAAAGGTTTTTTCCTTGATTATGATGGATTTTTTTAAAGGTTAATACTCATTGTACAGTGATGAAGGTAATTAAAGCATAAATAATACATGTCTTCTTTATCCCAGAACAACATTTCCAATTTAATTCTCTTGAAATAGTTTTACATAATTACAAATTATGGTATCTTTTCAAATAATTTAACGACTCTAAAATTTATATACACGTGTATTCTGTCATTGAATGAAGATTAGTTTGGTTCAGAATTGTATATACTCAAGGATCAACAATCTTTTATTTAAAGAAATATGGTCATGGAATTTAAGTATAATAGAAATACTCTTAATATGGTCTTCTAGTACAGTCTGGCAAAACCTTGCAGAGAAATTTGAAATGTGTTTGTGTCTACCTATCAATCTAAAGAGAGTGAGAAAAAAGTTTGTATAATGTTTATAAATATACAGGTGTTTGGTACCACATGAGTAAACATTTGCATGATGGACAAATAGTATATTAACCAATAAAGAGCTATATAAAAGCAATATCGAATCAATTCAACTTTGGCTTTCTCTCATAGTTTCCCAGATTCTCTTATAAACCAAGTATAGATTTCTCTCTGATTTACCCCATTTTTACACTTTATACATTGCATGTGTGTATATGTATATATATTTCCTTAAATAATAGTATGAAAGTAGATAAAATCTGTTCTTAAATGATCAGGGATTTTTACAATCATATATATTTTTCAATTTTGGTAAAATATACATAATATCAAACTTACCAACTCAACCATTTTTTATGTGTACAGGTCAGTAGTGTTAAATATCATCACATTGTTGTGCAATCTCCAGCACTCTTTTCCTCTTAAGTAACTGAAACTTTATACCCATTAAACAACTACTTCTCATACCCTCTATCTTGAACCCCTGGCAACTGCTCTTATATTTTCTGTTTTTCTGAATCTGACTACTCTATGTACCTCATATGAGTAAAACGATACTGTATTTGACTTGTGGTGACTGGTTTATTTATATAGCATAATATCTTCAAGGTTTGTCCAAGTTGCAGCATGTTTCAGAATTTCCCTTTTGAAGGCTGAATAATATTTCATTGTGTATATACCACATTTGTTTGTTTATCTACTTATCTATTGATGAACACTTGGAATATGTCCAACTTTTGGCTATTATAAATAATGCTGTTACAAACATAAATGCAGAAATATCTATTTGAGTCCTTGTTTTCATTTTTGTGTGTGTGTATACCCCCAGAAGTGGAATTTCTAGATAGATCATTTAATTTTTATTTTTTGAAGTACCACAAAACTGTTTTCCATAGTGGTTACAGTGTACATTCCTACCAACAGTGTACAAAGGTTCTAATTTCTCAATGTCTGTGCTAACATTTGTTATTTTCTATTCTTTTAATAATTACCATTTGTTGGGTGGGAAGCTGTATCTCATTGTTTCCATTTATATTTTCCTGATAATTAATGACATTAAACATCTTTTCATGTAATTATTGGCCATTGTATATCTTCTATAGAGAAATATCTATTTGAGACCTTTGCCCATTTTAATTAGGTTGTTAGTTTTATTGCTGTTGTTTCAATAAAGAAGTTCTTTATACATTATGTGAACATTTGTATCTCTTCAAATATTTATTGAATAAATAAATGCTTGCTGATTCATTACTTGACAAATTCTATAAACATACATAATTAATAAAATGATATTCCATGTTGATGAGTCTGTAGACTAGTGGTTACCAGAGGGTAGGGGGTAGGGGAGGAGGGGGAGATAGATGGGGTAAAGAGGGTCAAATATAGGGGGAAGGGGGAGGATGAAGTGGGTAAAGGGGATCAAATATATAGTAGCTGAAAGAAACTGGACTTTGGGTGGCAAACACAATAGAATATACAGACGTTAAATTATAATGTACAACTAAAAATTATACAATTAAATTAATCGATATTACCCCAATAAACAATTTAAAATAATTATAATAAAATTATATTGCTAAAATATCATTATCAGTGGAACAAGTAGCTTATAAAACCTGTGGAATAAATATCTGCTAATAAATATTGAGGAATAGTATAAGTGGAATAATTAGCTTATTGTTACTAATTCTATTTTCAGCCCATTTGTAGCTGTGCTATTGCCTGATTTATTTCCTGTCTTTCAGGTGAACTGATTTTCTAGCTCCAAGGTAACAAGTGTCCCATAAATGTTAAACAAGAGAAAAAGCTTTGGGAAAGTATTTGAAACATTAAGATTAAAGCTTCGATGTGAAAAATTATCTACCATTTAAAGAGGGCCAAAAGTCCTCAATAATCATTACAGGACCTTTCAAGGGCAATGTAGTTTAGAAACATTTGTCAAACACTCTTTAAAAAAATACTTTCCTTAATATCTGAGAATTGAAAGAATCTAAATGTTTACTGATGATCTGAGAGGGAGCTGAGGCAGTGATGCTAGTGCTGAGGAGCCCCTGCAAATACTGTTTAACATTAGCAAAGAAGTTTGACTTCACAGAGACCACAATAAACCAATTGCTTGCAGACATATCAAAACCATATCAGTGAGTGGCAAGTAACAATTAAGTTGCATCTGATGGCAGGCATTATAGTGGCAAATTAGTTGATGTACTTCAAATGTGCAGCTACAGCTGGTGGAAGGCTTTAAGTCTTCATCCACGCTTGGCCCACCCATTATTTTATTTATCACTTCTATCTGTGCCTCTTTCTCTCACTGCATATTTGTCTCAGTCAGTTTTGCTAAGTCTGCAGCTAATTCTAACCAAAGTGAGTAAAAAAACCAATGTCACTTGGTGTGGAACTTTTAGAATTCCTCTTTCTTAGGACTCTCTGAGTTTCCTGGGGTTGTATGTCAATTTCCTTAGCCAGATTAGGGAAGTTTTCCATCATTATTTCTTCCAATAGCTTTTCCACTACTTGTTCTCCCTCTCCTTCTTCAGGTACCCTTATTACACTTAATTTTTCCCCCAAAGACTCCTTAAATTATTATTATATTCTTGGCTTCTTTTTTTTTTTTTTGGCCATTCTCATTGAGTGACCTTGGCTTCTCCATCCTTTATATTGGTGGTTTAATCTTCTTCATCACACACCCTGTTAATTCCCTCTATTATACTCTTCATCTCAGATAATGTAGTCTTCATTTCTGACGAAGTTCCTTTTATAAATTCCTTTTACAATTTCCATTTCCATTTTTACGTTTTTTTATATCTTTGTTAGAGTTCTCACTGAGTTCATCTACACTTCCCCTAAGTTCGTGGAGTATCTTTATAACCAGTGTTTTGAACTCTATATCTGTGAGATTGCTTGACTTCATTATTCCTAGACTCTGTTCTGTTCTCTCGTATGGTTTCTGCTTCTTTATCTCCCCATTTTGGCTGCCTTTCTGTTTCTGTATCTATGTACTAAGCAAAGCTGCCAAATCTCCTAATATCATTAGTGTGGCTTTGTGTAGTAGGTGTCCAGAGGCTCAGTCCTAAGAGGGGTTTGGCTGCAGGCCTACTTTAGTTCCAGGTGGTGTCCCTCCAGGGCCACCAGTTAAGATTCATCAAGCAATCTATAGATGCTATGCCTATAGTTGGATCAAGAAGCCACACCAGAAACTGAGGACAGCTACCACCGGTGTTGGTCTTGAAGCAAACTCTGTAAGTTGCACAGGACTCTCTAAGGACACAACTTGATGTGGCTGAAGGAGGCAGAGTTTCAGGGAATCGTCTGGGTAGAGCAACCTCTGTAATCCAGTTTGATATCATCTTAGCTATGGCAGCGCTGCATCTGCACAGTGGGAGTGGGGAGGGCTCCACAGAGGACCCATGAATACCATCAGCTCTCCTGCCTGGGAGAGATCCTTGCCTCCAGCTCTAACTCTAACAACTCAGTGTCCCCCTTGTAAGTCCCTGGTGCCCCCTGAGCAGCTGACCTGGTGCTGGTGCTCAGAGTGAATGAGTCCATCACTGCAAAAGTCTGATCAAGTACATGGCCCCTTTAAGAGGCTTCTGCAGTGGCCAGCAGCTACTGCTATAGCCTCTGTCCCACTCAGCTGCTCTGAGTCATGCAGCCTCATATCTTCACCCTGTCCTACCTGTTCCCATTGCAGAGTGATTTCTTATTTATCTCCCTAGTTGTAGTGTTTATTCATCTAGATCCCAGGTGACTCTGCTTGCTGTTTGCTCTATGTTTCCATCACAACTTTGATGTGGTCATAAAAGCAGATGAACAAAACCACTATCATCTATACTATAAAGGTTAAATACAAAGAGAGAATCTTAACAGCAGCAAGAGAAAAGCAGTTATATACAAGGGAGTACTCATAAGACTGGCAACTGATTTCTCAAAAGAAACTTTGCAGGACAGAAGAGCTTGGCACAAAATATTTAAAGAGATGAAAAATTAGGATTTACAACCAAGAATTGTAGATTCTTTATCCAGCAAAGCTATCATTTAGAGTCAAAGGGGAGGGACTTCTTTAAGAAGAAAAAAAAAAACCCATGTATTAAGATCATTAGTAGAAAATGACAATAACTACTTATCTACCAACAACTATTTCAAATGAAAAAGAATTAAGTGTTCCAACCAAAGGATAAAGTAGCTAAATGGATAAGAAACCAGATTTCTACATATGCTGCCTACAAGAGACTCACTTCAGATTAAAATGCACACACATACTAAAGATATTGCCTTGATAGACCTAGAGGGTATTGTGCTAAATGAAGTCATCTGAAGATAAATACCACATGATTTCACATACATGTAGAATCTAAAGAAGAAAATAAACAACAATAACAACAAAATGAAAACAAATTCATAGATATGGAGAATATTTTGAGGGCTTCTAGACAGGAGGAGATTTTGGGGGATGGTGAAATGAATGAAGAGATTAAGAAATGAAAATGAGTAGTTACAAAATAGTTAATGGAGATATAGGGTATAGCATAAGGAAAATAGTCAACAATGTTGTAATAAATATGTAAAAGGGAAGAGAGGTACTCTCTTAATTTAATCATTTGAGCTTTAATCACTATGCTGTGCAACTGAAACTAATATATTATTATATGCCAACTATTACTGAAAAAAATTCCACTGAATTATACAATGTAAATATGAACACCTAATTGTCTATTATATTTCAATAAAGCTGGGGGTGAGGAAACAAACATCACTAAAGAGCTTCTTTGAAAGGAGGAAGAAAGATCCAAAGATGAAACAGCAGAAGACTTGAAGACTGCCAACAAAAAGAAAGTTGCATTTAAAAGAAAATACCAAGAGTCTACTTAAATTACAGGTTCGTTGCAACAGGTGGTTCACATTCTCCAAGCTTGCTTTGTATAATATGTGGCAATGATCTATCCAACAGAGCCCTGAAACCTTCAAAACTGCTTCACCACATGGAAACCACTCTGCATTAAAATCAAGCCTTTGGAGTTTTTTAAAAGAAAAAAAAAATGTGAACATAAAGAACAGAAACAATTATCGAATGTGTCTGTACTAAGAGCATCATTCTTAGTGACTAACCACATTGTTAAAGGTAGGAAGCCCTTTACTACTGGTGAAGAGTTGATCCTGCCTGATGCTAAGGACATTTGTCATGAACTTTTAGGAGAGACTACAATTCAAACCGTGGCACGTATTCCTCTAGCACCATAACTAAATGAATTTATTCAATAACAGGATATTGAGGCACAATTGTTAGGATTAATGGGTCACTGTGGTACACATCTAGGTTGATGAGTCTACCAATGTTGACAACAAGGCAACAATGCTTGTTTTTGTGCAATATGTTTTTCAGGAAGATGTGTGTGAGGCTATGTTATGTGCTCTTTTATTGTCAACCAACACCACAGCTGCAGAACTATTTAAGTCTTCGAATGATTACATATCATTGTAATCCATATTTACATATTTACATATTTACATTTGAAAATCCAAATTGGTCATTTTATGTCTATATGTACAAGGACTGAGTGGTTACCATGATTGGAGGACTTTTTGGTTTAACTACTCGGATCAAAAAAGTCACTTCTGAATGTGAGTCTGCATAGTGTGTCATCCATAGAGAAATGCTGGATAGCTGAAAAATGTCACCTGAACTTAACCTTTTGCAGGATGTGATTAAAATGATCAACCACATTAAAGTACATACTCTTAATTCATGTCTGTTCACGCAGCTCTTTGAGGAGATGGACACAGAGCACACCTTCTTCTCTTGTACATAGAAGTGAGATTGCTTTCTAAAGTTAGATCACTGGCCAGAATTTTTGAGTTACAAGAGCCACTTTAGAAATTTCTTTTAGAAAAACAGTCACCACTAGCAGTACATTTCAGTGACACAGAATGGGTCACAAAACTTGCTTATTTGTGTGATGATTTAACATGCTTAACCAATTCAATCTGTGACTTCAGGGGAGAATTACAAGTGTGTTCAAGTTGGTAGATAAAGTGGCTGCATTTAAAGCCAAACTGGATTATGAGGGTGATTAGTTAATATTGGGATTTTTGACATGTTTCAAACAGAGATTTTGAAAGAGACTGAGGCAGGGCCTTTTTTCACCTATCTGGTGAAGGATCACGTATATCAGCTTTCAAGAGTTTGAGCATTACTTTCCAACCTCAAAAGACTCCTAAACTGGGAGGAAGTGGATCCACACCCCACTTGTGAATAAGACAGGTGAATAGATTTTGTCCTTACTAGAAGAACTTCTCAACTTCTTGAGATCAGAAATGACGGTGACCTTAAAAATATGTCGGCGACAACTTCAAATCTTCATATGTTCTTGAATAAAGTCAAAGAGAATATCCTGAAATTGCCACAAAAACACTGAAAAGTCTGCTTCCATTCCTCATCCTATCTTTGTGAAGCAGGGTTTTCCTCAGTGACAGCAACCAAAATGAGATTACAGAGTAGACTGAACATAAGCAACACACTTCAGATATCACTGTCTCTAATAACTCCCAGATGGGCCCATCTAGCTGTAGGAAAACAAGGTCAGGGCTCCCAATGATTCTGCATTATGGTGAATTATATAATTATTTCATTATACATTAACATGTAATAATAATAGAAATAAAGTACTCAATAAATGAAATGCAATTGAATCATACTGAAACCATCTCCCCACCACCCAGTTTGTGAAAAAATTGTCTTCCACAAAACCAGTCCCTGATGCCAAAAAAGTTGGGGACTGCTGTTCTAGGTTCATCCATATCATTGCAAATGATAATTTTTTTTTAATTTTTTAATGGTTGAGTAATATTCTATGGTATATATGTACCATAACTTCTTTATTTAATCTTTTATTGATGGACACTTAGATTGCTTCCATATCTTGGCTATTGTGATAGCACTGCCATGAACATGGCACTGCATAGATCATTACAAACTTACATTTTGATTTTCTTTGAATAAATATCCCTAAATGCAACTGCTAGGTCAAAAGGCAGTTCTATTTTTAATTTTTTTGAGGAAACTCCAAACTGTTTTTTATAGTGGCTGCACTAAAATGCAATCGCACCAACAGTACATGAGGATCCCTTTCTCCACATCCTCGCCAACACTTGTTTTTTGTTTGTTTGTTTGTTTGTTTGTTTGGTTTGTTGATGATAACTAATCTGACAGGTGTGAGGCGATATCTCATTGAGGTTTTAATTTGCATTTCTCTGATCATTAATGTCTTTGAGCATCTTTTCATGTCTATTGGCCATCTGCATATCCTCTTTGTAGAAATACCTATTCAGGTCTTATGCTCATTTTTAATTGGATTGTTTATTTTTGTTGTTGAGTTGTACAAGTTCTTTATAAATTTTGGATATTAACCTCTCGTCAGATTTATCATATGCAAATATCTTCTCCCATTCAGTAGGCTGTCTTTTTCTTTTATGGATAGTTTCTTTTGCTGTACAAAAACTTTTAGTTTAATGTAATCCCATTTGTTTATTTTATTTCCTTTTGTTTCCTTTGTCTGAGGAGATATATCAGAAAAAGCATTATTAAGAACAATGTCAGAGAGTTTGTTGTCTATGTCTTCTTCTAGGAGTTTTATGGTTTGGGGTCTTATATTTAAGTCTCTAATCTATTTTGGGTTTATTCTGTTTATTGTATAAGAAGGTGGTCCAGATTCATTGTTTTGCATATATCTGTCTGATCGGCTGGAATCGAATAAAAAGCACAGAGTACCAAAGCAGAGTACTGGACAAGGCTTTATTGGGGGTCTGCAGGCGAGGTTCACTGGTCCCGGGGTTAGGGGCCAGAGAAGTCACGCATGCAGGGGGTGAGGGAGTTGTTTTCAAAGGCTCTTTTGGTCCCGGATGTGCTGGGTGTGGTGTTCCATTGTTCTGTTTCTGCAATTAGGGTCTTTCCACGCCCAGAAGGTCCCTGGTGCAGTGTGAGGTCTTGATTGCATCAGCTGTTGGCTATCTTTAAGCCACCTCATTATTAGCGACTTAATGGCATCTACAGGTGAATATGAGGTCTTGATTGCACCAGCTGTCGGCCATCTTAGGTATTAAGCCACCTCATTGTTAGCAACTTAAAGGCATCTGCAGGTGACCGAACACTGTCCAGTTTTCCTGACACTGTGGAAAAGACTGTCTTTACCCCACTGTATATTCTTGCCTCCTTCTTCATAGGTGTGGATTTATTTCTGGGCTCTCTATTCTGTTCCATTGATCTATGTGTCAGTTTTTATGCCAATAGCATGCTATTTGATTATTATAGTCTTGTAGAATAGTTTTATATCAGGTAGCTTGATAACTCCAACTTTGTTCTTTCTCAAGATTGTTGTGGTTATTTGAGATCATTTAGGGTTCCATATAAATATTATAATGATTTGTTTTAGTTCTCTGAAAAATTCCATTGGTATTTTAATAGGAATTACATTAAATCTATAGTTACTTCAAGTAGTATGGTCATTTTAACAATGCCAATTGTTCTTACCTATGAGCACAATATATACTTCCATTTGTTTGTATCTTCTTTAATTTCTTTTTTTTAAAGACATATAATTTTCTGAGAATAAATCTTTTATTTCTTTGGTTAATTTTATTCATAGGTTTTGTATTGTTTTTGATGCAATTGTAAGTGGGACTGTTTTCTTAATTTCTCTTTCTGATATTTTATCATTGGTGTATAAAAATGCAAACAACTTATAAATATTAATTTTATATCCTGCTAGTTTACTGAATTTATTTATCAGTTTTAACAGGTTTTTTTGGGGGTAGAATCTTTAGGGTACTCCATGAATAGTATTATGTCATCTTAAAATACAGTTTTACTTCTTCCTTTCCATTTGGAAGTCTTTCATTTCTCTTTTTTTGTCTGATTGCTGTGACTAGGAATTCCAATATTATGTTGAATAGAAGTGGTGAAAGTGATCACCACTAATCATAAGTAAAAAGTTTTAGCCTTTCCTCATTGAATATAATGTTGTTTTGTCATATGTGGTCTTTATTATGTTGAGATATATACTCTCTATTCCCATTTTGCTGAGAGTTTTTATCATAAATGAGTGCTAAATTTTGTTGGATGGTTTTTCTGAATATATTGATATGATCATAAGATTTTTTATCTTTTCATTTGTTAATGTGGTGTGTCACATTAATTGATTTGTGGATATTAAACCAACCTTGCATCACTGAAATAAATCCCACTTGATCATGGTGTTTGATATTTTTAATAAATTATTAAATTTGGTTTGCTAATATTTTGTTGAAGATATTCATCAGAGATAATGGCCTATAGTTCTCCTTTTTTTCTGTATTATCTTTGTCTAGTTTTGGAATCATGATTATTATGTCTTTGTAAAAAGAGGAAGTCTTCCCTCCTCTTGAATTTTTTAGAATAGTTTGAGAAGAATACATGTTAATTCTTCTTTGAATTTTTGATGAAATTCACCAATGAAGCCTTCCATTCCAGAACTTTTGTTTGTTGAAAGTTTTTTGATTTTTCATTTAATTTCATTGGTGGTAATCAGTCGGTCAGATTTTCTGTTTCTTCTTGACTCAGTCTTGGGAGATTGTATGTTTCTAGGAATGTATCCATTTCTTGAAGATTGTTGAATTTGTTGGTGTATAATTGCTAGTAGTATTTTCTTATAATACTTTGTATTTCTGTGGCATCCAGAGTTACTTCTCCTCTTTCATTTCCTACTTTATTTATTTTGTTCCTCTCTCTTTTTATCTTTATGAGTCTGGTTAGAGTTTATCAAGTTTGTTATTTTCCTCAAAGAACCAGTAGTCTCATTTTTAAAAATATCTTTCAAATCTGAAAATAAATGTAAAGCAATGTTATTTCAATTATTTATAGAAATTTGTGCTTTAAAGAAGATTTCTAGACTAAATGTAATGGTGAGAAGAAATAGCAAAATTAGCACGTTAAATAAATGTGAGAATTACTACTTAACATAGGGATAAAATTATGCATTTAAAAGACCAAAATTAAGATGTTCAAAGGGAATTGATTATATTTCAATTAAACAAATAAAAATCTATTCATATATTTAATTTCGGTAAAATATAAATTATTCATGGTTATAAATGAAAAGTTTAAAAATTATTCTGATGTTGCTTTAGGAAAACTCATTAATGTGGGTAAAAATACTTTCTATTCTCAAGCCCTACTTTTTATGTTCTTAAGTTTTATTTTTCAAAGTGGCTAAACTTTCTTTTATTATAAACCAATTAGTTTATTCTATGTGACAATAAAAATCTGTTTTTATTTTATCTGGAATAATTTTAGCTATGGTAAATCTTTCAAAAGTAGCACTCCTCAAAATAAAATATATATTTATAAATATGCATATATATATAATTATTATTATCATCATCTTAGTAAAAAAATCCATCATACAAGAAAAAAGGCAAACACAATTGAAAACTGTAGAACTATAACTTAAATACTTTTAGGTATTTTAACACCTGGGAATGTGCTTGAATTGAACAGCTAAAAAGAAAAAAAAATCTGTATTAAGGCAAAGAATATTGCTAATGATTAAACAAATACATAAAGATAGAAGATAAAATTGAAAAGAAAGACTGATAAAGAAAAAATATTTTTATCTGAGTATCTTGTAATTAGTTCTGCAAAAGTATGCTACCTTTTATAAAGAATGGGGCATTGATGTTACTGTATGTTTAGGAAATGAGAAAAAACCAAAGGTAGTTGGGCAAAAATCTCAGAAGAGGCATTGTGTGTAGATGAAAATAGATTTGTGTAAAGTAGATGATTGCTGAAAGAAATTTTTTTGAAAAGTAATGAGACAATAATAACAAACATAAGTTATGAAACAAACCCTTACCTAGTTTGTCTATTTAGAATTTACAAAGACTTTAGCAATTGAGATGACAGTCATAGACCATACTTTACCAGTATATGTATAGAAGTTTAATGTTTATAAAAAATGTATGTATAAGTACACACACACAGTTTTCATAACATTGTTGATTATTAACCTGATTTTAATGATGAAAAAACTTAAGCTCAATGAGTTAAAATGGTTTGTCTCATGGTACTTAAAAATATAAAAAGAAGCTACAGACAAGTCAGTAATCCACATAATAATTCTGACAGTTCATTTCATAGTCCGAACTGTTTCTACCATACTACCTTGCCACCAAAAAATACATGTGTAGTAATTTAATATCCAAATTATAAATAGCAATATTGAGGACTCAAGTTAAACAATGTTTAGTAATTAAAAACCAATAGAATGAGGAATCATTTCCTTGACTCTTGAGGGAAACTCAGTCCAGAGATGGATTATTAATACATGTACTACTGTATAAAAATTGGATATTATCTGTGATGGATAAAACCTAAGATTTCTCATGATGTCAATATGTGCTTCTAAATAATAGAATATAAGAAAGGTGATAGGATATTATCTCCAGGGTTATATTACATTAGATAAATCTTCATTTCAGCATTGGAGCATGAAATTCTCTTTGTTGGCTTGATGAAGTAAATGTCTATTTGAGAAAGTCCACAGGGCATGGAATGTAGGCCATGTGTAAGATCTGAGAGTAGCTTCCATCACACAGCCAGCAAAACACTGGGGCCTCAGTCAGATGGCCACAAGAAAATGACTTCTGCCAACAATGGGAATGAGTTTGAAGTAGGTGTTCTCCCAGTCCAACTTCCAGATGAGTACACAACCTTTTTAACACTTTAGTTATAGCCTTGTGAGGGCCTTAGCAGAAGATGCAGCTAAGCCCTATCAGACTATGACATACAAAATCTATGTGACAATAAGTGTGTGTTGTTTTAAGCCACCAAATTTAAGTAAATTAGTAACATAACAGTAGAAAACTGATACCAATTTTGGTATCAGAAGTTGAGTGCTTCTTTAACAAATGCCTAAAAATGTGGGGGTGGTTTTGTAACTTGCTAGTGAGAGTAGGCTTGAAGGCATTTGAAGAGCATTGTAGAGAAAGCCTAAATCACCTTGAAGAGACTGTTACTAGAAGTCTGAACTTTAAGTACAATAAATCTTCACTTAACTCTGTTAATAAGTTTCATAACCTTAAGCAAACACTGTGTAAGGAAGCCAATTTTACCATAGGCTAACTGATATAAACAAGAGTTAAGTTCCTATAGCATCTTAACAATATTATAACAAAAGGAAGTTGAACAAAGTGATGCTATTTGAGGACCTGTTGTAGTCTACTAGTAAGGGCTCAAGAGAAACTTTTATTGGAAACTATTAATAGATTATTTTTTTGTCATAGCAGAGAACTTAGAGAAAGTGTCTCCTACTCTGATGCGAAGAGCAGAACTGGTAAATGATAAAGTTGGTTATATAGCAAAGGAGATTTCCAAGCAAAGTGTTGAAGATGCTGTCTGGTTTCCTTTGTGCTGTTTAAATTAAATCAAGAAATTTTAAAAAAAAAGAAAAAAAATTTTTTCAGATATCAGAGTAATAATGTAATCAGATTTGTATTTTTAAAAGATGACATTGAGAATGTCATGATTAAAAAACAAGACATGGTATTGGCTAAGGATACTGGTTAATTCTTACTCATAATTAAAAATTAATGATAATCACTTATTCAGAAAGCTTTACTTAAATAATAAAACTTTGATGTTCCTTTTCTGGACTGCTGATGGTGTCTGCAAAACTCTATAACTCTCTTAATAGTATGGTGTAATGATTAAATAATTTGTCTAGATAATATATACTATTTTTGAGCAATTTTATTAGTTTCATATTGTTTAAATAACAATTTACCACAAATTTAGTAGCTTAAAACAACACAAATTTTTTATCTTACAGTTATGAATCCAAAGTCTGAAATTAATTTTATGGGCTAATATCAAGGCTTTGGCAGAACTGAATCCCTTCTCTAGTTTCTAGGAGAGAACCTGTTTTCTTGACTTTTCCATCTTCTTGAGGTCTCCTGGGTTTCTCAGTTTATAATTTCTTTCTTCATCTTCAAAGCACTTCACTCCACTTTCTGTATCTTGTCTCTCTGACTGTATCTCTCCTGCCTCTCTCTTTTCTTGTAAAATCTCTTGTGATTACACTGGGTTCACATGAATAATCTAAAATAATCTCTCCATCTCAATGTCCTTATTTTAATCACATTGACAAAGTCTCTTTTGCCATGTAAAGTACCTTATTCATAGGTTGTTGGTATTAGGCTGTGAACATTTCTGTGGAGTGGGCAGGGATGGCATTATTCTACCATATGCAGGGATTAAGTGTTTCTTCTCTATATCCCCTGCCTAGCATTGTCTTTAAGGCATGGCACCACAATGACTAAATAATTAAAGGTATGCTGATAAAATAAATGTATAACCAACTTTTAGCCTCTTTTTTTTTAATGAGTCAACTTATCAGATGTTTCTTGACATGACATATGCTTTCTAACAATACTAGATCCTCTGGTGGCCCCAGATGTCTTCACTGCTCTACAACATGGGAATCTCTGAGGAAAATGTTGCTCATGATGCAATGACACTACCATCCTATTTGTCCCTGTGACAGAGTAATATGAGAAACATCACAGCCCTATCTCTTTATACTTCACATCATCATTTTACAGTGTAAATATGAATGCAACATATTTAATGAAGTGCTGATGCTTCCTGTTATCTCATTGCAGTGTGTTGGGGAGATTTCTGATATTTTACTTTCTCTCCAAAAGTTAACTCTTCTTCAGATTTCTATGTCATCATTCATACTATTAGAGAGATTCCACTTTTTGCCACAGTATTCTTTACCACGAGAAATGTTTTTTTTCTTAAGATTTATCCATTTGTTTTTATTTTCTCACATCTTACTTTGTCATCAACATACTTTTCCATATTTCGATCTGCTTCATGTATTTCTCAATTTATTTGATTGATCTAAATAATCACATGAAGGATTTTTGAAATCCTTGTATAAATCACAAACCTCCACAATTTCCATTGAATCCTCAAAATATATTTAAATATATACATTTGTTATGATATAGTCAATTAAGCATGGCAGAGGTATTTTCAAGGGCTTCTCACTTCCTCTTGTGACATTATATGTGAAACTTATCAGAGAGGAATGACAGAACTGAAGTTTGCCAAAAGACGATTTTAAGCACTGGTTGATTAAACATCCGCAGAAACAGTGATCATATTCTTCCAAGGTCATGCCAACTACAATGATATGTTGTAAATAAAATAGTACCTTTTGGTAATTGCTATAACTCATTTTTTCATCTAGCAGTCACTGGAAATAATATGTTTGTTGTTCTAGATGTTTTAGTATGTGCACTCAGAATGATAAATTTTACCAGGAAAAACAAAGTTGTCTTTATGTAATCTTTAATAGTGGGAATTGACTACCTCTAACTATCAAATCTAAACACATAATCACTAGTGTGCCATTAGACAATTTTGGACATAGGATACATCGTTAGTTTTAGAATATATATCTAGTCTTTCTTTTAGTAAAAAAAATTTTAATTAAGATTGAATTGTTAGTGCCCAAATGGGATAGGTATATGAACTACAAGATAAGTAATTCTTTAATGTAATCTGTTAATTTATAAAGTTTAGAAAGAGGGTATTCTTTAGATTGTTTTCTGAAATATAATAAATGCTATGATAGTATTCAATAATGCTTTCTTTGGGTGGCAATAAAGATAAAAATGTTAGATGACATTTATTGATTGATCAACTGTAATAAATATTATTTTATACATATTAATATAGCACATAATTAACACAATTATTTAGTTATTATGTCCCCATTTTTAAATAAGAAAACCAGAGAAAGTCTAGAGGAATTAGGTAACTTCTTCCCAGTGTATACAATAAGTGAGTGATAGATCTGAAATTTGTTCTTGACTCATAAGTCTCCAGAATTTTATCTGGACAATCATAAAAAGAGAAGAGTTTTTATTGCTTTCTTGGATTGGGTCCTCAAACTTCTCACTCCTCTTTTATTTATTTGTTTCTTTATTTGTTTGTTTGTTTTTTGAGTTACTGGTTAATTCCAGAAATATGAAATGGAAGAAAGAGGAGAACTAGTAAGTTATATATTCTTTTTCTTCTTTTATTTATGTATTTATTTATTTATTTGCTGTTTATATTTTAGTGAAACAAACTTGTGTCCTGTTGTATACTGAACATAAGGTTCATTAAAAATTTCAGGAGAAAGAATGAGAACTTGAAGAAAAATAAAGATTTGATTAAGATAAGGAATAGAACAATGGAATCTAGGATGAACAATGATGACATAGCTAAGAAAACTATCTATTTCTCAAGACAGAAGACAATAAAGTAAGCATGAGCATTAGGCATGTAGGTCTGCATGGCAGAAATAAGGTAATATATACACATTAGCTTTAGCTCCTTTTGAGTAGAGAGTCATCATCAAGAGTGAGCAAAGAGGATTATGAGATTTATGAGACTTGAAAAAAAAAGCTAAGCTGCTAAAAACATTTTATATATCAACTAAACAAAGACCTACGAAAATAAATAGGCAAAATTAAAAAATTAGTGATTTACAAATATGTAGAATAGTAGTTGCTCTTGTATATTTGTATATGTGTGCATTAATGTGTGTGTGTGCACGCTCGCGTGCACATGTGCACATAAGGGAGAAAGAGAGAAGAGAGAGAAAAAGGGAGAGAGAGAGAAAAAATCTGGTTGTAGAGGCAAAGAAAATGCCTAACCTGAATTCATTAAGGTTTAGAAATTTGCAGTGTGTGGCTCCGGTTGTTGACAAAGTTAAAAGACGAGCTAGAAAGTTTATTAAGGGAATCATGCAGCCAATGCTGGGTAAAAGAGAAGCAAAAGCAATATTTATTTTGTAGGAATATAGAGAGTCTTAACTTTTGGTTATAAAAAACAGTAGTGATAGTAAGAATAAGGCTGTTCATGTGCTAGAATGATAACAGTTTAGGTAAGAGGGTATTAATCTATTAGACATTAATTTTTTTCTGTTATTATGATGTACTAAATGTACCCATGAAATTTGCTTGTCACAGAGTGATTGAAATAAAGAGTGGGACTTTAAAAAATGTCAAAGAATTCTGAGGTGTTCCGTGATTCAGTTTTCACACAATATAGATTATACTGGGAATAATAGTTGGATTAAAAAAATAAGAGCCATGAAACAAGAGTCAAATTTTTATGGAAAATGATAGAGTAAATTTGTCACTCAGAAATGCTTAAATGATTATTCAGGAGACATAGACTCAAAAAAAAGAAATTTATGCCTTGACTGCTAAAAAAATGATGTGTAAGTGACAATATCACTATTTAACATAATATATATTATTTATTTATCTTGCTAACTATCTACCTCACCAAGGATCATATAAGATTCATGAGAGCAGAGAATTTTACATAATTGGTTACTTGTTTTTTTCCTCATTCTTAAAATTTGCTTGACATATAGTCAGTGCTCAATAAATATTTGTTGAATAAAAGCTGAAAAATAAATTTAAAAATAATGCATAAAATGGTAATTGAAAAATAAGAATGTGTACTTTGCCTTCTGGTCCTATGATATGAGTGTGAGAAAAAAAGAGCAGATGTTAGAAATGTGCTATTTTGAGGGGGAATTCAGTTTTCAGTTAAGGCAAGGAAGCAAAAGAAAATGTTAACAAATTATGCTAAAAAGTGCCTGAGTCTAAGATGAAAATATGTAAAGTAATAAGAGAAAATAATTAATGGCCAAATAGAAGCTAATTTGGCAGAGATAAGTCAAAAATGTTGTTCACATTATAGAATCAGTAATATTAGCTAAATTATTGTAACCATTATGTTAATTATGGTCACAGTAAGAAACAGAGCATTCAAAAGTTTGGATGAAGAGAAGGTAATAATGGAGCTATTTATAGAGACATGGGCAAAGTAAAGGAATCCAGCAAGGGACAGTAGAACACCCAGAAACTAGTACCACAGAAATTCGTTATGGCCCTTCTAAGAGGTAAGGAAAGATAATGATACTACAAAACCTGCCAGAAGCTCTAACTGAGACAGGTATCAATAAGGAACTGTCATCTTAGAAAATTTCAACCATTGTCAAAACTGCAAACTTTCAAAGAGATGGCAAGGGTAGGGAGTAAAGACACTGACCCTCTTCTACTCCCTCCTTTTGCCGTTTGGCCTCAAATATTGATACAGTCAAACCAAGAACAAAAGGAAATAGAGAATGATTCTGGAGATGCACAACCATTTATCAGGAGATTGAACAGCAACGGAGAAAAAGAACTATGCATGCGAATGTTTATGAATGTATGTACATATAACCATGAGACTTGTTTGGTATGTTTATTTGTTTGTTTTGGTTACTCTTCACCCCATTTTGGTTTTTCAACTACAGTTGACATTCAGTTTTATTTTATGTTAGTTTCTTGTGTACAGCATAGTGGTTAGATATTTATGTAATTTACAAAGTCATCCCCTTGAATGATCTAGTATCCACCTGGCACTAAGACTTTTTTGGTTTGTTATGTCCATGCACCATGCAAGTGGCCATATCAAGCAGCAGCTAAAATTATGGGTTTAGTGTTTGACTGTCCTATACAATAGCCACCAGTTTTATATAGCTATTAGGCATAATAATAAATATGTTGTTAGTTCAAATTGAGTTGTGCTATAAGTGTAAATAACACCCCAGATTTTGAACACCAAGTATGATACATTATATAAAATACTTTATTTTATGTTGATTTTGTTGGATATATTTATCTAATTACTAAACTCAATTCCATCTGTTAACTTTATATTTTTTAAAGTGACCACTAAAAATATTAAAGATACACTTGTGCCTTTTATCTGTGCTTCAAATTGTATTTCTGTCTTTTAGAGCTGCTAAGAAAAGAGGTCACCACAGGGAATATAAAATTAGATGTGCCTTGGAATTCCTAAGCTTCTCTTCTTGGCAGAAGTGGAGATAATTTTTTTCTAATAATACAAACTTTTAATTTTATAATCTTATACAAGTTCTGCACATCTCTATGCCCATTAAGATATATTGATCAAAGTGATGACTCACAAAATAATGGTGGTATATTTTAAATTGATGCTTTACAATTTCTACAGGGATTTTTCTTAGTTTTATTTAGATGTTCTCAGCTTTCACCTTAAGTCTTAAATAATTTGGCTTCTAAAGTTTAATTTAGTATTAGCTAAACTGGGAATCTTGTAATGTTTTCAAAGCATAATCTAATATTCTTTTCTTTTTTAAATATTTATTTATTTGTACAAACACATGGATATGCAACTGCAAGAATGAACTCTAATGTAAATGCTGGACTTTGAGTGATAATGTGTAAATGTAGGTTTTCCACTTTTAACAAATGCTCCACTCTGGTGGAGGATGTTCATAATGTTGATAATTGAGGAGCCTGTATGTGTGTGGTAGCAGAGGCTAAATGAAAAATCTATGTACTTTTGCTCCATTTTTCTGTGAACCTTAAACTGCTCTAAAAGATAAAGTCTATTCAAAAAAAGTAATCTAGTTAAGCAGGCATTACATATTAGTGAAATCTGGTCCATTCACTTTTTATATTTTTGTGGGTTGTGGGGCGGGAGGGAGTGAAGGGATCAGTGAGTCTGTATTCCTCATTCTTTAGCCACTTCTTGGCCACTTTTCTTTGCACTTTATGTAAAACTTCTGCTAGCTACTCGACATTCTTCTTAGATCTAGCTGCCATCACATTTTAGTCTATGGATCTTTATTCTTCCTATGAACTTTTATTGCATAATCTGTCTCTCACATGGTTAATATGCATGTGTGTGTGCACATGTGTGTGTGTGTTGTAATTTGTTTTTATTTTTATCCTCCCACTCCTTCCCTTTAGTCAATCAGCAGCTTGTTCTCTATATTTATGGGTCTGTTTCTTTTTGTTTTTGTTCATTCACTTTTTTCTTTTTTAGATTTTATATGAGTGAGACATTTGTATTTCTCTGACTTATTTCACTTAGTGTAACACCCTCTAGGCCTATCTATGTTGTTGCAAATTGCAAAAATTTATTATTTTTTATGGCTGAATAATATCCCATTGTGTGTGTGTGTGTGTGTGTGTGTGTGTGTGTGTGTGTGTGTGTGCGCGCGCGTGCGTGCCACATCTTTTTTATCCATTCATTTGTGAATTGACCTCTAGGTTGTTTTCATATCTTGGTTATTACTAGTAATGTTGCAATGAACATAGGGGTGCATATATCTTTTCAAATTAGTGCTTTTTTTTCTTTGGATCAATACCAGATGTGCAAATGCTACATTCTATGCTAGTTCTATTTTTAATTTTTTGAGGAAACTTCATATTGTTTTCCATAGTTGCTGCATTAATTTACAATTCTACCAACAGTATATGAGGATTTTATTTTCTCCAAATCCTCACCAGCATTTATCTCTGGTTGATTTATTGATGATAGCCATTCTGACAGGTGTGAGGTAATATTTAATTATAGTTTTAATTTAAATTTCCCTGATTATTAGAGAGGTTGGGCATTTTTTCATATGTCTGTTGGCCATTTGTATGCTTTTTGGGGAGAAATGTCTATTCAGGCCCTCTTTTCTATAGTACTTATTCTATAGTACTTATCTAGCACTTTGATTATTTATTTAATATAATAGAGTTCAAATTAAATAAAAATAAAATTAAAATTTGATTTTAATTTGTTTCAGATATATTGCAATAATATCAAAAGATTTTTGTAAAGAAATCTTAAATATTTTTTAAAACCATGAAGAAAAAAAGAATTTCAATATGCCTACTGCTCTGGTATCCACTATAATCTTCCTTAATTTTCTATTACAAGAGTTTCTGGAAATCACCTGTAAATTGTGACAAGTACTGCAAAACTAAACAAAATTCTTGGGGTTTTCTGCATGCCATTCAGTTCCATCATAATAAAATCTAAACTCCAGATCCCAATACTTTGTGGCTATTAACATACTGTTGAACTTTGTAAAATAACTAAGCTATCTAAATTCTTGTGCCTTGGTGAATTGCATTAAAATAATGATATTGTACTTTCCGAGAAGAAAAAGATACTTGCTTCCTATTCCATGTGAAGTGCTGCACTATTCAGTATTAGATGCTACAAAAAAAGATGTTACTCTCAGAATTTATAGCCTCCAATGTACCATCTAGAAAAAAGTGAGAAACACATATTTTATGGTCTTTTAGTTTTGGTGGCTCAATCTGCAATGCAATACTTCATGTATGGTGTCTGCTCAACATTTACATAATTTAATTTGACTAGGAAACATATATTTCAAGAGAGAGATCTCTTTATGAGTTTGAGGGAATAAGCTGCTGGGGATTTCCATAGGTCGGCTTAGCAGAAGCCAAAGACAGATAGGTGACCTATTTAGAGTGGTACAATAAAAATGATCTCTATAAAGTAAACCTTTGAGTTGATAAAACTTGGAAGGATTACAACAGATGCTATCTAAAGCAAAACTTGGGCCAGCCTTATTAACAAGAGGAAGTCAATATGTTATGTGAAAAAATTATAATTTTAACAGCTAATACATAGATAATCCCATATTACCTTTCTATAGGATATATTATAATCAATATTCAATCTAAGGGGTTAGGTTATATGAATGGTACATGTAGTATAATTAATCAATGATTCCTGAGTTGTATGCCATTGATGATTTCTTAATTTAATAGAAAATAATAATAATAATTGCTTAAAATGGAATATTTTTTAGAAACTTACTATAAATCAGGCAATTCTAAGTGATTTACTTACATAAATTAATTTAATCATTAAAATAACTTTCAGGTAAATTTAAGACAATAATTTATATAGCGAGAGAGATGAGAAACCAGGGCCTCAAGAGTTTAAATAATTCCCCGAAGAAGATCCAGGAAAGGTTATGAACTAATTTCAGGTTAACACCTATTTTGAGAGATTAACAAATAAGTTAAAACAAAGTCTCAGTACATGATCCTATTTATCTCTGAGTGCATAGGCTGTGTAACTACAACTTGCTGAACCTGCTTGAAATAGGAAATACGGAAAGTATATGTGCAAATGCCCTTACCCAGTATCAGGAAGGAATTCTGTTTTAGAGGGCCTTGTGTTTAATGTTTTCTTAAAAGATTCAGACCTCGGCAATGACTTTGTAAAAGATGTGATCTGTAGAATCGTGAACTTATGATCAAAAATGAGCTTCTGTTGTTCTCCATATGCTCATTGAGAGAGACCTAGTAACTGTCTTATAAAAGAATGAGGGCCTTTAGGAATTATGTGATTAATAGTAAGTGAAACTTTACTCACTTGCACAAATCTCATCATTCTAAATTCTAAATTCTAATTCTAAATTCTGAAAATTTAGAGATCATAGATTGCTATTCATATTTACCCACCCACATTACTCAATTTATCTGAACTTAGCTAGGGTGCCATTTAATAAGTGCTTACCATCTTTTTGATACTGCATACTTTACATATATCATTTTACTTAATCATCAAAACAATTCTGAGTGGTAAGTAATGTTGTCTTCATTTTTCTGATGAAGAAACAGAGGCTCAGAGAAACTAAGGAAAGTGTCCCAAGCCACATAACATCCTCGTGACAAAGTCAGAAACCGAGGTGTCTTTGATTACAAAGCCAATGTATTTAATCTTTATGTTACATAAGCACAAGCTCACAGTTTAGTTCCAAAGACAGAAAGCCTTGAAAAAGAGGAGAGGTTTTTTTTTGTAAGATCAAAACATTAAATATTTACAATTTATTAAACTGAATTATTAATATATAATTATTGCTTGAGGAAATTTACAAATGCAAATTGGAAGAGAAAAAACCTTTTTTAAAAAATTGCAATTAATAAATTGGAATGAGCAGGTATCATTGTATAACAATTTTTTTCTTTAATGCTTAAAAAAACTTTAAAAATCATTTAAAAATGTTGTATTTTCTAGCACTGGCCATTTAATAATGCGTGATTATTTCACTTGATTCACTTATTTATTGCTTTCTGATTAACCATCGTATCAGATTTATTTGCTCCATGTCCTTGAATCACATTTCCACCCATGATCATGACTCCTCAAGAGCCGCCCTCAGGCTGTTGGATCCAACTTTGCACACGAGCACAGTAGATTAGCAATTCCTGAGAAATAATATGCTCTAGCTGAAGCCCACTGCTTAGTCAATAACAGAAGGATGAGCGTAATAGAATAAATACCTTAGCTCTCTCACCCTTGAGCATGCTACTTCTGAGACATGTGTTTTACACTGTTTCCCAGAGCTACCTTGTGAAGTTGAGCTATGGCCAGTGACTGGAAGTTTATTGAACAATATACCTTTTATTGTATACTTTTCCATTTCTGCATCACATCCCCATGAATATGAGGGCACTCCCGAATAAATAACAAGCACTCAATACTTGTCCATGAATTTACTTCTGAGAGTAAACACAACTAAGGCTTTTCTTGTGAGCAAAGCACAGTACTAGTAGTATATTCCTATGAGGTAAACATGGTTCTTGTTCACACACACACAAAGAAACAAAGTCAAAATCATTTCTAATTACTTTTATCTTCTTGTGTGTGTGTGTGTGTGTGTGTGTGTGTGTGTGTGTGTGTGTTATGCTGAAACCATATTGATTAAAATCAATGTGTGAATAGTCAGCATATGGCACACATACATCATGACATCACCTTGGTAATGTACGATTTGATCTCTAAGAACTAGATCTAAAATTAGGACAATTTACATAGCGTGTGATAAAGAATGTTAAAGAGAAAACCACAGGTCTCACACGGAGTTACTTGTACTAAAGTCCATAATACCAAGCCTAGATTTGATACCTGATCTAACTCTTGTTTCAGCCAGTCTGGAATTTTCTGGTCAACACCAATGAGGTAACCTGTCACATAGGCCTTCTCTCTGTCTCCTAGAGAAAGAAGAGGCCATCTGCATGATAAAAACCCTTTTCATTTTCTTCCCCTCAAAATATGTTCTAAAAATAACCTTTTCTTTTTTCTTGCTCACATCTTACTTGCTTCACCCTTATTTCTATAAAAACCATTCATTTATACAACCCCTTTAAGTCCCCTTTAATTGCTAGATGGGATACTGAGGGATTCATGAATCACTTAATAAAGCCAATCAGATCTTCAAAATTACTCGGTTGAATTTTGTTCTTTAACAAGTATTAATAAATATCATTTTGCATGCACAAACACAGAAATAATGTGAAATGTGCAAATTACAAAAATTGACCAAGGACTGCATGACTTCCATGTTGACAGAAAAAAGCGTTTTGTTTCACCTCCAGCCAAATGGTAGAACCATTTAAGCTGAAAAAAAAATACCTACAATAGCTTCAGTCTTATGTATCTACAGCTACAATAGTGTTGCTTCCATGTGCAGAATTTTTCTGTGAGTGGTTTTCTGTGGGTACATATAGTGCTGTTATTTTACTATTACCTACTTTTACAATTTAAAATGCTTTCATATCCAGTGGCAATGTTACCCAAGTCTTTATTATTTGGTATCACCAATTCGCTGATAAAAATCATGCCTAAAATCATTAATTGTGAATCAAAAATTACACACGACAAAACACTACAAACTAGTAAAAGACCAAGCAAAAAATGTGACACGCTCCACTGTTAATTTATAATTGTACACTTTACAAAATGCAGAGGTAATGCATCAAATTTTTAAAAGGACCCTAAAGAAGACATTTTTAAAAATTTAAAACCAATATATAAGTGTCAAGTAGTTAGGTAGACCTGAGCGACAGGATAAAAAGGGAATAAAGACCCCCATCCATTTTTTAGTTATAAATCATCCCTGCATTCTGGGAAACAAAGGAATGAAAGGCCATAAACCAGTGCTTTGTTGAATCCGGCTGCAAGTGCATGTGTGATCTGTCCTACACTGATGTTCTTTTTACCTCAGTCTTATTATAATATCATGCCTATGCCCAGAAGTTCAAGAATCAAGGGGACTGAATTCTAGGTAACCACATGGACGGTAGGCAGAGAATTATATAACAGCCAATTGTCAGTCAAAATGACCTCATCTACCAATCATCTAGGACCACCCTTGTAACCTCCCATCATGGCCCAAATATAATACAGACATCCTCACTTCCATGCTGTTACATCCCTTTTTGCTATAAACTGCCCTTCCTTTGAAGCGTACTTTAATCATACCTTTTGTTTCCACACAGTTATAGCCCTTTTGGGTGTAATCTGTTTCTTCCTTAAAACATATTTTAATAAGTTTTACTCTTTCTAAATCTTGCTGATCTATAATTTTTTAGTGCATCAACAAAAAGAACAGAGATACTCGTTAGAGAACATGATGGATTTTAGATTGCCTCCACAGTAAGGTAAGCAGAAAAGGATGATGGAAAATCCTGGTGCTATGACTGCAAGATCTACACTATTTTTAGCAAATAAAATATGTAGATTTGTGTGTCCTAAAAATGCCTCATTTCCATGGGAAAAAATAAATTTTAAATAATATAAATTTGAATTGTAAGACTTCCTTAAGAATCTATTTCTAGCATGAAAATATAAATATTCTTTCTTCACGGTTAACAAAGTGCTAATTTTACATTGCCTTCGATGAAGTGATATTAAAATCTATCAAAAATAAAATATTTTTAAAAACAAAGAAATTTTAAAATACCATTTTTTTTACTGTCTTTTTTATCGGTCTTATAAAACACAACTCATTCAGTTATTATCAAAATCCTCAACAAATATTTATTACATCCTCCTCCAGATTCATATTTTGAATGGTTTTGTTATACAGGTTCAAATGGTTTAAAAATAACATATAAATGATGTAAAACATAATTAATGGGTACTTCATACTATTTCCTCAATAAAACACAGCATTTCTAATGGGCCCAGTTTCGATGGCAGGTTTTGTTTGTTTGAGATTTTATGTTGTTTGTATAAAATGCTTAAGTGGTCAAAGTTCCTTACAGAGAAATATGTCTTTAAAGGGTTCTGTGGAATAATTAGAAAACTGATGACTATTATAAATCACTTTTGTCTTGATATAAAATTGGCCAAGTGTACTTAGATATTACAATTATTCTAAATTGATATTAAAATCTTTATTATAATTATAAAATCATGATTATTGCCTCAGTTTTTTACTGAGAGTTTTTCACCCTCATTACCTATTCGAGTCTATTCTTTTTATTGTATTTGATTAATAAACACTACTTTATATATTTTTAAATACTGAGAAGAGAATTTCATTAAAAATCAATTAAAATATCTCAATTAAGATGTTGAAATAAAGTTTTCTCTCTTCTTAATAATTTAACCATGTGCTATAGCATATGTTATTTGATTATAGTTTTGAAAGTTATAAATAGTATTGAACAAAATCAACTAAATAGAAACATATTGCTTTTCCTTATGCACTTCTCCCATTCTATTTCTCTTCCTTTCTCCTACCCTTCTTCCTCATATTTCTCTTTCTGATGAAACATTTAAAAATCTTTAACACAGAAAAATGCTATAGCTTTATAGAAACACTTCATACTCACATCTCAATTTCAGCAGTTTTTCAACCTGAGAAGTAAATCAGTATTTATATTTAATGAACTCATCAACAGATTATAAAATCATCTATTAGCTCTCTGGACATTAGGAAAAGAACAAGCATTTTTTAAACCTTCTTTCTTGTTCAATTCAGCCATGGCATAATTTCAGCTTTCTAGTTCTTCTTCACAGAAACTGCTTGAAGGACTTTGGGAAAGGAAAGTACTTCTTACCTCTGACATTTTCCAACTGCCCTGAAGCTAGGATTCAACAGGGAAAAAGGATATTGATCCTCATTTCCTCTGGGAGCTATCTTTGGACTGTCCTGGGCCATGCATCTGTACCATATAATGACAGTTCCCACCAGATTTTAATTGAACCTAGGGACCCAGTTAAGTAGGTGACACTCTCGAATCTTCTGGGCCCCTTTTTTAACCCAGAGTGTGTGTGGGGGGGGGGGTAAAAAAAGACTGTTATTAACAATCTGTCAAAAACATTCTTAAATAGCAGTGACTTGTATCAATACCATATCATATCTACAAGATAACAAAATGGAATACATTGAAACCATTGAAACCATTCAAACAACTGACAATTTTTCTATATCGAGCAAAAAGTATTTGTGATGCTTAGTGTCAACTTGACCAGGCTCTGATAACCTGTTATTCAAGCAAACAATAATTTAGAAACTGCTGTGGGGGTATTTTATAGATGTGCCTAACATCTATAATCAAATGACTTTACATTAAAGAGATTATCTTGATAATATAGGTGGGCCTCATCTGATCAGTTGGAAAAACTTAAGAACAAAAGAGACAAAAAATTAAAAAAACTGAGGTTTCCTTGAGGAAGGAGAAATTCTGCCTCATTTGCAGCTTCAGCACCTGCCTGAAAGTTTTCAACCTGCCCATTTGTCCTACAAATTTCTAACTTGTCCATTCCCACAATCACATAGGCCAATTCCTTGAAATAAATCTTTTTATTTTATAAGTATAGATATATAAATATAGATATAGACATAGATATAGGTAGATAAAGATGTAGATATTACTGATTCTATTTCTCTGGAGAACTTTCCTAGTACAGTATTATTGATACATTGTTTGGTAAAAATGTTCTTTGCTGTCAAAACCAGCTTTTTAAATTTCTCAGTATGCAAGGCATCATCTGTATTGTTTTTATGTAGAATGTGATTTTATTAAAAGATTATAGCCACAAAATAAGACTGACACCTGTCTTTAATAATTTTTCTCATAATACTGAGATTGCATGTTATGATTTTGACTACAGTACATAATGAATCACATAGTAATATATTTTAACCTGCTTTCACTTATACTTTAACATGCTTTCACTTATTTTAGACTTTTTAATTTTGTGATGCTTTAAATTTTGCATTAACCTTTTTGTTATTTATACTATTTATACTTGCTCTATAATAGCTAAAATTATACTTTTAGCTTCAAAAGGAAATGGGAATTAGTTTCATCTCATCTTTCAAATTTAATAATTTGATAGTGCTATCTTGAAGGCTAAGACAAAGAAGGATTCTCAGTTTATGTTTCTAATCAGTAGAAAAAATAGATGTCTTTGATATTTTCTGAGGGTGTAAGAGAAAGTAGGGAGGAGAAAATGTGATACTTTGGGGAAACCCTGATCCATATGGTGATGCTGGAAAAGTCTACAACACCAGCCCTGGCCTTTCTTCTGAGTTCTAAACTAGATCCAATTATTTCTAAATTTTTATTTTAAATGGCACCACCATTCATTTAATTATCTAAACCAGAGAAGATGAACATTAAACTCCTCTGTTCTCTATGCTCTTCATGCTAGCTGACTCTGAGCATTGGCAATTCTATCTCTTATACATGTTTTTATTTGTCCATCCTTCGTAGGCAGCCTTGTTTATACTCTTATTATAGCACTCAGTCAAAAGTTAATTTTTGAGCCTCTCACCAAACGATGAATGTCTTAAGAATAGTCATTCGAATGTATCTTTGCATACCTGGTGTCTAAAACATTGTATGACCCTGAGCAATTTATTAATAAATGTTAAGTGCACAGGTTTTTCCATTAGCACTAAGATTAGGTCTAACTTAATCCCCAGCTCTGCATGTGTTCTTCCTTCCTCCTAAATACTTCCTACAAGCTACTGGAGAACTTGTTGGCATTTATTTGTTAGCACATTAAAACATGTTAAATTATTTATAGAAACCACATCTCAAATCACTGTACCACTTGTACTCAGCACAGTTTCTGATGTTTATTCTCTCAACAATGACTGTTGAGAAAATAAGGGAGCAAGAATTCTTGAGTAAAGGAAGAACCAAGAAAGATGCTCATAGTTTATGTTCCATTTGCTTTTTCATACACAATTAAAAATACTGTGTTCCTTATATTCATTTTTATTAATTTTACTCAGAATACTTAAATGGGTATTCTGGATCAGAGACAGAGTGGTCATTGCTATTATTTAAATGACAGAGTGGTTATTATGATAATTTAAATGGCTGCCTTTGCACCAGTTTTTCATACCTGAAATGACACAATAAGAGCCAAAGAAAAAAAATCTAGTATATGTATGGCAAAATACTCCATAATAAAGGATAAAGAAAAATTAATTTTCTCTGCTTACATACAGGAGGAGGAAGGTGCCTCCTTCTTCTCTGCCAAAAAGAGGTACAAAACCCTCTGTTCCCTGGACATAGGATGAAAAAGATCCTGGATTCTCACTCTAGCCATATAGAATGTGAATGATTTTTTAGAAGAGCCAGATATACCTCATTGTTTCATGATTTTACTATCTAGAGATGTCTTTAAGATTCTGGGTATCATTTTTTCTTTGAAATATAAACTCACATCTAAAGAGTTAGGTAAATCTCTCTGGGGTTCTCTTACTATGTAGCTAAATATCAACCTACTAGTACTTGCTCTGAGCCTAGGTCCTAGGTTTTAGCAAAAGGTATTTAGAAAGCTTCAACTCTGTTGTAAAACAAAAATATTTCCTCTACATTGCCAAAGTGTGACTATAATCTTTTAAGATCCAGCCACTCCAGTGAAATGTGTTTTGAGGAATCATAGCTGAATATAGGGATATATATGATCTAAAGAAACAAAGTATAGATGCTTTAAGGCCTGTGCAGAAAACTGAACCAAAATAGATACTTTTTCAGAGTGGAAAGGCTTCTGTGTGGCCTTACAAATGTAAGCTTAAATAATAATACTGTGGCAATGAGAAGTAACTACATGATAGAAATGAAGTGAAAATATTTCTAATACTAGAGTATTATGAAGTTTATATCTCAATACACACTCTTAAACAATTAGTTCTAACAGATGAAAAAATCTTAAATAAAAATCTTAGTAAATATTAGTAAATCAAATCTACTCCTGCATCGAAATGATGATACATGATTACTTAGAATTTTTTAGTCCAGTAATGACAATAAGACAGTTTAAAAGTATTAAATTTATATAATTAGACACAATAATAATTCAAAATTGAAAACAATTTTCATTATTACTGTGTTAACAAACAAATTATAAAGTCTCAGTAATGAAAAACTGACTATGACATTGGTCCCAAAGTAGAAAAACAGATTTTTGGGAACAATTAGAAAACTCATTAAATGTATGTGTGTATATGAGTGTATATTTATATGTATTTGGTATAGAAACATAGTTAGTTTCTACTTAGTATGAAAAAAATAAGCCAGTCAGGAAATAGTACAGGGCAATTACTTCTTTGTAGAAAATTAAAAGAAAGTATCATAGTAGAGCATGTGTTACAAAATTTTAGAGTTAAATATAAAATAATTTAATTTAAAAAATAAAGAAATTATGGATGGGTGAATGTTTATCTGGGCTGAAGAAGGCTTTTCCAAATAGGGAATCAAAGACTCAAAATAGAAAACAAAACAAATGTTCGTATAGGCCAAGAACACGCTGAGAAGAACATTTATGACATATGTGACCTGGGAACATTAAATGTTCATAATATTTAAATTAGACAGACAGACCAACTAAAAAAAATTGAAACATATTAATAGGAATAACAGAACATGAAAAGGCTTTCATAAGTAATGCTATTCAAGTGATCTATATAACATATGAAAATAAAATTTAGGTGATTCTCCTCTAGTGTAATAATAATTATTATGTATACTTATATAAGTATAGTAATTTTTATCACATTAGGAGATAATCATTATTGTTGTTTAAATTCCCTACTTTTGCAATTGTTTAGAAAATGAAAACTTTCTAGTTTCATAGGAAACTCTCTTATTATGTTAATGAGAAAGGAAATGAGAATGTTTATTCTACAGAGTAATTTCCAAATGCATATCAATTGTTTAGAGGGTGCATATTCTTTAATTCCAATCTAGAAAAGCATCCTCTGTACATAACAGCGATTACAGTGGAGGAAATGTAAGCAAATAATCTGGCAATGACCTTATAGTAAAATTTGCATATACAATGTAATATTATAAATCACGAATACTTCTGTATTTGAATTATTTAAATAATAAAAAAGTGAAAATAAAAGCAGGTTACAAATTGTGAACATCATATTAAATTGAAAATAAAAATATATTTACAAAAAAATTGGAGTAAAATACAATTAATTGTGAATGGCAGGTTAATAGTTATTTCAATTTTCATCTCTACTCATCCTCTTCTTTTTTCTCCTTTCCTCTACTCTTTTTTTCAATACCTATCCTTCAATCTGTTTCCTTCCCTCCCTCCCTCTTCCATCTCTTTTTCTTCTTCCTCCTTATCCTCTTCCTCCTCCTCCTCCTCCTTCTCTTCTTCTTCTTCTTCTTCTTCTTCTTCTTCTTCTTCTTCTTCTTCTTCTTCTTCTTCTTCTTCTTCTCATTTATACTATTTTATACTTTGCATTAATTTAGTAAAAGTTATCTTTTCACAATTAAAAAACAAACTTTAAAACCCCTCTTAAAGATATTGTTGGAAATGATCATGTGGAGCATTTAAAAAGAAAATGAATAGTCTTTTTAAAATAAGCTTTTTTCTGTAGTAGCTATCATGTGCTTATAAGCTTTCAATTCTGAGTGCAAATGACTTAACAGCAAAAATCTATATTATATTTGTTTTTGAAGGTTTAGATTTTGTTTATATTTATTCACAATAGAAAAAGATAAAATTATTTTTGAGCTGAGCCTGCATATATATTACATACTGTAATAGATAAAATAAGAAGAAGCCTTCTAAAAATTTAAAGAGTTAATTTTATATTTTGGATATTAATCCCTTATTAGAGTCATTGTTTGCAAATATCTTCTTTCATTCAGTTGGTTGCCTCTTTGTTTTGTTGAAGTGTTTTTTTTCTTTGTTTTTGTTATGGAAAAGACTTTTAGTTTGATATAGTCCCATTCATTTTCTTTTTTTTTACTTCCCTTAATTTTGAAGTCATATTCATAATATCCTCTCTAAGATCAAGATCCATAGTTAGGATTTATGTTTTTTTCTATGTATATTATATTATTGTTTCAGGTCTTATATTTATGGCTTTGATACATTTCGTGATAATTTTTGTGTATGGTGACAAATAGCAGTCTAATTTTATTCTTTTGCATGTGGCCTTCCAATTTCCCAGCACCATTTACTAAAGAGGCTTTTTTTCCCTCTTCATTGTGTGTTTTTGGCTCCTTTGTTGAAAATTATTTACCCATATTTATGTGAGTTAAGTTCTGGGCTCTTCATTCTGGTCCATTGGTCTATATATCTTTCTTGCAATACCATGCTGTTTTGATTATTGTTGCTTTGTAGTATAATTTAAAGTGAGGGAATGTAATACCTCTGGCTTTGTTCTTTTTCTCAGGATTATTTTGGCTTTTTGAGGTCTTTTGTGGTTCCATACAATTTGATGATTTTTTTTGTTCTGTCTTTAAAAAAATGCCATTGAGATTTTGATGGAGATTGCCTTAAATCTGTATATTGCTTTGGGTAATATGGCCATTTTAACTATGTTGATTCTTCCAATCCATGAACATGGAATATCTTTTTATTTCTTTAGGTTTTCTTTAATTTCATTAATAATGTCTTATAGTTTTCAGTGTATAGGCCCTTTACATCCTTTTTTAAGTTTATTTCTAAGAACTCATGAAAATAAAAAACAAACAAATAAAATCCAATTAAAAAATGGGCAAAGGACCTGAATAGACACTTCTCCCAAAAAGATATACAAATGGCCAATAAATATATAAAAACATGCTCAACTTCACTAGCTATTAGGAAAATGAAAATCAAAATCACAATGAGATACCACCTCACATTTGTTAGAACATCTATTACCAGTAAGACAAGTAATAACAAGTGTTGAAGAGGTTTTAGAGAAAGAGGAATCCTGATACACTGCTGGTAGAAATGTAAATTGGTACAGCCTCTATGGAAAACAGTTTGGAGTTTCCTAAAAAAGCTAAAAATAGACTTATCATATGACCCATCATATGTCCAGCTCTTCTTGACATCTATCTCCACCCAAATTGAAAAACATTTATTAGTAAAGATATATGTACCTTTATGTTTGTTTCAGCATTATTCATAACAGCCAAGACATAGGAACAACTGAAGTATCCTTCAATAAATGATTAGATAAAGAAGATGTAATATATCATATGCAATGGAACACCATTCAGTCATAAGAAAAGATGAAGTATTGCCATTTGAGATAACATGGGTAGATCGTGAGACTATCATGATAAGCAAAGTCAGATGGAAAAAGTCAAGAATCGTATGATTTCACTTATATATAGAATATAAAGCTGAAAGCAAAAAAAGAAAACAAACAAATAATGCAAACAAAAATTTATAGACATAAACAACAGTATGGTGGTTACCAAACGGAAAGCAGGTAGAGGGGTGTCAAAATGGTTAAAAGCAGTCAAATATATGGTAATGGAAGGAGATCTGACTTTGGGTGGTGAACACACAATGCAATATACAGATGATATATTATAGAATCATATAGTTAAAACATATATAATTTTAAGTAATGTTCCCTGATAAACAATAAAATTTTTAAATATTAGAGTTAAAAATTTTTTAGATCAGATTCTTGAAAAAAATAAAATGCTATGATTATATCGACATAGAGAGAGTGATAAATAGATAGAAACATATGTACACACATACTGTGTACACATACACACATGTGTATGCATACACACACACACACACACACAGAGTAGACTCTCTCTCCATGGCTTATTTAAGTTATTGTCTTGAAGCATCACTTGGGGAGCTACAGAAGAAATTGAATAAGTGTAGGTGAACGGCATTATATTTCTGCTGCTCTGATATAGAAATTTTATTGCAGTTAAATTTTTAGAGCACAATAGCATTAAGCTTCAATTGCTTTGTCAATCCCCATGTTTTAACCTGGTTAACAATGATAACATGAAAATTTAGAGAAATAAATCATAGTCTTTAGGAAAAAGTGCAGAGTTAACAGAATAAATAAAAGAAATGACAAAATTAATGTTAACGTTAATAAATGTGAAAGAACATTCTTCTCTGCTTCACAATTTTACCCTTTGTTTATTTTAATTATTCATACTTTTTCAATTTTTTTTTCTTGGTTTCTTTTTGCAAATCTAGGATGCAAAATCCATAAACCATTCTACTTACTTTTCAAAAAGAGATGCATGTTAATTTATGAGTCACAACTAAAATGTTTTGAATAATAAAAAATAAAAATTTTTATAAAATAACTTCATCTTCATCATTCACATATATGTATACATATATATGTACATATATATATATATACTTATACATACACACACACACACATCGCATATTGTTTACTTTCAATTCTCATTTCAGATGAGAACATTACATTATGTCAGTAACGATGAACTCTAGTATTATAATACTAAAACACACATCCCCCAAACCTAACTGGATTGTAGAGTTGATACATTAAACAAAGCTGTTTTCCTGTTTTAGAAGCAACTTCATATCACTGTGCACAAACTCCTCAATACAATAAATAAATAAAAATAAGTTGCTGAATCTATAGCCTGTTCTTCAAATGTACGCTTGAAAAAAATCTATTCTGTTATATATGAGTGGAATATTATATGAGGTCATGGAAAGATATTTCTTATTATAGCCTCTATTGCATTCAGTAAGAAAATTATTTAATATTTCTTTACAGTCATCCTTTGTGCATATGTTGTAATGACTAGGTACAATTTGGTAATAGAAAAATTTAGTTTAAAAATATGTTCGATATAATTTCAATTGTCAAGACACTGCTCATATTTCTCCACTGACATATCTTTACAACAAAATAAACTCCTGAGAATTAGAGCTGATGTCTACTTACAAAAAGACCTTTGTTTGAAAATATTATTTGCATGAACTTTTCATTCAATGCCATAGTACTTTCATATAGTTTGGGCGAGTCATCATCAGTACTATTTCTCACAGTTTTTGAAGAGAAAAATTTTGAAGATATATTTTCTGACAATAATCCTGTAACCACATGGCAAATCTTACTCCCCCGTCCAGTCTCCCTATGCAGACAGTTAACCAAGAACACCTGTATTCACTGCTACATAAAAAAAATATATATATTATAATTTTGTAGATGAAGACTATAAGACTAAATACTATTTTTTAACAAGTCTAATAAGTGATGTAGCTAAGAAAAAAAATCATGCTTTCTGAAATTTCAGTTAGATACTTATTTTCCTACAACTAAGGCAAAAACAAAATTCCACAGGAGTGATATAAGGAGACTAAATGAGCGAGAACATGTGAGCTGGAATGTAAAATTCCAAAGGAATAGCAACAAATAATTTGATGGAAAAAAAAAAAAGAGGGATAAAATCTCAGGTGGAAGCAAAACACATCAACACATGGATGCCATCAAATAAAATATTGGAAACATTGTCTGGCCTTGAGACCAATTTTCCCTTAGCAAAGGAAGAATATAAACTAGAGCTCTGAATCTAGTGTGAACTTATATACAGGTAATACCAACCAATCAACAATACACAGTGGTATTCTAAGGGTTATGTAGATAGCATTCTTCTGAAATATCAACTTTAATCAAAAAGCTGAGAGAAAATATGCTATAACATTATTCATTCATTTATATATTTATACTCCAAAATATATTTATTAATCTTTTAATATATGACAAACATGATATTACATCCTGGAGATAGAGCAGTGAACCAGACTATCCTTGTCATCATTGAGCATTGGTTCATGTGTGTATTTGTGTGTATGTGTGTGGATATGTGTGTGTAAACAAACATGCTCTTTTTTTTTTTGAGGGTAAAAGAAGGTAAATATATAATTTTGAGTCAGAAAAAGAAAAATGATATATTTTGAGTCACCAATTATTGTTACTGGAAAAGTATAAAACATTTTAAGCAAGTGCATGAGGTAATTATAAATGTACTATAGAAAGGAAATTCTCTGATGACGTATAATAGAAATTCATGATGAAAGCATGTCAGCAGCTAGGTTAATTTGAGGATTATTACAAAAATATAAAAAAATATATGAGATTCAAGTGTCATGCTTATTTGAACAGCAGCATTGTGTTAAGAGGCAGAGATAACAACTGATGTATTTTGCCAGAATCTAGACATCAAGAGCAGTGTAGGTAAGAAAATCAACTCAAATAGTTTTCTATTAGCCACTTAAATTTGTTTCATTCCTGGGTGGCCTGATATATTTTTTGTATTCCTTGAGAGATTTACATTCGTGGAATGTAAGGTAAGGGAAATTGTCAAGAAAAGTTAACTAGGCCATACATTCCAAAAAGATCAAGGCAGATGTGCACTAAATAAAGGCTGGTAGACTTGACAATTACACTATTATCAATGACCCCTAAAGAAGAAATTTTAATAGAATTACAAAATATGATCTTCAAAACAAAGCTTTTTTCCTATGACTATCTCATCATTCTTATAACCATCATTGTGTTTTGATACATAAAGGAATTCAGAAATGATTGTTTAATAAATAAATAATGATTGAAATAGAATCTAGATTAGATGTGAAAAAGCGGAAAATGAATGTGGTATACAATCTCTAGAACAAGTTAGTAAATAAAGGTGTAATTAAATCAAAAGGATAAATAGGTCTATAGCTTTTAAAGGTTATCTTAAGTAAAGGGGAAGTTGTTTGGGGAACTAGAAAATCTTGACTGTAAACATAGCCAGAGATAAAGAGCAATTGGAAGGGAATTGGAGAGAAATAGTGTGAAAGAATGGAGGAAAGAACTGAATAGAGAGTACAGGATGCAAGTGGAAATAATCTTAAGAAAAAGAAAAGCTTCTCATTTTTTTGAAGATTTTATATTTAGATTCATAGCAAAATTGAGAAGAAAGTCCACATGCACATAGCCATTTCCATTATCAGCATCATCCATTAAAATACGTTTGTTACAATTGATGAACCTGCATCAACACGTCATAATCTCCCAAAGTCCATAATTTACCTTAACTCTTGGTTTTATACATTTTATTGGTTTGAACAAATGTATAATGAAATATATCCATTATTATAATATCAGAATATTTTCACTGACCTAAAAATCTTTTGAGCTCTGCTCTCACTTTTATTTCCAATGTTGCAGTGAATATAAAGAAGGAGAAAAGCTATGGTTTCCAAAAGGCTTTTAGAGCATTTTTAACATTATTAAGTTTTTAGTCAAAAAAGCAGACTTAGTTTCAAGGTAATCAGGCCAATCAAACCTCAGAGCCATGCGTACCGACTGAGATTAGTAAATTTCTCTTAAGGGAAAATTTTAATGACAAGACAGATAGCCATCTGATAGACTCCATTTGTTTCGATTGCTTCTGCACTGTTGGAAAAGGTGACTTTGAGATTGCTTCCAGCCCTACATTTTTATGATTCAATGATTCATTTAAACCATCAGTACTAACTATAGAATAATAATTCAAGCAAATCATAAAATTTAGTCCCTAGGTTGCAATCAATTTATGTAGGATATAATGTTTCAAACAGATAGCTTTTATTACAATTATGAACACACACATTATAAAACTAGATACTGATTATGCTTTATCCAAACCCAAATACTATATTCTCAAATTTTTATCCAGTAAGACATGAGATTTCTAATCATCTGCTTATGCTGCCAGAGCTCTCAAATTAGTCTTTATCATTTATGAATTAACATTTCTAGTATATGCTAAAATGTTAGAAAGGAAAAGTTAAGGTATATCATTGTATAATATATTATCTGACATAGTTATTTCAATTTCATGCAATACCTATTATATCTAGTGTTTCTTATTTGATAATTCTTCCCCTTATTTAAATATGTAGGCAATCATAAAAAGTAATTATATAAAGGCTACACTAATTTCTCATTTACTTACAAAGTAGATATGTGTCATGGATTTATTTTAGCTGATGATTTCAAGGCTGAAACAGTTATTACCTCAATCATCTTATAGTATCTTTTATAATTGTTGATGAAAGAAGCCAATGTTAAGGTCCATTATTCTTAATTACTTTACGTCAATTGATCCAGCATAACTACTTATAATGCAAAGTAATACACAACATATCTTATTGCCTAACAACTTAAATTTATAATAATATACTCATTATAACAATTTTTAATATAGGTTTGAAAGAAAAAGAACATGATAACTGTTCAGTACATTTTACATAGCTGTTCAAAAATTTATGTATTTTAGAATTAACCAAGTAATTTGAAATGATAAATTGACAGTCAGAATTTTTTTTTTTTATTTTTTGCCAAAATATTGGTCCCCAAACCTATGATATGCACTTAGGTTACACAGTATTATACTGAAAACAGAAATGAACAATATAAAAAATGAGGCATCTTGAGTCCTTGTTCCTAATCAAAGTTTGCTCTGGCTGATCATTAAATAATCGAAGCTCTATTTTATAATCATTTCATATTAATCTCTCTTGTTGCCTCTGCTAATTGAACCTTAACTCTGGGACACTTAAAGACTCTCTTACTCTTGCAAATATCCTGATTGTGACTTACCTCATTCTTAACTTGTCATTCTAATGTCTTAAGTTTTGTCCCTATTCAGTTTGGTTCCCTAGTCCACCTCCTAGCCAGAATAATCATGTGCCAGATGAATATCAGTCCGAAATGGTTAAAACCATCTTTGTTTAACAGTTTTTTGACTCAGCAACTAAACATACCCCAGTTTTTACAGGTAAGCCTTTAAAAAATATTTTAATGATAACAATAAAATATTATTATTATTAAAAAGTCAAATATTACAGAAAGATAAAATTCAAAAGTCAAAGACAGTCCACTACTCCAGTGAACTCCCTGAAATAACTACTTTTGCTTATTTTGGATTTACATACTACTAAAAGTTAAGTCAATAACTTTAAGTAATGTTATAAGTAATATTATTTCCTCTTTTATCAATGTCATGCAATATATATGGACTTTGCTTTCAAACATGAAGATGACTTGATTGTTCATTCTGGGGTTTGGGGAGAACGCCAATACAGAAGTTTTGCATGATAGATGACTAACAAAAATATTGTTTTAAGTAGAGTTTGATTTTTCTACATATAGGAAAAATAGCCCATACTTAAGAATAAAGAGGACTCCTGCTGAGGATATAGAAAGTGGCAGGCAAATGTAGCCCCCATTCTAACAAGAAAAAAGTGGAAAATCTACACAATTATAAATATTTAAAGATCTCAAAATTCTGAGATAACCAAATAACCTAATGAGCTAAATTACAAGAAGTGACAATTCTTCCTTGATGAGGCAGGGCCCATGCTGGATCGCTTTGACAAAGCAGTGGGAAGAACAGGAAATCACTACAGAACCAAGTAAAGAGCTGAACTTTTAATGAATTCTTGAATCCTGAAGATTAACTGGACTGATAGTTTTAAATCCCTGCAAACTCTGGTAATAAGAGAAACCTGCCCATACTCGCTCACTCTTTGAACTCTGAGATAGTCCCTAAAAATGGATGTGAGTTAGCTGCATCTGTCTCTGTGGGAGGGGAATGAAAAAAAAAAAAAGATATTTCAGATACCGAGGCACTCAGAGCCTGCATAATTCTGCTGCTTGGCCGGGAACTCTGAGAGAAACTTTTTCATACCTAAAGCCTTAGGCTGAGTACCATAGAAGAGCAATATACCATCAGAGATGGGACAGGGACCCTGAAAGAATGCTCCTCCAAGTCAGGAAGGCACAGGACCTGCTTAAGTCAGATGGCAAAAAAAAAAAAAAAAAAGAAAAAAAGAAAATTTGTTTGAGTTACCCCAAATAAAAATACAGAGTTATTATTTTTAAATTCTAAATACATACATAATCTAAAGACTTAGAAAAAAACTGAAAACAGAAAAAAACTGAAAAAAATAATTATCACATGGAAAAATTTCACCCATAAATAAAGTCAAACACTACAACGTTAACAGTAAAAAGGCCATGGATTTGAAACAGTGAAACGAAATAATGATGATTCTTTCTTTCTACTGATTTTCACTTTTGTTCTGGAACTCCCATAGTAAGATTTCACGACTTATATGCCATCATCTATTGTTTATTTTTTTGCCTTTTGATTGATACTCTGGAAAACTTTTTAGTTTTCCACAAAACATATTAATCATGAACACAAAACATATTAATCATGAATTTTATTTATTTAGTCTTTTATTTTACTTCAAAAATATTTCAAATTTCTAAAAACTATTCTGTTTTTTCTGTTAATCCATTTTTAGAGTCAACTCTTATATTTAGTAGAATTTGAAAACCGATATATTGAAAGAAACTTACATTTTCTTCAAGATAATCAAGGTGTCTTGCAATCATCTGTTTGTTAGCTTCCCATAGCTCCTACTCATAGAAATGTAACCAATATATTTTTCACAACTGAGCACTTAACTCATTGTATAGTTCTTCCCAAATACTGTATTGAAATCCCATATCGCCATAACTGTAGCTTCCAAAATTACCAGTACACTTAATCATATAAACTTTTCCAAATACATATTTAATTGACAACATTTTCTAAATATTTTTAGGTTTTATTTCTTAGTTTCTCTCCCATTTATTTATTTTTTTAACAAGACTATTGCAGTTTTTGTTAAATGTCTCAAGATTGTTGAGACAGTTTTGACAAAAGAAACGTTTCATTTTTCTTTGGAAAAATTCATCTTTAGACATTTGTATAAGATTTACATACTTAAAATTTTCATGTTATGTATTATTACCTAACAGTGTGAGATTAATATTAATCATTCATTTATTAAATAATTATTTATTGACCATTTACTATGTTAAAAGCACTATGGTAGACATTACGTTTAAAGAAATTAATAAAAGAGAATATGTCCTATCTATACACTCTAATGGGAAAACAGGCACTAAAAAGGACATAAATAAATCCATATAACTGTAATTTGTAAGTAAAGATATGAAAAAGAGTGAACTGATAGAAAAAAGTATTTTTTTCTCATCTCATCCATATTATAAACCAGTAGTATTCAAAATATAGTTAACTTTTTGAACAAATCTTAATATCTTCACTAGGTCACAATTTTATTTTTGTTATACTTGGTAATCATGAAGAGTTCCTGAGAATCTTTTCTTTTTAAATGTTGACATGGATCTTTGGGTGTTCAAAAATATGGAGAGATATTTGACTTTTAAGGAAAAATATATTTTTTCCTATAAAGCAGTACATTACGAATCTTACCTAATAAAAAGAGGAATTATGCTAATTTATGTCTATGAGATCATTTTAAATATAAAGATATAAAGAGATTAAATGTAAAAAAGAGAAAAGTTATAACATATAAAAAGATGTATAAAATATATAGTTATGAGATAATTAGAGCAATTATTTTAATATGAGAAAAGTAGACTTCAGAACAAAGAAATATGGGATAAAGAGAATATTTTATAATGTGAAGAGGATATCTATCAAGAGTATTTAATACCCTGTCTACAAACCTGGAAAAAAATAAAACTTGTCTACATCAAAGAAAGGAAAAAGTTTGTTTTTCTTTACAATATTCACAGACCACTTCACCTTTGACACCAGATGTATGGGATTCTTTCACACCAAGTAATTAATTCTTCAACTCTCTAGATGCCAACTTGGTTTTGTGTGATTCAGTTTGGACACTACCTAGAGTTAGTATCAGATCTCACAAGTTGAGGGCTCAGTCTCACAAGACTATCTCTACTTCAGATGCCTTAAGTCTCAGGGTTACCTGTCAGCTGTACTTTTGACTGAACAGCTATAAATCAGGTTTTCCATGATCCCCTACTTGGTTCAGTAATTTGTAGAAACAGCTAAAAAAAACTCAGGGAGACACTTATGTTTACTAGTTTATTACATAATAAAAGATATAATAAAGGATATATATGAACACTTAAAAGTAGAGAATATTGTCAGGGTTTAAAGAGAGATAGCAAAAGAGGATTTTGGAGGTAGTTGAAGCATGAAAGGAACTTGTCTCTGTTCCTGGAGGGCGATCACATGTGAAGCTTGAGATGGAATGTGAGTAGCCTATAGAAGCAATGAACAGATTCCAGTTGACTGGCAACATGGAAACCTGGGTCTCAGCTATGTAACAATCACAAGGAACTGAATTTGGCCCACAACCTAAATAAATTTACAAGTGGATTCATTTTTAGAGTCTGTAAAAGGACATCTAACTTTAGCCTTGTACAATATTAAGTAGATGACTCAATTAAACCTAACTCTGTACCTAACTCTGACCTACTAAACTGTGAGATAAAAATGTGTTGTTTGTTGCTACTAAATTTATGTTATGAAGGCAATTAAGAAAAACTAATATATGTGTAATAACAAAACTGACTCAAGAATAAATAAATTGAGTAGTCCTATATCAATTAAATAAATTTAATCCATAGTATAAAATGTTTTCATGATGAAACATGTTTAGATAGTTATACAGTTAGCTTTTTGTTAAATTTTTAAGAAAAAAATAATATCAAAGATGTATTAGCTTTTTCAGAAAAGAAAAGGAGTGCTATCCTAATTCATTTTATGAGACCATCATTCCCTAATACTTAAATCAGAAAAAAATTATACCGTTAAATCTGTGGCACAATATTTTGCATGATCATGATTGAAAAATATTAATGTTATAATATTTAATATAATATTAATATATAATATAAATATAATAGTATTAAACATAATATAATAATATATTAGCATGTCAAATCCAGTGATTATAATAGACTATTTAATATGCTATGCTGGAATGTTTTTTCCTACGAATAAAAAACATAGATTAACTTCTAAAAATAAATTAACGCATTTATTCATATTAAAAGATAAAGAAGAAATACTGTGGTCTAAGAGCCTGTCTCTTCTCACCAACATTATTTGCAATAGCATACTAAATCATTTGTCAGCTTCTACTCCTGCCCATTCCCTATACAATATAATGATATTTTAGGAAGAATCAGTTAAATCTTGTTATATGCCTACTCAAACTTCTAATGAATTACCATTATATTCAGGCAATGGGGTTCTAAACTCTTAATGTTAAAAAGCCTAATGTTATTGGCCTCACACTTTTATTTAGGCCTCTATCTCTGACCATTTACTCTACTTAAGTAACGCCATCTTTTTTTTCTTTTAAACATGCCAAGCACAGAACTACCTGAGGACTTGGTGATTTGTCCACTATATACCTGGAAAGATCTTTCTTCAGACCTGTGCATGACTTGCTCCCTCACTTGATTCAGGTCTGTTCTCATATGATATCATCTTTGAGAAGCCTTTTTCAACCACCCAATCTATAAACTACCCCTCTGAATTGCTTTGTTTTTTGTTGTAATATTTACCATAATACCTCAATATATTTAGCTATTTATTTTAATTTTTTCCTTTTCTTCAAGCACAGAAATTTTATCTATGTATCATAACTTTTAGCAACTACAAGAGTGCCTGTCACAAACCAGACAGTATATCTATTTCTATATCTATATCTATATCATCTATATCTATATCTATATCTATATCTATATCTATATCTATATCTATCTATCTATATCTATATCTATCTATATCTATATCTATACCCATACCTATATTTATATATCTATATCATCTATATCTATATAGAGAGAGGGAAAGAGAGAAAATAAATGAATTAATAAATTGATGGTTACTATATTACAGCAATTATTGTTTTCCCACTAATAATCTCCAATTTTTTTGTTTTAATAAACAAATTTGATAATTTGATAATTTCTGTTTTTTCCTAAATTTATGCTATATAGGTGGATAATGCCTTAGTATCAGGAAAGATGAAACAGGTTATGACTGAAGGAGGTCATTTATATGAAATATAAATTTTGTTGAAAATCATCAGGAAAGAGACATAAATTTTGCCACACAATATTTCAAGCACAATTGTATTGTATAAAAAAATAATAGTGGACCCAGAGGAATTTTAGGGCAGTGGAAGTATTTTATATGTTACTATAACAGCGGATACATGCATAAAACACTTGTCAAAATCTATAGAATGTACAATACCAAAAATGAGTCCTAATAAAAACTATGGACTGTGGAGAATAATGATACAACAATGCAGGTTCATTGATTGTAAGAAATGTACCACTTTGGTGAAAGATGTTGACAGTGAGGGAGGCTGTGCATGTATGGAGGTATGGATTATATGGGAACTCTATACTTTCTGCTCAAATATGCTGTGAGCCTAAGATGACTTAAAAAAATACATGCTGTTTTTTAAAAGAGTAGATGCTTCAGTTTACTTGAGAATTCACTGTCCTCAACAAACATTGAGATACAGTGTTTAAAATAATTTTTAGTATTCTATGCAACCTAATATTTTATGACAATTACTTGTGTTCTTGGAAGTGAGAAGAAACATTTATTTTGTCCAATACTTAGGTTATTTTTTAATCATTCTATTCTAAAGGAATTTAAATTATCATTGGCATAGACAAATGGTTAAGACAATAATTTATCATGAACACATTAATTTATGAGTAATTCTTATATATAGCTTATGAATCTTGGACATTATTTCCAATGCATCTTTTCTTAAAAATCACAAGCCATTATTTCTTCTGATACTTATCTATGACAAAAACTAAAATCCTAATATCCAGCATTGAATCAAATAAAATTTAAAGTTTTAGTAAAAGCTCTAGAAAAATATTTTAAAATATTCAGTTAAAGCATGCATGCCATACAATACTAGAAATAAATTAAGTATTCAAGAAGCTTGTATAAAGCCTAAGAAAATGTTCTTTTCAGTTGTAATCCAAAGGATTTCATTCATGTAGAAGGGTGGTCTGTCAGTATCAACTTTGTGTTTTATTGTGAAAGTACAGTTTGTGTAGGTCTGTAGCTTTATCTAAAATTTAAAATAAATAAATAAATTCTGAAAATCTTAAATTTTAAAAAATAACTGTCTCGGAGTAAGACCTGACTTAACTTGAACTCTTACTGGAATACCTGACCAGAACTAGTAGCATGTTAATTATAGTTTTTATTTATCTCTCTTATTGTGAATGTTTATATGTTTCCTTGAAGATAAATAATATGGTAAATTAAAGAATGCTACCCTAGATACAACTTCAAATTATTATAAAATATGTTGCATATACACTGTATTAATGTTTTTACAATCTTATAGTATCTGAAGTCTAAAAATGCTCTGGCTTCAATGACTTTAGATGAGAAATTGTCAACCTAAACATCCTTGTAAAATAAATTTAAAATAATATGGATAAGTCTTTACTGAAAAATAATAAGCTGAAACCAATACCTGGAATATAATAAATGCTAAATAAATGTTAAGCATTATTATTAGCTTGAATTATTGGTCTCTCAACTACAAAAGGAGAGTCTTTATCAACTAAAAATCAAATAAGATATTTCAAATACAAGTCAAAAACAGGTGAATCTAGTCCTACTGACAAAAAAGACAAAATTTTCTTACCTGCATCTTTTCCCATTCAAACTCTTTTTTTTTTTTTGCTAACCTAATTTTTCAGTTACTCAGATCCAAAACCTTGGTATCATCCTTGATACACTGATGCTGTTTGTTCTAGAATACAAAATATGCTAGTATCAGAAAAACCCCTTCAAACCTAATCCTACACACAATTTTTCAAGAAAGCAGATATTAGATTACCATTTTGTCATAGTTTTTGTAAGGCTGAGTGGGATAAAGATAAACAAATGTTCACTTATTTGGGTATGTCTTTTGTTGTTGACTATAGTAAAAATAGAAGCCAGTCAGTGATGGCTTGAGCAACAAATGAAGTATAGTTGTTGGAAGAGGTGGTGTTGATGTTAAGTCAGGGAAGGGTTATTTGTTTTGTTTTTTTGCTTTATTATCAGATGTTATTTTTAAGTAGGACAGTAGATCATATTTTAATGCTGATGTAGATAATCTAGAGACAGTTTGATGATAGTATGAGAAACAGGATTAACAAAGACATGAAGACTTTGAGAAGGGGATAAGGGATGAGATCTAAGCAAAAATGGAAGAAATATTCTTTGACAGATAGAAAGGTTTTACTATTGTAAAAGTAGAGAGAGAAATTGAAGTTCACACTTATACAGGTTTGTAAGTTCAGCATTAATTATTGCTGAAACTGCACATCTCATTTATGTAGGCATATGCATTAGATATAAATAAATGTTTTTCCTCTGTTATTGGCATAAATAATTCTTTTAAATCAGATCTCATTAAAAAGTTTCTTTACCCTTTAACAACTCACACTTTATCAGTAATCCTGTTCTTCTGCAAAGTAAATTATCGTTCTTAACATTTAACTCAACACCTAAGTCAAAATGTTCTTTTATTAAGTTACTGTACATTGTATAGTTTATTATAGAGTCTAAGATATATTATCTGAAATTGGTAATACATTTCAACTTTTGATGATAATGTTTAGCTTTCATAAAATTTCTGCATTTTAAAATATTTTGAATTAAAATATTTCAAGTTTAAAAATATATTTTAGGTAAGGTAATGTCTGTCACATGTTATAAATAATACATGAATTATTTTTTCAGTACAAATGTTTTTGCATAATTTGTGCTGGATAGTTTAAGAAATAAAATCAGATTTCTACTATTCAAAGGTCTATATTTTCAATGAAGGGTGAGAATTTTAAGGTATTAGAATCTGGGATTATTCTAAGAAATTTAATTATAGCTTTCAGAATGTGGGTTAGATGTGGACAGCTGCTATTTTAGAATAAAGTTTAAAAGAATATACTTTTCATAATTTCAAAGATATTTTCAGAGTAGCAAACAATTTTTTATCTTTTTTTAAATTTCTATTTCTTCATTCCCTTCCCACATAAAAATTTATTACCAAAATATTGACTATATAAAATATGTAGCAATGATTTATTACCAGCTTAATAAGTTTTGCATTTTTTTACATGACGTAACAAATGATTTAAATTATGGAATTTTTAATCCATTCCATAAATTTATGTATTTTTTTCTTGAATTAAAGACATATAGAGTTTTCGAAGCATTAGTATATGCTGTTAAGCTCATTTTTTTTCCTTAGAATACATTTCACTCTATCATTATCATAAAGTGTTTAAATAATGATAAATTGTGACACAATTTCAATGAGATAAAGAAAAAATTGCTTAAGGCACATAATATGTATATTCAATTATTTCATTTCTCACATATAAGTCATGAAGCTAGGACTGGCCTCAACTTTAATAGATGAAAGTGTAATAGTGTAATCACACTATTAAAATATATATTCTCAGCAATCAGCTTGTTTAAAATACATTTAAAATTTCAAAGAGCTTACTAAGTAAAAAAATTAAAATTTCTTGGCCTTGGCATATTTAGGATATGATATATAACACAGTTTACCGCTCAAGCACTCAGTATACATTCCTCATGATTCTGAAATAGCTTAAAAACATATTATTACTTTTAATGTTTAGCGTAGGCTTGATTCAAAAATTAGACTTTGGGATGATGCAGAGCAGAACATGAATTCATATCTGCTAAGTATTTGTTAAATAACTGTGTATCAGGGAAAACTCTCTATTAAGTAAAGTCATCAAGGATAAAAATCTTCATTTCTGAATGCTTGCTTATATACAGGTTTTTATGTTTAAAAAATATCAACTGGAATATATAGCATCCTAATGTATAAATGAAAGTTCATATTAAACAAAATTAATATAGAAAATTTGGGACTCACAGAATTCATAAAATAAATGGGATAAAGCACATACTTTGTATAACTTGTTGGAGCTTATTAATAGTATATGGTGGTACCCATTGACAATATATGGTATTATCATGTGAGTTTACTGAACATTTATAATACCTGGTCTAGCCCAGCACCTTTATTCCCAAGAGCCTAATAGTGGTTAAGATCCAACGTAGGATAAGCCAGATATCCTGTTGTCAATTACAGCTCATTGTCTGAGATTCACATTTTAATCTATCATCCAGCTAGCACTAACAATTTATCATCTATCTTTATATCTCTATCTTTTTATCTATCACCTGTCATCTATATATCTATCACCTATCTATCTATCATCTATCATCATCATATATCTATATCATCATCTATCTATTTCTATATCCATCTGCCATCTATTCTCAAACTGGGCACTAAAGCACAGTTTATGTCACATATACTTTTCCTGGAAAGAATTATATGTAACATTTTTAAGCATCTGAATATTTTTATTTCAATTCAGAATTTTATGAAGACTCAAAATAATGTTTTCAAAAGAACTAGAATACATTTTGTTTTATTTTTTTGGAAAAGAGAGGCAGAATCATAAATCTTTTGAAATGTGTAGCCAGGTGTTTCTTTCCATAAAGATTATATAAGATTCTCAGCAACTCAGTAGGTTGTGTGAGTATGTGTCGTAACCTGGCCAGATCTGAATAAGATTATGATTCTCCACCTCTTTAATAACCATAGTTTTACTCAGTTACTATGCTACTAAGAGCTGACATAGAATTTGATTTAGAACAACAGAATTAGATTGTGCAATAAACAACCTGGAGAGGTGGGCATGTGTGTGTGTAGATGTACACATGTGTATGTGCACACACACATGTGTATGATAAAAGTGGGGTCTCCACAATTTTTGGAAAAACTTATTATTAAAAGCTCACATGATTTCCAATGTGTACATTTAGCTTCCTTAAAATATACTATGACATATAACATTTTAATAGAAATAAGTTAAATGAAAAACCTATAGATAGTTCAAATATTATTTCTCTATATAGTTTCTCCTCCAACCAGATATTTATTTCTTATACAGTTGATTTTTAAGCCAGGCTTTTTTAATCTTTTCAGAATTACAAACTCTTTAAATTTGATTTTCAGAGGTAAAAGCACATAATTATAAAATCAGAATATTCTGATGTAATTTCAGTGCAATGTGGCCTGCCTAAAGCTAACCTTTGCCCTAAGAAGAGCTAATAGGTTTCCCCCTTCTCAATGTGTGCACCTTCAAGACACTCATAAAGAGAGAATTCTCCTGTGAATAAAAGGCAAAATAAAATTCTCAAGAACACAAAATTATTCACCTCAGTAGAGATTAGGGTCTTATCAATGTCTCTACTTTATATTTTATATGGTGAAATAGATTTTAAAAATCACAGATAGGAAATACTGTGATTTCTCTGTTTGGGTCTTAGAGATGTCTCCTGCTAGGAGATAGTTTCTCTACAGAAGACCATGTGGAAATCAAGGTGTATCTAGCTTAGCAATATCTTGTAGCTTGGATTCCTTAAAGCACATCACCCAGTTAAGGCAAGTAAATAAGGATTTGGGGGTGATGTTCTAGTTAAGAGTGTGCATGTAGCTGCATTGCCCATTTCTGGGATTCTAGCAGAAGGCATGGCAGCTATTTGAGGCAGAGATCACGACACTGACTATATCTTTCCTTAATCATGACTGTCATTGTTTCTCCTGCTTTGGTTCTGGCTAGTCATTTTTTTCCAAAGATAAAAATTTGTATCTCTAGTTTCTGGATAGGATCCTGTTTCATCATAGATGAGTCATTTAAAAATTATGTTGATGCTGCACATTTTATTAGTAATCAGAAATGCTTACTTTGACGTAGAATCTTCTTCATTAGACATTTTAGATACTATAATTTATCCCAGATTCACATTTATTACAGATCCTTGAGACTTTTGGTTTTTCCACTAATATGTTAGCTCTGGGATGGCATATTTATAGATTTCTTTTTTTTTTTTTAAGATATACGCCATTTAGACCCTAGAGACCCAGAACACTGTGGAATTTTTGGCAAACAAACAAACAACAACAACAACAAAACGCTTGTTATTCTAAAACACAGAAATTGACTAGAATTGCTTTCCTCATTTTGATTGTAGATTGCCTGATATACCTGACATGTTTTCTTCTCCCAATTTTACCATCTTTAGGATCAGAAACAAATTCTCCTAAGATAACCGATGGTAGTCAAAAGTAGAATTTGTCGTGTAAGTCCATACTGGGACATAACCCAAGACTTTGGCTTATTGTTATTTAAATCAACTGATTGTAACCTTTTAATGATATAGCAAGACATTAGCTATTAAAGTTTTTAACTGCCAAAAGATTTTTAACATGGAAGTCAAATATAATTGCAAATGGGAGTTACAAGAAAATCACTTAAAATTTAGTCAATATAATATGGATCACAATGTCCAGTTAAAGAGTAACTTTATAATGTAAGTTGCATTTTGAGAAGATATTACTAAATTATATAAAATCGTTTAAGATTTGAGAATGACATTTTTGATGCAGAATTTTCTCTATTTTATTTCTAAATCAGGGCTCTGTAGAAACTGTGGTTTAAAGCCTTTTCATTTGGACCACTTATTTTTGGTGCCTGATTGTTAAAATAATGGCTGGACAAAAATCTAGATGAATTTCTTGTAACTGAAACTCTTCTGTAATTGTGATAAACTTTCTAAAAATTTATTTATAAAAGTTTGAATTTTTTGCCTGCCTAGCTCTGCTACCTGAAATGGATATAAGCCTTTCATTTACTTTACAAGGATTGGGATTGTTATCAATAGTACAAATTTTCTTTGTTATTTCTCTCTTGTTAACTCTACTGTAAACGATAGATTTCAGAAACAAGTGAATATTTGATTTATACTGTCATTTCAACAGTATCCCAAGATTGTGCTAGCAGAAAATTTTATCTCATTTCTGCAGTGTTTTAGTACTTATCTTGAGACATTATTAGAACTTACAATAAAAAAAATAGAAAAAGCTCACTAATATATACTACATACATATACTATAGGATGATAGAAAATGAAGAAAGAGTGCTAAGTTAGTATTGCAAGAATACAAAATGGATCAAGGTGACAAAATAATGAGATATGGATCTATTGCCATTTTAGGATGTCAAATTATTAAGATCAAGCTTACTGAGCCCAAAAGTTACTGCCTCATTGTTACCATTCGGTAGTTAACATGAGTCAGCTCTGTGGTAGCAGTGAACTCTTCTGAAAAATATTTATTTAACAGTTGGTGTTAATGAATGTTTTTACTTTTTTTTCAACTTTTCAGCTACTGCTATGGGTTAAGTGGTCTCAAAAAATACTAGATTATGACCAAATATAAAAATATTAACTGAAAATTACTAATAGTAAGATGGACAAGTTAATCTTTCTGAGCTTCAGTTTACTCTTCTGGCAAATTGTTTTAATCACATCTTGAAGAGCATTTGCCAAGATTAACAATATAACACAGATTAAAACAACTAGCTCTTAATTTGGCACTGCTGTTATTCAATAAATGTTCTTAGTTCCATTCTTGTTTGAATGATAATTTTTTATTAAGATCAGATAGATAGATGATAGATAGTTAGATAATATATTAGATATATAGATGATTTATAGAAAGATAGATGATAGATAGATTGATAGATGATAGATAGATAGATAGATATTTACATGAACAATGGATGAGATAAAACTAGAGTAGCTGATTAGACTTTGTTAAATTTGTTTACAGTCTTCCATAAACCTAATAGATCTGTTTCCTCACTCAAAAATAATGACAATAATATTTAATATCTAGAAATCAACCAAAGTTAAGATTAAGCACATTAAAATAATTTTATTTAGCTATGTTTCTTATTTAAATGTATTATTCTCAGCAACTTTTATCTCACTTAGGTATTTAAAGCACACCATTCTGTTTAAAAGATTTCTGTGCCCAAAACAGATTGTACATATTATAGAAAACCCAAACTATAAATGCAATTTTCAGATATATAAATGTCCTTCTGAAATAGTTATATACTCTAATAAAAATTTAATTTATGTTCAAAGTCTTTTTAGGGTGAAAAATTTAGAAAATTAGAGAGCAAGAAAGTAAGTTTATGATCCAGTTCTACTTCTTATTAGCTGTAGAATTTGAGATAATTTATTATACCTCTTTCTCAATTTCTTTTACAAAATTGTTCTGTTATTACTACTATTATATTATGATACTGAGCACCCAACCCACACCCACTACTACCTACTTCTCAAATCTATTGTAAAAGCAAAATGAAAAATACGTACAAAAATGTTAAACCAGAGCATAGTGCTTTCCTTGAACACAGTAAACACAAAAAAGATATTTGTTTATATACATATATGTTATGTTTTGCATATATGTGGTTGATATGGAAATCATCATTACTACTTCTGAAAGTGAAACTAAAAGCAAATTCTCAGTGCCAATTCTTTTCAGTACCAATATTCCATTTCTTGCTTGTTTCTAATATTCATTTCAACTATTTATTAGCCTGTTTGTGACTAGTAAAACACTAGTAACTGGACAGGCAGCAACTTTTCTTAACCTTTGAGGTGTGTGATCAGATTATTTTGTGATTTGCGACATTTTCTTTTGTTTTCTTCTCTGTGTAAAAAAAAAAATGTTTACTATAATTTGAAAGTGAGAATTAGGGAAGTCATAACTATACTTTGATTGTTCTGTCAAATGCAAAAAATTCTATCACTTTCTCAGAATCCTGTGACTATATTACTTATATTATTTTCTGTTGGAAGCATCATCCAAGAGATTTGTAATTCTATTAGCATTATCAGCTCAAGTTATACAACTTTGGAAGTTGTAAAGATATAAATTGAATTATGTTTTAATGAGAAGCAACCAGTTCAGGACTTTTGGGAGAGATGGCAAATTGGGAAGAAGAGATAATAATTTGGGCCAAGGCATTGAAACATTACATAATTCTCATAATTATTATTGAGTATGCAGTTACTACAAGTTGAAATAAGGGAGGAAGTATAAAAAAAGATGAAAGAGGTAAAAAAGTTTGATTAAGTATTTGTGATGTATTAGTCCATTAAACATCAGTCAGATGTAGTGTTTAAAATGAGGGTTCTGTGATCAGGAAGACTGAATGTCCCAATCTAGGCTTTTCACCTTACTAGCTGATCTCATTGACTAGCTATTTACCTTATCTGTCTAGCTCCATTTTCTTACCATTAAGAGGGATAATAATGATAATAATAATAAGAAGAATAAGAATAATAATACCACCTAACTTATAGAATTATTTTTAGATTACATTTAAATATCAAAAGCACTTATAACAGATCATGAGATAGAGCTATTCTCCTGACTTTACAGATTAGAAACCAGGACATGGAAATGTTAAGAACTTCCCAAGGTTACTGCAGTCAGTAAGTATCAGGTCTGGATCACATCTGATTCTGTTAATGCTCTTTCTGTTGTGCTGAAATGACTATGATAATGATAGATGTGAATTTTTACCAATAAGATTGAAATACAAATGAACTGTGCCTGAGTAAAAGAAGAGGGAAGAAGAATGGCAGAGGAAATGGGTAGAGTTGATGGTAGTTTTTATTGTAATTAAATAACTCTATAGAAACATATTTAATATATATGAGATTGATTGCAAAATTTTTTGGAAGACTTGATGACTTATTTTGAGCGTTTGCTTCTCTGTGGCTTATTTCCCTCTGAGGATATGTTTACTGCCTTCTCTTCTTTTTTTTTATTGTCACATTTAGTAATTTTCTTATGAGGCTGACCCAGCCCAATTTTAAAAATTGGCTATATTTTTTTAAAAGCTTTTAGGGAAAACGTAATAACTTTGTAACAAAAACTTTTATCACAGTAGTCAAAGACACAGACATTCCTCCTCTAATTAATGATACTTCTTCAGTTTATTCCTCATACATCAGTCAGCATGAGCTTTTAAACAGTGTAAATCAAATGTTATCCTCCCACCATGCCCCAAAATCTTTCATAGTTTCCAAACTTACTCTCAGTGAAACCTAAGCTGCTGACCAGGGTCTCCATGGCCATATATGATTTGATTCCTACATACCCCTTTCATATCAATTCATAGTACTACTCTTATGCAGATCCAACCACACTGGAATTGTTCTTTCTGTTCCTTAACCATGGAAATCATGCTTCCACTTTTTTCTATTCCCCTTGACTAGGATATTCCGCTTCCAGGTCAGTCTTAGCACATACCTCTATTGGAAATTATCTTCTTCATAAATTTTTCACTTCCTTATTATCTGACTTTTTCAATCACTCACATCTAAAATATAATTAAAGCTCCATGAAACTAGGAATTTATGTATCGTGGTCAGTTCTGTATCCTTATTATGCTTAAGTGATAAGTAAGTAAAACAACATGTTGTCCCTTATACACAGAGATGAATCATCAATATTGCTCACAATTTGGATGATCTCACTTTTACTAGTGAATGTGCACTGATTCATTTTCTTTTATGTTTCATTTACTAGGTGACTGAAGGGAATTAAAGATGTTTCTAGTGGTAGGTACATATATGAAAAAAAAATTAAAAATTAAATCCATATGTTTCTGAGGAATGAAACTTGGTTTTCTGAGGCAATCCATTGAGTGGCTAGAATGGCCTCTTAAATAATTGCATTTTCTTGAATCAGTATGCTGTGACTAAAGTACTTGTGATAACAGAGAATTGATTTTTCCTCTTATACTTTCCTTCCAAATTCAAACCCTACCATAAGAAGAAACAATTAGATTCTTTCTAAATGCAGTGTTACTGATGAGCTTATTCCATGATCAATGGTGGAAATCAATTTTCATTTAAGAACCTACAGTACTTTTTCTTTTTCCTTTTTTGTAATCTTTATCGATTCTTCTTTCCTTGGAAAGACACTATCCATTCTGCTGTGTAGCCAGGCACTATTTGCAAAGTCCCAAAATAATGAAGTAAAAGTTCTCAAAGATCTTCCCTAAATTGGCCACATGCTCACATTTTAACATGTAGATGAAGGCCATTATATCTATTATAAAACATGGAAGAAAATTTCCATTTAGAAGAGATTGACACAATACTGTGGCAAGACTCAAAATAGGTTCTCTGGTCTTTCCAGTGAATTCAGGAGCTAGAAAGAGTGTAAAGAATACTATAATGGATTACATATTATTCTTTTTAGTTAAGCGTGACCATTAACTCTTTCAGATCAAAAACAGTTTGAAACAAGTGCCTCTGTCCTTCCCAAGCTCTGAGCTATGGGTGTTTTGTATAATGTGTATTTGGTAGATATTTGTTGACAGGAAGAACGATAATATCCATCAATAATTTTTATATCAGTATGGAAATAACTTGTTTCAAAGCAATGTTTTTTGGACAGGTGCCTCTCAGGTTAGGCAATCATTCCTTTTTTGTTTACAATAAAAATCACCCATGAAAATGTTGGCAGGTAAAAATAGCCTCCTTCACATTTAGCTGTCATATATAGATCTTCTTTGTCACGATATTCTGATAAACATTTAATAAACTTTTCTTCATGTAAAATTATCGTTTCATGCCTTTTGTAATGGAGGACAATGTGTCATTTAAATGCATGAATCAATAAGGGAAACAATAATAACAACGTAATTTAAACCTAAAATAAAAAAAGAACATTCCTGATATATTCCTTTGTGAATAACAGTAGACAATGAATATGCGGCCTCATTTAATAAAAATTTTAAAAAGCTGTTTTCTGTATTTTAATAAAAAAATGAAATAAAACAAATTTTTTACTCTAATTTTGTCACTGTACCCTTCCAACAAAATTGTATTTTAGTTTAACTTTTCTACTTATATATACTTTTCTTGCCCTACTTTATGAGTAATTTCTGCTATCTATTCCTTCCCAATGGAAAATTAGAGAAATTTTATTATCAGAATTATCTTATAAAGTATTCTTAATTATAAAATTAAAAACTTAACTTGGTAATAAAATGAGAAATGTATTTTCTTTTTATATCATGTTTATGAACACATGGTAATTTACCTAACCTTTTTAATAAAAGTCTTTCTAGTAACATCTGAACTCTAGCTGTGTTTGTTAATTGAAAATTAGTAGTTGATAGGTGGCAACAGGGATGGGGAGCATGGCATAGTGAATGTAGTTAGCAGTAATATAATGGCGAGGTGTAGAGCCAGAGGAGAGAAAGCAATCAGGGAGATCATTTATAAACTATATAAATGTCTAACCAATGTACTATATACTTAAAACTAATAATAAAATTAAATTAAAACAAAGCAAATTTATGCTCTATTTTTATTTAAAAGTATTATGTTGTATATGTTTTGATTATTTTACAATTCTAAAGATTTGGTGTGGTCTTTATTTCATCCTGTTGTTGAGATCTCTTAGCATTGTTTTCATCAGTGTATGTAGCTTTCACTTTGTTGGAGATGCTAGTAGATTTGAACTCTGCACTATCTAGTCATTAGAGTAAGGTAATCAGAAGTTCTTTGGTTTACTTAAGAAGAAAAGTCTTTCAAGTACACAAATCTGAATCACCTTGGCACAGCCACACTGTCAAGAGTTAATGGTTTTCTTAACAGTTGTCTCAGTACAGAATGTTTTCAGCTGTGTTGTGATTGCTAGACTTTTCCCTGCTGGGAAACTGACCCATATACCTGTGAAGCTCAGTTCCATTGTCCCTTGGGATATCAGTCAGCCTTCTCTAATACAGTCGTTAAGTCAGACCAAAAAAAAAAAAAAAAAAAAAAAAAAAAAAAAAAAAAAAAAAAAAAAAAAAAAAAAAAAAAAAAAAAAAAAAAAAAAAAAAAGAGAGAGAGAGAGAGAGAGAAAGAGCTAACTCAATAACGTAGATCTAAGATGTGGTTTCTATTACATGCGAGATAGGTATTAGAGTGAAAAAAAAGAAAAAGAAAATCAATTTTTAAGATTTCCAGAAGAAAATTTGAGTAATGGTGTATATATCTGTATATTAGGTGTGTTTATAATAATATATTTCTAAGTCATCTATGCTGATAGCTCATGATTATAGAATAAATTTGGTTTTTACTGTAATTATTTATCTGAACAGAAAATTATCACTTAGTTGCAGGCCAGATTGAAAAATTAGAGAGGAAAATTGAAGAAAATAATTGTGCTCATTACTTCTTCACTAACTGTGGATGAATTTCTAGCCCTTTCCCATTTATTTGTGGTTTAATGGTATGTTTTTTGTATATTCAAAATTTCTTAGTGATCCTGTTTATAGTCTTTTTTTCTAAAAGTTTTTTATTATAAAATATATAATATGCAGATGCACAACATAGAACCTCAAGGAAAAAATAACTGTATCATATTTGTGCATTTTCTTCCAAATTTAATAAGCTAAGTATATTATATTAAATGGTGTTTCTCTAAATGTAATAAATGTATTTTTTCATGATTTATTGGCTACCAGATAAAATTCAGGACATTGAATTAAATTTGCATTTAAATAAACAACGAATATTTTTATTATAAGTATGTTTCAAATATCACACAGGACATACACTAAAAATTATTTGTTGTTATCTGAAATTCAAATTTAATATTAATGTATTATAACCTTTGCAATATTTGGGACATTTAAAATAAAAATATTACTGTTTTTGGAAATACAAATGTAACTCAATATACTTTCTTTTTATCTGCTAAGTTCGATGATCTCAATTGTGGATAATTTGAGATGTGAAAAACATTATATTTAGACACCTATAACTTTAACATTTAAACGTAATTACTTATAAAACTTTAATGTACTTCCTTACAGATTTTTATATATTTTACTAGAATTGTGCTCATAATATAAATTTTTATTTTTAAAACTAATTTAAAAAATATTTATTGTTATTAGACTAAAATTGATACAATCAGTGGCTTGAAGATGGGTAATATTAATCTTTGGTAAATTTATTGGACTTTCCAATGTAGTTTTAAATAAGTCATTTCATGTCTTTTAAAGGGGCAAGAAATTGTGAGTCAAATTTTCTTCACACAGGACAATGTCATTATAATGCAATATATTTATGCAAAGAGAGATTAAGAGCTATTTTGTTTAGTGATTCTCCTACCTTGGCCACTGTAAAAATGATTTGCTTTTCATAATTTAGAATAGTAGTCATTATTATTCTAAGTATTAATGAAATATAGCAAAATATTTAATTAAAAATAGTATAATAAATCTGGAGCAGGAAATAAGTTCCTAGTAACTAAAAAGAAATGACTACATAAGAAGGAAAGTTAAGGGATGCAGTAGAGAATAAAACTTTATCTTTGCATGACAGAATCTAACAAATGACTCCCAAGGTCTGGTTCTAAGCTAAATAACAGAAGACCTGAAAATTTCTTTAGAATTATTCCCCATCCATGAATTTTAATTTTTTTCATCTCTGGTGAATAAGTCTAGTATTTCTAAAAAAAATAAATATATGCATAGTATATTTTCTGCAGCTTTGCATATTTAAATTGAATAATGCTTTCAGGTAGGAAAAATTATTCAATATAGTATTTTAATATAGTATTTCTAAATATTAAATTATTCTTCCAAAATTCTAAAAACACAAACCCATTGTATCCTTAACACTAGAAGAAAGGAATAAACCCAGTTTTGGTCCGGCATTGTTCTCTATGCCTTAAATTTAACTTCTAATACCTTTTTTAAAATTATTTTTTATTTTTCAATTAGAATTGACATTCAATATTATTTCATATTAGTTTCAGGTATATAGCATAATAGTTGTCTATGAAATGATCCTGATTAGTCTAGTACCCATCTGGCACTATATATAGTTATTATAATATTGTTGACTATATTCCCTATTCTGTACTCTACTTGCCTATGACTATTTTGTAACTACCAATTCATACTTCTTAATCCTTTCATCTTTATCACCCAGCCTCCCCACATACCCTCCCATTTGCAGTCACCATTTTGTTCTCCGTGTCTGTTTTCGTTTTGTTTGTTCATTTGTTTTCTTCCTTAGATTCCATTTATAAGTGAAATCATTTGACTTTCTCTGTCTAACTTATTTTATTTAGCATAATGCCCTATAGGTTCATCCATGTCATTGCAAATGTGAGATTTCACATTTTTTATACATTTATTTATTTAAATTAGTTTCAAGTATACAGTACATTGGTTAGACATCTATAATGTTCATAAAACAATCTCCCCAATTGATCTCTCCCTCCACTGGCCCTTTACTTAACTATCATATTAACAATAACTTCATTCCCTCTGCTATGCTCCCAGTGCCCAACTATCAACTACTAATTTTTCTTCTTTAGCTCTTCACCCCATTCTCTCAGCCTCTCAAACCTCCTCCTCTCTATCCATCACCAAATTGTCCACTATATTTGTGAGTTTGTCTTTGATTAATTTGTTATTTTTTGTTCTTTAGATTCCACATATAAATGAAATCATGTGGTCCATCTATGTTGTTGCAAATGGTAGGATTTGATTTTTTTAAAGGCTGAGTAATATTCCATTGTATACATAAACCATAATTTTTTTAAATCTGATTATCTGTTGATGGACATTTAGGTTCCTTCCAACTCTTGGCTATTGTAAATTGTGCTCTCATAAATATTGGAGTGCATAGGTTTTTACCAATTATTGTTTTGGTTTTCTTTGGATAAATACTCAGAAGTGCAATTGCTGGGTCAAAAGGTATATTCATTTTTAATTTTTTGAGGAACCTCCCTATTGTTTTCCATAGTGGCTGTACCAATTTTCAATCCTACCAACAATGTATGAGGGGTCCCTTTTATTTGAATCCTCACCAACCAATACTTGCTGTTTTTTGATTTATTGATGATAGCCATTCTGAAAGGTGTGAGATGACATCCCATTGTGGTTTTAATGTGCTTTTTTCTGATGATTAGCAACCTTGAGCATCTTTTCATATGTCTGTCAGCCATCTGTATTTCTTCTTTGGAAAAGTATCTGTTCAGGTCTTCTGCCTATTTTTCAATTGGATTGTTTGTTTTTTTGTTGTTGTGTTGTGTAAGTTCTTTATAAACTTTGAATATTAACTCCTTATCAGATATATAATTAGCTAATATCTTCTCCCAAACAGTCAGTTGTCTTTTTGTTTTGTTGATGGTTTCCTTTGCTGTACAAAACTTTTTAGTTTGATGTAGTCCCATTTGTTTATTTTTTCTTTTATTTCCCTTACCCGAGGAGATATATCTGAAAATAAATTCCTGTTAGTAATATCAGAGAGGTCTAGTGCCTATGTTTTCTTCTAAAAGTTTTATGGTTTTAGATTTTACATTTAAATCTTTAATCTAGTTTACGGCCATGCCACCCTGAACATGCCTGATCTCTTCTGATCTTGGAAGCTAAGCATGTTCTGGCCTGGCTAGTACTTGGATGGCAGACCACCTAGGAAGACCAGGTGCTGTAGGTATTAAATAAATAAATAAATAAATAAATAAATAAATAAATACATAAATAAATAAATAAAATTTTAATCTATTTGAAGTCTATTCTTGTATATGGTATAAGAAGATGATTCAGCTTCTTTTTATTATTTTTTTGCATTTAACTGTCCAATTTTCCCAGCACCATTTATTAAAGAGAATATCTTTACCCCATTGTATATTTTTACTTTTATCAAATATTAAATAAGCATATAGACATAAATTTATTTCTGGGCTCTCTATTCAGTTCCATTGAGCAATGTATCTGTTTTTATGCTAGTAGCATGCTGTTTTGATTACTGTAGGCTTTTAGTATAGTTTGAGATCAGGTAGTGTGATACCTCAAACTTTGTTCTTCTTTCTCAAGATTGCCATGGCTATCAGGGTTTTTTTTTTTATGGCTTTATATACATTTTAGGATTATTTGTTCTAGCTCTCTTAAAAATGTCATTGGTATTTTGATAGGGATTGCACTGACTCTATAGATTGGTTTGGGTAGTATGGTCATTTTAACAATGTTGATTCTTCCTACCCATGAGCAGGGTATATGCTTCCATTTATTTGTATCTTCCTCAATTTCTTTTTTTTAATGACATAATTTTCTGAAAACAGTCTTCTACCTTCTTGTTTAAGTTAATTTTCAGGTATTTTATGGTTTTTGACATAATTGTAAATGGGATTGTTTTTCTAATTTCTCTTCTGAAAGTTCATCATTGGTGTATAAAAATGCCACTGACTTCTTCTGAATATTTATTTTGTATCTTGTTACATTACTGAATTCATTGTTGAGTTCTTACAGCTTTTTGGTGGAATTTTTTGGGTTCTCTCTATATAGTATCATGTCATCAGCAAATAGCAAGAGTTTCACTTCTTCCTTTCTGATTTGAATACCTTTTATTTCTCTTTCTTGTCTTATTTCTGTGGCTAAGACTTGAACATAATGTTGAAGAGGAGTGGTGAAAGTGGACATTCTTGTCTTGTTCCTGATCTTAAGGAAAATGCTTTTAGCCTTTCCCCATTGAGTATGACATTAGCTGTAGATTTTTCATATATGGCCTTTATTATGTTGAGGTACATTCACTCTATTCTGACTTTGCTGAGAGTTTTTATCATAAATGGATGCTGGATTTTGTTGAATGTTTTTTCTGCATTTATTGATATGATCTTATGGTTTTTATCTTTTGATTTGTTAATGTGGTGTATCCCATTAACTGATTTGTGGATATTGAACCAACTTTGCATCCCAGAAATAAATCCAACTTGATCATAGTGTAGAATATTTTTAATATATTGCTGAATTTGATTTGCTAATATTTTGTTGAGGATTTTTTGCATCAATTTTCATAAGAGATATTGACCTATGCTTTTCCTTTTTTTATAATGTCTGCTGGGTTTTGAAATTAAGGTAATGGTGGCCTCATAAAAAGAGTTAGGGAGCCTTCTGTCTTCTTGAATATTTGAAATAGTTTGAGAACAATAAGTGATAATTATTTTTTGAATATTTGGTAAAATTTGCAGATAAAGCCCACTGGTCAGGGACTTTTGTTTTTTGGTAGGTTTTCGATGACTGATTCTATTTCATTGGTGGTAATCGGTCTGTTCAGATTTTCTGTTTCTTCCTGACATAGTCTTGGGTGATTGTATGTTTCTAGGAATGTTTACATTTGTTGTAGATTGTCCAATTCATTGGCATTTAATTGCTCATAGTATTTTTTTATGATCCATTGTATTTCTGTGGAGTCCATGGGTATTTTTCCTCTTTTATTTCTGATTTTATTTATTTGAGTCCTCTTTTTTTCTTTTTCCTTAATAAATCTGGTAAGGGGTTGCCCCTTGTGTTTATCCTTTTAAAGAACTAGCTCTTGGTTTTATTAATCTTTTGCATTGTTTTTCTAGAATGTACTTCATTTATTTCCACTATGATCTTTATTATTTCCTTCCTTTTATTCACTTTGGGTTTTGTTTGCTGGTCTTTTGATTGAAGCATTTAATCCCTTCTTAGTCAAAATTTGAAGAGAAATGCATCTCTTATAAAACTCCCTCATGTTCATAGATGAATTGAAATATTGATAATTTTCAAAAGTTAAAATGCAATTTTCTTTATGGATTATATAACATTTGTCCCAAAAACTTATGCTTAATGGGACTTAAAATATGTATTTAGTCTCCTTTTGGTGTTCTAGGATTCTCTGTAAACTTTTTTATCAGAAATATAAAGATGTGCTAAAAGTCAAATTAACCTCTGCAGAAGTTATAAACTATGTATATTGCATCAAATACATCAAATGTATATTTCTGATTGTAAAGTTCAGGTTTTTAATATTAATTAGAATAATAATCAAGAGTTACCTTAATAGTTTTATTGAAAGTATTTATGGTGAAAGTTTACAGTAGTATAGAACAATTTTAATTTAAGTAAACTGAAATTTAGTATAGCAAGGAACTATTGGAATTGTGAATCTGTTACTGAATTTATCTTATCTAATACATGGAACAAGTGAAAATAGAGCTAAGAATCATATATATTTAGCATCATGAAGCCAAATAAATAATAATAATAAATAATCAACAAAACAAAACACACATACTTTACAGATTCGTAATCAACATATAGATTTTCAAATGTTTATCTAAAGCTGAGATCTCCTACTCTATTTTGCATCCACTTTTGTATCTCTTTTGTATCCATGCTGAGGACATACAAAGATGTCATGGAAGTCATCAACATACAGATTTTTTTTTTTTGCATTGTAACATTATGTGAATAAATTTTGTCCAGTCATGATGAGAGCTATCTTCTGTAAAGAAGGCTAAAAAGCAAAAAAGAGCTTAAAGAGCCAGACTTGTTTTAAAGTCATCTACTTCTAAATGTGTCATTTTAGGTTTTGATGACTGTGTCTACAAAAATAACTCCTAGATGCATAGCTTTTAATTTCTTGGACCAGCATAGTGGAAAATATTAGATTTTCATCTTAAAGAAAGAAATACTTTGTGCCTTTATCTCATATTTTAGCCTCTGGCCAAAGAGTGATTCTGCTTAGATTTTGGTTTTCTTCCCAAATTTGGGAGCAGAGAATGAAACCTTCTCTTTCTACTCCCTTACTATTTCCTTTGAAGGTAGAAAGGGACTGCTATTTTTATGACTCAGGCACTAAAAACCCTACTTTCTTTAATGGACTTTAAAAGATATTGTGTGTTTTTGAGTAAGCTTTTGTCTTTCCTCTTTTCTTTAGGCAAGCCAGTAAGAAGGTAATTGCTTCTGGCAGCTCCAGGGTTAAGATCTTATTCTATCTCTGCAATTATGTTGCTCTATAGAACAGGAGACTAGACTTCTAACCTGAAGACAGAATTCTATCTTTCTAGCCTGCCTGAACATTTACGTTTCAACAATTAGCTAAAGAGACTGTTAAAGAGACTGATTTGTCCTTTATTACATTATCTTCACCAGTCCATCTTTTATTAAAGTTTTACCTTACAATATAGTGTTTATTTCTTACTACCAATCAAATAGCTATTATTTCTAACACTTGTCTATTGTCCAGAGTGAAGGGCATCAGAACACACAACAAGTGCTTTTGTAGATTGGATAATTCTGAATTTTTTTTTGTATGATGGATTATTATTAGTCCTATTTGTCAGCTTTCCTTACAATCACATCAACATATAATAGGGAATATTAGTGTGACATTTTATATTTTAAAATAGATTGATAGTTTTAGCGACTACTAAAGAGTTTATGTAGTGCTCTTCCAAACCTTTTTTTCCCCTTACATTAAGTTCTCATGCTGAATTCCCCCTCACTGCCTCTACATGGTGTTAAGTTTTCCAAAGGAAGAAGGCACAATGCCGAAGGGGTTAAGCAAGATTTATTGTAGCAGAGTGACAGCCTGGCTGAGCCGAAATGGTGTCAGCCTCAAATGCGAGAGAACCTGAAACTTATATGGGGCGTGAGGCAGTCCTTTTTGGTGGAAATATTTTGGGTGGGTAAATTGGCGGGGAAGGAAGGAAAGTACAGTGAAGCAGAAGGTAAGCATGCAGCATTGCCAAATGGAATGCAAGATCTAATTCTCAAACAAAGATAAGGGGTGGGAATACCCCTATACTACAGATGTAGGAATAGGTACTTTTTGGACCTAACACATGGGAAATGTTTTACCCAGAACTATGGTTTTGTTACTGGTTAAGTGGAAACATCTCAAGAACACCAATCAATATAAGACGTATAAAACATAGCCTGGAACAGATTAGTGAAAAAATGTGGTGAAAAATGTTCGTAGTCATGAACAAATTAAAGAAAGCACGCAAAGAATTCTAAGCAGTATGAGTTGGGAAACAAACCTCCTTGAATAAAAGAGAAGAAAGGAAGAGATAAAGAGTAGATAAAGGAAGAAGAAACTAAGAGGTCAGTGAGGAATATCGTATAGGGCAAGAGTCTCCAACCCTGGGCCGCAGACCATACTGGATCCTATGAGAACCCAGCTGCACAGCAGGCTATGAGCAGCAGCCAGCCAGCAAAGCTTCATCTGTATTTGCAGCCACTCCCCAGTGCTAGCATCACTGCCCCAGCTCCACCTCAGATCATCAGGCATTAGATTCTCATAGGAGCACCCATCCCTGATGCGGACAAGGTTGGGGACCACTATAGGGCACATCAGGGGAAACAGATATTAGAAGCCAAAGCTAATCTTTTAAACAGTGTTGAACCTTTCAGAAAAGTCATTGTGTGTTAGCTCTATTAATTATCTGCATGACAAAAGAATGGGCTAATCCAATTTTTTCAAACTAATATTTTCTTATTTTATTTTTTTAAAAAACATTATCTTATTTGGAAGAAATAGAAAAGATAATGAAAAACAAGATTTTATACTTCTTTTGTACGAGTAAAGAGTTTACATTTTGTCATTTAGAAAAAGTGTAAGTTAAAATTAGAAGATGAGATAGATGATCTTAGCTAGGCAGATTTTTTTCATTCAGCAACTATTTAACATATAACACATGCTGTGACCTTTTGTACTAAAAATAAAAAACTTCTTTTTTATAAATTAAAACAATAGCAATTTGAAACTTAAAGAAAGGCCTTGCTTGAGTCCAATTTTAGAATTATGAAAGAAGTTGGTTAAATTTTATTATACTGAAATATGTAATGTCATTATCCTAGTTATTTATTAAAATTTATTCTTCATATCTAGTTGTATGGTTAATACATATTTCATACTTTCACAATAAACAGAAATAACATTATGAACTAAGAATGTTAAAATTGGTTAGGCATGTTTAAAGGTTAGTAACAAAAAAAAGTGAATAATTTATTACAACATTTTATTTTACTTTTATTTAAATAAAATTTTATTTTATTTTTCTAACTGTATTTGTATGATTGTCACCAAAAGATAGCCTTTCATTCACCATAGGACTTTTCTTCCATTTTATGTCAATGAATAATGAAATTCATACTTTTAAAGTAAGGAAATGTCTAAATGTTATTTAGAATGTTGAATGTTATTCTAGGAGGTGGAAACTCAACACCAGCCTTTCTCCCCATACCTTTGATTTTCCACCACTGCTTGGTGTAGTTAGCCTCTGAATAGAAGGCAATTGAAGAGGGAAAATATTTGGGTTCCCATGATTCCCCATCTGCTGGGGTTTACACATTTGTATCATCTTATATTCTTAAATGTGGGCAGGGCTATGACTCGCTTCTACATGCAAAATACAGCAAAGGTGACAGGATTTTATTTTCTTGATTACATTTTGTTTTGTAAGACTGTCTTGCTACCAGTCTCAATCTAGAGACCGACTTTGTTTTAGCTGGCTTTTAAAAAGCAAGCAACCAGAATTCTTCAGATACATGGGACTGAATGAAACCAATGACCATGTGAATAGGGAAGTAGATGCTTCCCTGGTCCAGCTTATGTTGAAATATAATTGAGATATAATTTGGTGTAAATTTAAGTTGTGCAAGATGTTTATTTGATATATATATATATATATATATATATATATATATATATATATATATACACATATAACTCCATTGTAGCAATAGCATCTCTGTCATGTCACAGAATTATTATATCTCTTTGTGGTTAAAATAATTAAGATCAAGTTTCTTAGCAAGTTTGATGATTGTAATACAATATTATTATCTATATTCTTCATATTGTGTCTTAGATCTCTAGGATTCATTTATTAACCATTGTAAGTTTGTACCCTTAAACAACATTTCACTTATCCTTCCATCCTCCAGTCTATGGTAACTACCACTCTCTTTTTTTATGAGTTTGGCTTTTTTAGATTTCATATATAAGTGATTATACAGTATTTGTCTTTGTCTGACTTATCTTAGTTATAAAAGAGTCTTCCATGTTGTCACAAATTGCAGAATTTCCTTCTTTGTCGTGGTTGAATAATATTCCATTGTATATATGTACCACATCTTCTTTATCCATTCATCTTTTGATAGACACTGAGGTTGTTTATATGTCTTGGCTATTGTAAATAATGCTGCAATGAACATATGAGTACATATCTCTTCAATATCGTTTTTTCATTTTCTTTGGGTATATACCCCACAGTAAATTTCTGATTCCCTAGTCCAGCCTCTATATCAGAACCCAGTTCTGACTGATGTTCTGCAGACTTCTGAAACATTAATAGAAGAACCAGCAAATCTGTACCTAGACTTCTGACTTTCAGAAAGTGTAAAATTATTCATGTGTTGTTTTAAGCTTTGTGGATCATTTATGTAGCAGACAAAACAAACACAAGGTTATATAGAACTATGGCTTACTGAAGAAGCAAGCTCCTTTCCTCTTTGTTATCAACATTATAGTCACCTAAATATATATCTGTTATATATACATGTAACTTCAGGGGCTTGAAAAATTGAAAGGAAAACAAATAAAAGTCAGTAAGATATGACTAGCTCATGTTAATGGTACAATAAGTTCTAGGATGTTATCTATTCTTTGAAAGAAGCAAGTCGTTTCATATATTCTACAGCGAGTGATGACTTTATCATTTCTACATCTCCTTCACATTTTTCTTGGACCCTGTCCCTTGACACAACTTCAAGCCAGTTATAGAAACCAATTAATGATGGAAATAATTATTCATTTTGGTGACAGTAAATTATCAGGTTGTTTTCAAATTCATGATTTGTTCAGATTTTATATCCATACAAAAATATGCACATGGATATTTACAGCAGCTTGATTCATATCAACCAAGATGTCCTTCAGTAGGTGAATATAGAAATAAAGTATGGTATATCTAAACTACAGAATATTATTCAGCACTAAAAACAAAAAAGAAAAAAAATAAAATGAGTTATAAAATTATGAAAAGACATGGAGAATCCTTAACTGCATATTTCTAAATGAAAGAAGTCAATCTGAGAATGGTGCATACTATATGACCCCAACTCAATGACATTCTTGAAAATGTAAAACCATGGAGACAGTGAAAAGGTCAGTGGTTGCCAGGGGTTGGGGACATGGAAGGACAGAATATGCAGAGCACTGAGGATTTTAGGGCAATGAAAATACTCTATATGTATGATACAATAATGATGAATACATACCATTATACCTTTGTCCAAACCCACCCATAGAATGTAGAACAAACAAAGTGAATTCTAAGGTAAACTATGTATGGACTTTAGGTGATATGATGTATTCATGTAGGTTTATCCTTGGTAAGAAATATTTCGTTCTGGTGAGTGATATTGATAATGGGGGAGGCTATGCATGAGTAAAGGCAGGAATATATGAAAGATCTTTAGACCTTCACCTCAAGTTTGCTGTGACCTAAAACTGCTCTAAAAATAAAGTATTAATAAAATATTTTAAAATTGAAGATTTATAATGTTCTTAATGTATTTTAAATATTAGAATAAATGTTATAGATGTTTATAATACGATAGTATAGTATAAAAGTAGTATGTAAAATTTATGTATTTAAAATTAACAAACACATAAGCAAATATGGTATTTTGAAAGTTTATAAGGACTTGTGAAGTTTTCTATCATCACAAAAATCTTAATAAAAAGTTATTTTATATTGATTAAGTCCCCTTCATTTTTTTATGAAAATAGTACATAATGTTAAACTGTGCTTGAAGTAAAATAAACAAAAACACTTGAATTAGTTGAAACATAGGAGTTATTATAATGATACCAAAAGTTATTGTATTAATTCCAATACAAAGTCATTGGTGTTGGCTTGTGTTTTAGAGTAGCATGTTTGTTTTTATAGAAAACTGGTCATTAACATTGCTTTATAAGTACATTAAATTGATTCTGCGCAAATATTAGTATCTGCTCAACTATTAAAATAGATGTGCAACTTTGAAAAGCATGATTTTCACTGATACTTTGGAAAAAGTGTTTTTAATAGTGTTTTGTTTTTTTGTAATCTGTTTCTAGTCTGAGAACAGAAGCTGAATGTTGCATAAAATAATTTTTAGTGGCTATAGAATAAGCAATTGCAAAAATGACCTTGATTCCCACACTGAGTATGCAGGATTCAGTGTGCACAGATATTGGATACTTAGTTCTGCTTTTACTGTTTTTGAAAACATTAATTATCTAATGAGTTTGAAGTGCTAAAGTGTTTGCTTCAGACATATATATGTATAGACTATACTATATATAAACACACAATCTTTGATCCTCAACAATCAACCTTAGTCCAATGAAAGGAAACTAAAAATGATTTGTCAAAACTATATTAACAAATTCAGTTATGTTTTTAAAAAATAACAGAGTAGAGGTCAGGTACCAGATGCTGGAACACAGATTAACAGGACAGGTAAGAATGGAGAAATCAGTTAAGAAATAATGCCTTTAGACATTATAAGCATTTTATGTTTATATTTCTTTTAAAATAAAATATGAAATGTAAGCAAGTTGGTGTTTTCCATTTTGGGAGACAAATGTGAAGGTATTTTGTATAAAACTAGATAAATCTTGATATACAAATTTTCTGCTTTATATGAAATATATTTAAGTTACCTATTCTGCATAGTAGAGGGGTCTAAAAATGATGCATAAAATAAAATAACATATTTCTTAATAAAAAGCTAATAAGGAAAATATAAATGGTGGGAAAGAATAAAACCATTTCCCTGTATTTTTTTTTTTACTTAAAATTTTTTAATAAGGGGAGGACACCTGGGCCAGTGCACTGCACAGTACTACTAGAGTGTATTGCAAAACGAGCCAACATCATACAAATGGGTTATTAATAAATATTTTACAGTCTGAAAAGAGAATTTTTATTCTTCAAAGAAATAAATGAAAACTCAACAGATGATGTTTTAGCTTGTTAGAAGATAAAATTGCTACTATCTAGAAAAATATTGTGAAATAGGTTTCTTTTTTTAAAAAAAAAAGGAAAGAAATGTCATGGACTACAAAGACCAAGAATAGGGTAATATCCTTAAAATTTAAAAATAAATCAGTTAAAGTAAGTTCAAATGTTGGAGTTATAGAGTCCAATTATAAAAAAAGCTCTACATAAGGAGATAGTGCATCCATAAATAATTATCATTACTGTGAATAGCAAGAAGATCATATCTCTAAGGCATGATTATGGCATGGCACATATTTTCTTTATGAAATAATTATTTCATGCAAACATAAAGAGAAGAATTGTTCTTAAAAGAAAGCCCAAAATGACTAGACTGAAAATAATTACATCACAATATAAAAGATAAAATAAAATTTTATTTGACAGTCCCAAACATATGTATTTATTTTCTTTTTAATGAGTTATCAATAATGTTTAATAAAAGTCAAACATTTTATAGTATCTTGATCTGTGTTTTATGGTCTCATTTATGAGTTGGTTTTGGAACCTGCATTCTTCCATAGTTATTAGAAAAATAATCTTTGCTGCAAATACCACTCCATCCACAATATTTTTTATGGCAACATAAACTCTTTAAATTGAATTCTTAAAGTAAAGACATTTTCAAGGAGCAAACAGTATAAACTATTAAGTTACCACTTTTCTATTTCCTGAAAACTTCTAGGATAATGGATCTTTTTTCATAACTTTAGCAAAATTTGTTTAATCAATCCAACTTCATCCTATTTCTGATCAAATAAGTTCTAAATCTATTACAAAAGAAACATCATTATAATAAATAGTACACTACACTGAAAGTATTTTAAGATTCCAGATAACATCAAAACAACAACAACAACAACAAAACACTGCCTTTAAAAATAATTTGGAATGAAAATTATTGTCAATAGTTATTCAGGACAGTAAATGCTTTCTTTTCCCAGTCCTTCTTTATATCTTTCTAAAATTAAAAATAACAAGGCAACTAAAACTTTGATTGAGTATCTTAGCACAAATACAAAGGGGACATAACTCTGACTAGTTGTCACTGGAATGAGATTTCACCTGTTTATGTTCTAAATATTTTCTTCTCACAGTGGAGCCTGTATGATATAGACTAAGAAGAGAGAACCTTGTTTCATGTCCCACTTCTACATGGTCTTTCTAAAAAAGATTTGAAGCCCTCTCAATAGCAAATCAATTTGTCCCAGTTAGATTTCTACCTGCTATTTGGAGCTGGCACCCTGGGAAGGTTGGTAAGGCAATGTGATATGATGAGACTCATAGATTATCAGTTCATGGGCTATAATATTGTTAGAGAGGTCTTTTATGAGACAATCTTTCCAACCAACCTCTGTTCCCTCTGTGTCTAGATAGACTCATGCTTCAACTCTGCTAAATTTTTGTCTCTTAATACAAATGCTTTCTCACACCTGTGTCCTTTCACATATTTCTTCTCCTAAGCATTTGTTAATGTTACATGACTCTCAGACTCTCTGCTGATTTGATTTATGTTAAAGTTACTTTTAATACAAGTTATGCTTCTTAACACATAAAAATATGTGATATTTTATGTTCTATTAAACATTACGCTAATGAACTATTATCGGTAAGGCATGCAAAATGGAATTTCATTATCCAAGCAGTAGCGACATTTTTCTTCTAACCTATACATAATATAACCAATTAACTTAAGAAGAAAAAAAAATGATTTTAAGATGGCCCTCAAGTATTAAAATTTTAGCCTAAGATCATGAAATATGAACAATGTTTATTTGACTTATTATTTTTCTCACACACTACTCTTATTGAAGAAATTCCTCTTATGTATATAAACTTCCTATTCAGCAAATTGAAAGCCCAAATGAAAAATAAATTACCAGTATTAAGATATTGGTTTTATGAATGTAATTCCTAATGCTTAAGAGTTTCCAATCTTTCGTTTATAAACTAAATAATTCTAATTTTGAAAATTAATTCAATGTTTGCATCAATGGAAAGTGTTTTCAGAAACAATCACATACTTATTTGAACAAATTACATGTAAAATATTGAATAACACCAATTAAAATATTTTGTATTTTTAAAATAGATATAAAAAAGTTTGTTTTCTTTAAAATTTTTTATTAAAATATAAGAAAAATGTGCCTTTGATATGAGAAGTCAAAAATAAATTCTTATTTGCAATGAGAATTTCTTTCTATTTTTGATTTTAGTTGCAGAGAACAACTAATAGTTATGTATGGAAGGATCTGCAGTTCTTCATTACTCTGTGGTGCTAATTAAAACTGATATATTATAACATTGACTTGAAAGCCTAATATTTATGGATCATGAATAATGATGATTGTAAGAAAAATAGCTTTTATGTATCCATTAGACCTCATTATTAGTATCTATGCAACCTTTTTTAAATTTTTTTTTTTATGGTGACATTGGTTAACAAAATCCAATGTTTCAGCAGTTAGATTTCTTTCTGTCACCACATTTGACCCCCTTTACCCTGTCCAGCTCTCTTCCCCTTCCTTCTCCCCACTACCTTCTGGTAACCACTAGTCTATAGTCCATCCATGTCCATGAGTCTCTGTTTGTTTGTCCTGTTCATTTGTTGCTTTTAGGTTTATATCCCACATATAAGTGATATTATGTGATTTTCAACTTGTTCTGTCTGGCTTATTTCTCTTAGCATGATTATCTTGAGGTCCATCCATGTTGTCTCAAATGGCAGTATTTCATCTTTTCTTATGGCTGAGTAATATTCCATTGTAATTATGTACACAACTTTTTTATCCAATCATCTATCATCTTTTGCATACATACAATGGGTTGGCCTTATTCTACCTCTGCTTAATAACTGGAATAATAAATATCTTTTTGAAAAAACAAAAAAAAACAAAACTTTTTTAAATTTTCTACCATGGTTTGCTAACAAGTTTTGCAAAAGAAGCACTAAATTGGTGAAAACATTTGATAGTAATGAAGCATGTATTTATATGATCCTTTGTTAATAGTTTCTTTGGTGGGAAATTATGCTTTTTTTATGTTTTTAATTAAAAATTCTACTAACCATCAATGTCTCAAATATAAAAAAAAAATGTATTTGAATAGTTTTATAGACCCACGTCTTCTGTCTTGAATGACATCATAAAAGTGGTTCATTTACTTTACTTAGAGAACCATCCTATACCTCTCCACACAAGTAGACCGTGTCAATTGTTTAATTTTAGACAGTGAGACATTTGAAGAATTTCACCTTCAAACAGAAGGCAGAAAAAAGTGAGCACCACTTGACCCTGTATTTGAAAAAGAAAAAAATAATGTTTTAGATATTTTCTGTCTCCTTCTATATTGTATTTCTATCTTCTTGAAAAAAATGTACTAAATTGGAGCTTCACAGGAAAAGATGAGAAAAGTTTAATTTTAATTTTGGTAGGATTCTATAGAAATTGCAATGGAAAGAAAATTAACTTTGTAATGTAAAGAATTTATTTTTAAGCCTGGATTAAACTAGTTATATGTCTTTAGACAATTATTTATTTTTTTCAGAGCAGGTGTTGGCAAATTATGGACCGTGGGCCAAGTTCTGCTTACTGCTTGTTTTTATATGACCCATAAGTTTGTATTTTACATTTTTAAATGGTTGAAAAAAATCTTAAAAAATAATAATATTTAGTCACACAAGTAAAGAAAGTTAACTCTGTCTATAAATACAATTTTGGATCAGAGCCAAACTCATTTATTTTCATATTGTTTGTGACTACTTTAATGTTATAATGAATAACAAAACAGAATAGTTGAAATTGAAACTGTGATTATAAACTCTAAAGACTAGAGTTTATAAAAGAAAACATATGAAAATAAAAAAAAACATTGGCATTAGATTATATGAATAAAATGTTCTAAGATTAATAGAAACAGAAGATACAGCAAAAATTTTTTTTAGAAAGTAAAACAAAACAAAAACATAGACAATAGAATAGACAAAAGATTAAAGATAGATACTAGAGATCCAACATCTGTCAAAAAGTTGTATAGACAACAAAGGTAAGGCAGAACATGAAATTTAATATATATATATATGTATATATATATATATACATATATATATATACATATATATATATATAATTTTTTTAAAGCCAATTTTTTATAACTGAGAGATAAGTGACCCTGCATCAAGAGCTACCTTACTTTGAAACTTCAGAATATGAAGTACAAAGCAAGACCCTAAATGCTTCCAAAGAGGAAGAAAGTGATATGTACAGTCATATAATTGCTCAACAGCAATTCAGAAAACTCTTCTTGTTCATTTGGTTGTAATCGTATTAGCCTCTCCCTATTTCCTCAATGAACCAAGTCTTTGTATTTGTTGGTCACCTTCTGTAATGCCATTTTCACAGGTATTCACATGACTTGTTCCTCAATATTATCAAGAATTTATCCAGTTACTATCAAGAGAAGATAATAGAATCCATAGCCCCTTCAATGTATCATGCATGACATCTAGTAAACAATAAATATTACTATAAATGCAATATAGCAAGAAAATGTAACCCATAATAAAAAAAAGTCATTCAACAAAGACAAACCACAAGATAATTAGATATTGCAATTGATACAATTAGTAGACAAAGACATTAAAACAACTATAATAGATAGTTTTAAAAGTAAAAGAAATGGAAGTTTATAATGATTATATAGAGGTGATAATTGGAGGAGAAATTAAAATTAAAAAAAAGAATAAAATGTAAAATGTGTTGGATGGTCTTTATAGTATACCGGATTCAGCAAAAAAATAGGGGGCAGTTATTGTTCAGTTAGAGCAATCAAAATTATTAGTTCTAAAGAACTAAAGAAATAAATACTAAAAATAAAAATAAACAGTTAATGACCTCTAAAAAATTTTTCAGTCTAAAATAATATTTAATTCGAATATACAAGGAGATGAATGGTATTAAAAATATAATGAGAAGATAGTGTTCTAAAATTTAAAAAAAATGAGAATATCAACTTATGGCTCAAGAATCTCAGCAACAATCAAGTATGTGAAACCCATAGAAAACAGTGCCTAGGCACACTGTATTTAAACTGCTAAAAAGCAAATAGAATAAGAAATTCTTGAAAGCATCCATCCTGGTAGTTAAATAACAGCAGACTATCAATGCTGTATTTACTGCTTTAAAAATTTTATTGTGGTATGTAAGGTAATGATCTTGCTCTTAGGAAATACACACTGAAGGACATATGTGATATGACGTCTATAATTTTTAAATGGTTAAGAAAAAAATATGTAGATATGTGTGTGGGCATATGAGAGTTCCTTTTACTGTTATTAACATTTTTCTATAGTTTAAAAGTCATAAAACTAAAAAAGAATACAAAAAGAGGGAAAAAGTTAGGTATACAGCTGTATGTGCATAATAAATAATTTATTTAAAACATCAATTTGCAATGGAGGCAACCATGCAAATCTTAAGTGGAATAGGCAGACTCTGCTAGACTTAATTGTTCATATGTGAAAATATGTGTCTTTAATAGCTACATTTTCAATGTTTTTTTTTTCTAGAGAAACTGGAAATTCAGAATTTTATGTGAAATTTTATAAATTTATATGTCAGTAAAAAATATACACTGCATATCTGAGGTCATAAATTTATAATTTGTTACATACATGCGTATACTTTTAAATAACTTTGTACTTTTATAAAACAATACAAAAATTTAGATAAGTCTGACTATTCAATTATATGAACACTTTCTTTTGGAAACTAAACCTTAACCTATCTCTGTACTTTTTAAATAACAAATTGTACTTCTGATATCATTGCTTAAATTTCATCTTTATCTAAAATCTCTTTTATATGTTTAATATTAGGTGTTTTAAGAGATGAGTTAGTAAAAATTATGTCTAAGATTTTCTAAATTTTATGTTTCTAATATTTTTGTATTTACCTTTATAAATATTAGGTATTTGCAGTTTTAAAGTATTTATATTCGAATTCCTTCCATTTTTTTCCATTCGAAGAATAATGAAGACGGTAAACATTGGAGTGAGTCCAAGTGCCAGGGACTGTATTTCAGAATTTGTATATAGTATTACAGGGGACACAGAAACTAAAGACTGGAATAAAATCATAATGATTTCTGAAGTCTTATCAACTATGAGGACAAGGGAGAGTGGAAAGTAAATAATTTATAGAGTCAATTTTATGGCCTAGAAAACAAGACAGTACACAAATGGAGCAAAAATGTGTGTGTGTGTGTGTGTGTGTGAGAGAGAGAGAGAGAGAGAGAGAGATCATGGTTAAGGAATAGTGAAGAAGGAACGAACAGAAAAATTCTGGTCGGTTTTGAAAACATTTGTTCATATCTACATTTATTTAAACTATGGAATATGGTGTATGCAAGAGTTAGCCTTAGAAAGCCAGAGATAAAATGGATACTTACACTACAGATAACACAGCCAATAAAGTAAATCAAATTTATTTGCCTGCTCATATTAAATTTCAGAAGCTCATAGGGTAGCATTAATGTGATTGATGAATCTATTCTATTTTCTATATGTAAGACAGGTGCAGGTTCTGTTTGCTGTGAGAATTGTGACTTGTACTATAATCTTAATAGCCTGATTGATGATAAGACTGTTAACATTATAATGCTGTTTTCTGAATCTTGAGGCTATATTACATTAAACAAAAAAAAATTTCTGTGTCAGTCCTAATACACTGTAAAATATGTAGTATCCATCTTGTCTTTCATATTAAAATATCTCTTACAGTCTTTACTTGTCCTAGAGCTATACACAGAACCACTAGAATGTTCATAGTGTTGGGGACTCACAAAAGGGTCTATTTTCATTTCTTAAATACTGCCACTTTTCAAAATGTGTCTCCTGCTCTTCCCACCTTTATGTGTTTTTAGGATCCTTCTCTTTACCAGATAATAATTTTCATATACTTAAATATATTACTGTGATTAAAGGTTAAAGTGATTTATTGCTATAACTACAACTATTTCTATACTTATTAAATTACATATATATGATTTATGTACTTATATATACATATATCTGTATATATGTATATATATATATGCATATAGATATGGATATCTATATCAAATAAAATAAGAATGTAAGGTACCCAACATTAATATAAAACTTCTGATCAAAGTATATGTGACTTTCTAAATCTAGTGTTTTTCAAAAATAATATAATTATATAAATTTAAAGATATAACCAATCAATGTATTATTTCCATTATTCACAGAACTTTTCATATTGTTATAATATGTAAAAAGCTTTCCCCCATTTGAATACATTTGGATATATATACACATACATTTATGTGTATACACACATCACACATACAATTTTAGAGGTCTCCTTTTAACAGGGATTAAAAGTAGAACTAGCACAACACTTTTTTAGTTCTTCATTCAGCAAGAGGTGTGGTTAGTTTTTTAAAATAAGGTTATTTATTTAAATTAGTTTCAAGTATACAGTACATTAGTTAGACATCTATAATGTTCATGAAATGATTCCCCCCAATTGCTCCCTCACTCCCCTGGCCCTCCACTTAGCCATCATATTAATGCTAACTACATTTCCTCTTCCACATTCCCTGCGCCCAACTATCAACTATTAATTTGTAGTTCTTTAACTTCTCACCCAGTTCTCCTAGCTTCCCAACCTCCCCGCACTCTATCCATCACCAAGTTGTCAACTATTTAGTGAGTCTGTTTTTGATTAGTTTGTTCTTTAGAAATATTTTGAGAAACACATGCATCAAAGAGTGCATTTTAACTAAACCTAGTGTAAGCTTCATGGTAGAGCTGTTCAAATGGAGAAGGCATTAGACTATTGTTAGTAAAATTATTATTGTTAAGTTAAATAAGACAGGTTAGTAAACTTGTGATGCTTTAAACCTTTCTGTTATACACTGACTCTTGGAAGTTTCTCGTCACATGGAAGCTCTCATGGCAGACTGCTGAGGTGATTATAGGGCAGACACAATAAGGCATGTATAACAGACACTCCGACGTTCCATTAACAGAACTTACATTGCTGCCCTGTCATGGTATTTTTCTTGGTAAACCACGATACTCATACCCTGCTTACTCAATACAGAACTCCAGTTTATTTAAGTCCTTACTTGAAGTAACACCCATTTTCCATTCCAGCGGGCTGAGAGTTCAAAATACTATGGCTCAAGGCCTGGTGTTCTTTTCCTAAGATTTAAGGATGGGTTTTCTCTTATAACTCCATTCATTAAAAAATGCCTATGCAAGGGATTTCTTGCACATTTAATTGACAAAACATGTACAATCAACAAAATAGAACCGTATTAAAAAACTAAGTTGCCAATCATGGGTGATTTAAATAGATTAGAAAGGGCTCTCCCAATTACATACTTTTTTTTTTCTTGTGCAAAATAAACTAGATTTTAAGAACTTTATCTACTACTAATTGCAAAATACAAAGTATCTGCTTCTTCAGGTAATTTTCTAACTATTTAAAATTCATATGCATAATGAATTTTTATAGCTGATTCTAACCATGATTATAGATATATGAAGTATTGTAAGTTATCACATAAAATACAAAATTAGAGGGTAACATCTTAAAATAATACTAAATTTAAATAGCAAAAATGGAATGGTTACAAGTCCATTAATTATTAAGGTGAAGACAATAAACATACCTCCATTTGGGGTTGACTGCTGTTTATTATCTAATGTTAAGTTGTTCTTCACTTTTAAAGGCCTGTTTAATGCTTGTAGATACTATAGAGGAGAACATAGTTATTCTAGCTTAGAACATATTGATTATGTGTTAGTTTTGAAAGTCAATGTTGTGCCAATATCATTCAAAATTGTGAAGAACTGAAATAAATATGCAGTTAAACAGGTCAGATATGTAACACATAGATATGGGAACGTGACTAGGAAATTGTAGGAAAGGTTATGAAATTTGACCTAGATATAAAACTAAGCCACATTAATCATTGAAACACATTATTTGTTAAATCTACCCATTTAATCAAGATCTTACATGAGTATTTACAAACACAAGCATGCACACACCCATTTGCCTCTGTCCCTTGCCGTGAGTCTTCTAACTACTGACAGTTAGTACCTCTTCACCTATACTTGTGGATTTACTATCATTCCAGAGCCTGGGACCTATTCTGATCTCAGTATAAATAGTTCAGTTAAATAGTTTAAGTTGAATAGATTTCAATAACATAGGACATTATATAGGAATTCTGCAATGTGTTAGGTTCAAATAATTGAAAATATAGTTAGTTTCTAATCTTAATTTTTTAAACATACATGAATGTGATTAATAAGATGAGTTGGCTTTTCAAGAAAACACACAAATCTGTACTCAAGTTTTTGCTCCAACACATCTATGTTGGACACTGTGTAAATCATACAGTCCCTCATAGAGTTTGTATTCTTAATTTATAAAGTGCATGTACAAATTCCATATAAATGTATCCACAAATAATAATCATCATATGGGGATTTTATGGAATTTATTGCTTATTAAATTCCATAACATGCTTATTATAGTTCATAGCACACAGTGTGTGCGCAAAAGATTTTTACTCTAAAAGCATAATGATTTTCTGATCAGAGAAGAAATTGCATGAAATGAAATTGCATGGAAATGGAAAAGTAAAGAGTAAATGTTTGACTTTTTTTATCTAGTACTGTCCACAGAGAGACAGTGGAGTTGGGGTATATGAACATCTACTAAGGGAGAGTTATAGTTTACCTGGCTTCATCAGTGGACTGAAAGAAGCATACATCAACATGACCCTGACTCATCATGGATTCCTCCTATTTCCATACATGCTGCATTTAAACCATCAACAAACTAATATGACCAGTTTTTATCCTCTCCACTAGCATCATCCTAGCCTAAGTAGCAGTATTGTCACAACCTCTTGTCTTGGACTATTCTCAAAGCAGCAACCAGAGCTATTCTTTTAAAATGCGTCAGATTATGCCACTTTTCTGTGTTAAACCCTCTTGAGGCTTCTCTTCTTAGTGAAAATCCAACATTCTTTAAAGTAGTCCCTATTTCTGGCTCCTTTGTTACTAATCTTTGCTGTTTCCTACCAATGTCCCTCTTCCATTTGTTACAGCCACACTGATGTCCCTGCATACTGCTGCTTCAGGATTTCTGCACTTGCTGTTCCTTTTGCCTGAAATACTCTTCCTTAGATACCCACCTGGTTTCTCTCTCAATTACTACAGCTCTCTGTTCAAATGTCATCATAATTAGCATCTACTAAATGCATCTAGCCTGCTAGTAGACACTCCTTAATTTTCTCCTCTGACTTTGTTTTCCTTCTGTAGCATTTAAATCTTTTAACATAAGACATATTTACTTGTTTTGCTATTATCTGTTTCTCTACCTACTCACCTCTGCATCCCTTCACAATGCAAGTTTTATGAGTCCAAAGACTTTGTTTTGTTTACAGTTATATTCCTAATACAAAAATTTTAAAGTTTACATCTGTGATGATTTCAGTATTTTGGGGAACACGTGTATCTGAATACATGGTTACTTTAATACTTTATATAATGATGAAAATTCCCTGCGTATCTAAAAAATATTTTAGTGTTACCAAAGCTTTTTAATTACTATCAATGTTGATGATGTTTAGCTTATGAACTCTCTTCTGACTGCTTAATTTGGTTGTTTGGTTATATTAAGTGTATAAAAAAGTGAGAGTACTTGAGAATTGGTTCTGAAAAATTTTCATGAATGATAGAATTTGCCTTTGGTATGTCCACCTCACACAGCAAAAACTGATGAAAAACACTAGGAAAAAATCTCAGGGGAGCTGGCTTTCATATTATCTCCCTTAAGGGGGTGACAGCATTTAGATTAATGTTGCTACTGCTATACTTCTTGGGACCTAAGGAAATTACTGTCCCTAAAAAAGAATATCTGGGTTTAAGTAAGAGGCCAGAAACAGGGGCTTCAAAAGAGTAGAGGTCAAATTTTTCATTTACTCAGTGCTACAAGATTATCACTTTCCTGGGTATTTTGCAAGAAAATATCAAGTAAAAGAATACTATTTAAAGGTACATTCATTATGTAAAATTTCAGGCCTCTGCTATTAATATCAGCAGATTTTTTTATTGATAAAGGGATACATTATTTTAGAGATTTCTTATTTCTCAAATAAATACTAAACATATTTGAAAAGTTCAAGTGTTACATACCCGCATGCACATACAGAGGTATATTAATTGTACACCATATATTAGACAATGAGTTAGGGTTTTATATCTATTCATTGAAACACACTCACACACAAAACTGGAGATGAAAAACTGAAGCTCAAAAGTTAAATACCATGCTCAAAGTCACAAAACCAAGTTCAGAGATGTATTCACACTTTACTCTTCTGATTCAAAGTCTAGTAATTGTTCTCCAATAACATAGCTACCTCTTCTGATGATCAAAAATAGAATAAACATAGTCATACCTGTATTTTAATATCATGTTTATATTGCTAGGTATATCAATTATTTATTGTATGTCCTATTATGTCTTTGCAAATAATATTCTTACTCTACCTGAGGAAAAGTAACTGTCAAAGTTAGCTATTAATGATATCATTTTTTATGTTTGTTCTACTTCTGAGTTATTTTTACCTTGTGGTTTATTTATTTTGGCACTGCAAGATTCACAGCCTCTTTAGCAATTTCATAAAATGTTTCTTGCTTCATAACTTTGTTAGCTGCCCTAATTGCAATGTTCCTTTAAAATGAAGTAAATTTGGACTGCTTTTTAAATCTCTTTCAAGTTTTTGTTTAATTTCATATGTTTTAACCACATACAGAATAGATCATATTTCTGAGTATAATGCACATTTTTCTTTCTCCATGTTTCATTCTTTTTTCTATACCCAATGATTTTCAAGGAAACTATTAACTCTCAATGTCGTTGCTTCAGGGAATGTCTAAATAAGTATTTTTGATTAGTTTCCATATTGGATTGAAATGATCTGCTTATCTGTGAGCAGAGAACATTGCTATTCACCTAAATGTTTTATATCTATCTATCTATCTATCTATCTATCATCTATCTATCTATCATCTATCTGTATCTATATCACTATATCTATATCTTTATATATCTCTATATCTATATCTATCTATCATCTATCTATCTATCTATCTATCTATCTATCTATCTATTTCAACATTTGCTGCTCTATTTTTGAAAATACGAGCAAATTAGAATTTATTATATTTATAGTCATCTGTGCAGTATCACTTAGGGCACTTGTGTATTTTTCCTTGACTTTTTTTTTTTTTTGATATATCTATCTTACTCTGGAAAACACTGTTACACTGTCCATTCAACAAATGTTTGTTGAGTATCTACAGTAAAGCAAAAATAGGGGGAAGCTTTGGAAATGTAACATAAATATTAAAGATCTACTCTCTTAAGGCTTATGATGAAGATATAAAGTACATTGGATATTTCAATACAATGTAATGCTAAGTCCATTCCAGATAATCACACAAATTGCTGCAGGTTTATAGAATCATAAATAAGAGTAATAAATGCAGTAGAAAATTCACGTGTAGAAGACCAGATATCTGAAATAAGATTTGCAAGTTCTTTCTTTAAGCTGGAGTAAAACTATATATAGCGGAATGAAAGGAGATTTGAATAGAGAGGTAGACAGAGATCAGCTTATAAACAAATCTAGAACCTAAGGCATGAAGCTAAATTTTATAATTAAAGCTAAGGAGAACAAAGGTGAACATACTACCTTTGAGATTCTTCACAGATTCTATTTATGATAAAAGAACGGTTGACCACTGCTATGTTTAAAAAGCCACAGAGAGAAAACTTCTCAATTAAATTCATGATATGTCTGTGCTGGAGATATTTTCTATTGTGATTAGCTTTTGGATAATTAACTATTAGAAATATTTAAACTCTTTTTTTCTCTCATCATGTTTGGTTGCCCCTATTAATTAGCAGTACTCTAAAAATACATAGTTTAATACTAGTTTATGGAACTGGGATGTAGAGGAAAAATTAAGGGCCTAAATTCTGGTTCCATTCTTGTCAATAATTAGCTACAATATGAATTAAGCAAAGATATCAATCGGATACAATCCTAGATATTTATATAAATTTTTATTTTAAACTTACTACTGTGTGTGAAATTGGCATTATTAATTTCATTATATCAACCAGGAGATTTTCTAAAACAGGTTAAATGTTAAGTATTTTGCTTAGGTTTACAAAGATAATAGGTGACAGAACACACATGTGTACCTGATTCAGAGTCTGAACTTTCTACTCCTTCCTCATTCCAGACCCAGAGAGCCTTAATTACTTCTGTAAAGTTAACAATTCTGTTGCATCAGTGGTTCTCAATGTGTGGTACTCAGATCAGCAATACCTTAGGGGAGGTATTAGAAATACACATTTTTGGTACTAGAAATACACATTTTCGGGCCATGTTTTAGACCTATATGATAAAAATTCTGAATGTGGGTTTAATAATCAGTGTTTTAGAGATCCCTCTAACTTATTCTTTTATACCCCGACATTTGAGAAGCATTGTATTAAAGTATTACATCAGATCTTTCAACTCTAACTGCAAGGTAATTAGAATCACCTTGAAGACCTGAAAAATATTAATACTTCAGCAATTTCCCAAGGGATTATGATTTTCGATAATTGTTTTGAAATTGGATACAGTGTGTGTGTGTGTGTGTGTAGTTTCCCAGGTGATTCTAAATGTGTATTTAAGGTTCATTAACTCTATGCTAGATCAGTGCTTCTCATATTTAATGTGTATTCAAAGTATCTGGGGATCTTGACAAAATGCATATTCTGGCTTAGTATATCTGGTTACAGTTGATAATCTACAATTTCAGCAATCTATCAGATGATACAAATACTGCTACCCCATAGGACATACTGAATAATAAAGTATTATATTATATTCAACTTTCCACCATATCTGAAATATGCCATTCTATAAAACTTATCAATTTATTGCCAACAGAAGGCAATATTGCTTTTTCTATGAGAAAGTAGGTTCTGATGTTAGGTCGAGTTTGAAATCTTGCTTCACTGTGAATTAACTACATAACCTTGAGCAAATTTTCTATTCTCTCTATACTCAGTTTCTTTTTTAATGATAATAATGGTAACTACCATCTATAATTTTTGAATAATTTATAAACTAACCAAGAAAAATGATTATTACACTTTCATTTCATGTGTTTAATAACTCTTATTGTTATTAATATTATTATTATGAACTTTTTGTTTTTAGTTTGACCTATATTAGAGCAGCTCAATACATTTCTCATGTCAATAAATAACACATTTGGAAATATCTGCATATGTCCTTGTGATTATTTACATAGGATTATGCTGAAAAATTATAAAAAGATATGAATAAAAAAATGAGAGACCTACCACATATTTATACTTAGGACCAAACTGGTAGATGAAAGTAAGATGTATAACATTTAAAAATGAATAGTGCAATTTCTTACCAGGTATGGCATTTTAAATCACCTGACTAGTTCTTTAAAAAAAATCTAGTCTAAAGCTTATGATTTTTGTAGGCATATGCAGTTTTCTAAAAGTCCTTGAATTCTGAGACATACGGCTTCTACTTGAACTATTGTTTGATCCAAATGCCTCTCTATTAAATATAAAAGATTTTCTAAGATTTTCTTCAAATATAGTATTTAAAAAAGTTTGTTGGATATAATAACTAATTAAATTCATAGTTTCTGATTTTAACTGATCCCAAATTACTTTATATTCTCTCTTAGAGAGTTTGACCTACTTAGGAGATTGGAGAACTTTGTGATCTGAATCATATTCCTGCCTAACTGCGGGAATTCAAATCCCTTGAGGACTTACCTTAAATAGGATTCATTAGTCCTCTATAGTCCTGTGCCCCAGCTGCCCATACTGAAGACAAAAGGGTAGCCAATTTAATTAACTGCAGCCTCAAGGATCATAATTCATTATCAGTTTTTCCAAGTAATCTAATACTGTATCAAATGAAAGGATAGATGGAGCCAAGTGCTCCAGGAAAGAAATCCCTTAAATCTAACTGCTCTTTTGACTATTTAATTGAAGGTAAAATTAGAGGCCATGACAAGACCACAAAGCTTATCATCAGAATAAAGAGACCTATATTTCTTTCATGTGATAGGAAGTCAATAAAGTATACAATTAAGCTTTGGGAGGAGAATTATCTATAACGCATTGTACCAAAACATTGCACCTCTTCTGCTACCCTTAGTCTATAAAACTAATTTTATGGCAAATGAACAAGAGTTGAGTAGTTTATTTTGCTGTTATTTACAATAATTGTCTGACAGAAATTCAGTAACTAGAAACAGGTTCCTAATGATTAATGTATTTAATTTACTTAGATACAAATTAAGTATCTACTTTGTGTTATGCTAAATGCAGAGAAGATAAAGTAAAATGAGACTTTTTTATGGTTTTGAAATTTTAATGGCTTATTAAATGATGAGACAATCGTATATGATATTAGAATAAATGTGAGAAAAATGTGAATGTAATTATTTATTTTCTTTAGTTAAAAATATGTACTAAACACATTTTATGTGTGCATCTTGTTTTTAATAAAATGTACATGGTGTTTCAAAAATGGATTTTCCTAGTTAAGTATCTAGTAAGGAAGATAGATGTGAAACAAATAGATACACTAACAAATACACTTCAATATGATTTTAATAGAAAAGTTACAACTTTTACTCAACTAGATTTTAGTAGAAGTAACACTTTTGCAAATTTAAGCACCAAAAATTTTGAATGCCTACCATGTGCTGGAAACACATCAAGAGATGTAATGAACTTCAGCTTCAACTTGTAATAAAGAATAAACCTTATATTTTCCTAGAGTAACTGGTTGGTGGGAATTTGAGATCCTATGCTGATTTTCATCTACATTTCACTAACTCTTTGAAACTAGATGTGATCATTTCAAATTGCAGCATCAATTTAAAAATATCTTTGTACGTGGTCTGACAGATATGTAATAAAATAAGTGATTAGAGAAAACCATTTTTGACAAGCTTTCCAACTCTTTAAAAGTTCCAATTTATTTATACCAAGCTCTGCTTCCTCTTCAATCCATATGCCACTGAAATGTGTGCCATTCTTCTCAGCTCCCCAAGTTAATGTACCAGCATCTGCCTCTATAATTACAAAAACATAGCTATATATATATATATATATATATATATATATATATATATATATATATATAAAGTTTGATTGTCAATAAGATTTAATTCTCACTGCAGCAACTTGAAGACTGATCATGCAATCATATTATTAAATATAGAGTAGCTATAATTTTACTGAACAGAAAGAGAAGAAAACATTGGTTTAGAATTTTTTTTAAAAATAGAGAAAAACATTTAAATCACATAGTAGAGTGAGATCCAAAAAATCAAGGTGGAAAACCTAAGTATATTTTAAGATGGAATTTGAATGTAAAGGAGTCTGTCTTAGTCACCTATCACTGTGCAATAAATTATCCCCAAACTTAGCAGCTCAAAACAACATGTATTTATTGTTTTACAGTTTTGTTTTGTTTTTTTAATACCAGGAATCCAGGCACATTCTACTTGAGTTCTCAACTCCTATCTCTCACTAGCTACCACTGGTGTAGGCTGGGTTGTAGTCATCCCATGTTTCGATTGGAAAGGGGTCTGCTTTCAAGGTCATGTGGAAGGATTTAGTTTTTTATTGGCTTTTGGCCAGAGGTCAACCTCAAGTGCCTTGCCATGGGGCCTCTCCGACATGACAACTCAACCTGATTAAAGCAGGTTGTAACCTAATCATAAAGTCATAACTCTTTATTCTGCTGTATTCCATTTGATAGAAGCAAGTCTTTATCCTATTCTCAATATTAACAGGTAGGAGTCACTACAGATTGTCTTGGAGTCTGCCTACTACAGAGCTTATGTGTATATCTGTGATGAAAGAGCTCTTAAGAGACTATAAAAAGTTACTGCTATATTTTGATCTCAAAAAGTAGAAATATTATAATTCACTGCTTACCCATTCTTTTGCATTTCTGGACCCAATTTTAATGTATGTGTGTGTTATCGGGACAAAAAAAGGATCCGTCTACTTTCACTCACCTAAGTCAAAGATATGTGCAGGTTTTTCAGCAAAAAAATGAGTAAGTTTTATTAGAGAGTTCAAAGTCTTGGAGACACAGGTGAGCTATTACTCAAAGGCTTGCTTTCCAGGTATGTCAGGAGTACAAATTATATAGAAAAAAAGCAGCAGTTGTAAAAACTAGGGGAGTTGGAATGATGAGTGCTATAGATTGAATGACTGGAGGGGGAAGAGGCAATTAATCATTGTGTCCAGTTCTGGAATCAGCCATGGTGCCATCCAGTTTAGTACTGTGGCCGGTAGAGCTGTTTTACCTTAATGGGCCTTGGGCTGAAACACATTTAAAGCCAAGATGTTATTCTTAGCCTAAAGTCAAAGAAAAACCTATTGTCTTCATGATTACAGACCTGAGGTTCAGTTAATATTATGTACTAAGTCTTAATGATTAAAGAAACGAGCATATAGAGGATGAAGGATAAGGACAGAAAAAGCAAGTTAGTCACAGTGCCATTACCTGGGCAAAATCAGCCTGAATCAGAGAGAAAAAAAAACTATATTAAAAATTAAAGAAATGAAGTTTATGTGTGGTTATATGTATAGGAAAGGGAATGGTATCCCATACATCTATGTAAGTCTTGGGAAGCCAGCTGGATGTCCTATAATTCTACTCAATTCTGATGCTATCTACACAGAGATATTGTCTACATAAAAAAAATCTAAACCTGTAAAGAATTTTTATTAGAGTTTATATGAACCAAAACTGATGATGTAGGCTGGAAAGCAAGATCTCAAGTGTTCCAGAGGATAACAGTTTTGCAACTTCTTTCATACATATGAGATTAAGGAGTAGACAAAAGGAAGACTGGAGAAAGCAAGACAGGGGTTTGATTACAGGACAGTTAACAAGATTATATGCTTTCTTGAGAGTCAATACCTCTCTCCAGGGCTATTACTTAAAAGGTATGTTAACCTAGATGCACAAGAGCAATGGACAGGGCTGGCTTAAAATCTTTCACTAAAAAGTTTTAGGCCTGGGGCATGACTACCCACCATGACTTGGAATTTGTGATTAGGTCACCCTGTGAGGTTACTTTTCATAGAACCCCTTTTTGGTCAATAATAGCAACAGGTTCCACTGGTTAAGGTTTCAGTACTATAAGACTGCCCTGACACCATGTTAAGTAGTTAAGCAGGCTTGAGTGACAGGAGTGAAGTCTCAGCTCTGTAACTATAGAAACTTCTGTTGAAGAACTTTCTTAAGAATACCCTGGAAACACCTCCCTTTTAAGGTTACAAAAAAACCCCAAATCCTACAGCATAAAGGCCATAAAACTGTGGTTAAACCAGCCACAAACATACACACAGATAGTACTACTCTAATCTGCACACAACCTCAGCAGTATTTTATCATCATTATAATGTCACGACTATGCCCAGAAGTTCATGAATTTAATTATCACAGACTTAATTCTGGGTAAGCACATGCATAGTAAGCAAAATATTATATGGCAGCCAATTGTCAATCAATGTAACTTTATATACAAATCATCTAAAACTTCTTATCATGTCCCAAATATAAACAGACCTTCCACCTTCTGAGTTATTACAGCTCTCTTCACTGAAAACCCACTCCTCCATTGGAGTGTACCCTATCTTTCACCTCCCAAATTCCATAGGACTGCAGCCTTCCATAAGTGGGCCCATCTCCTTCTAAAATGTACTTTCAATAAATCTCACTTTTTCTAACTATCACCAACCTGTATTTCTTTGCTGCATCACTGGGGAAGAACCGAGGGACATCACACAACACAACATTCCTCCACCTATACTGATGGGCCAGATTTTACATCACACCAATGGTAACAGGCACACAGAAGTTAGTGCTAAGCCTGTACTTCTGACCAACTAGTGATAAATCAGAAGTTTCCATGATCTCCTCTCTAGATTTCATTAATTTGTGAGAGCAGCTCACAGAACTCATAGAAACATTTTACTTATAAAATTACTAGTTTATAAAAGAATATAACTCAGGAACAGCCAAATGGAAGCAATGCAAAAGGCAAAGTATGGGGAAAGAGCAAGGAACTTCTATGCTCTCTGAGTGCCCCACTCTCTTAGCATCTTTCATGGTTCACCAACCCCAAAAACTATCAGAACGCAGTCCTTTTGGGATTTTATGGAGGCTTCATTACATAGCCATGATTGATTAAATCATCAACCACTGATTATTGTTTCGACCTCCAGGCCCTAATTCCTCCCCAAAAGGTGGAGTGGATGGGACTGAAAGTTTTAACTTTCTATTGACAATGGTAGTTCTCCTGGACACCAGCCCCCATTCTTAGGTGGGGTCCAAAAGTCATTTCATTAATAAAACAAAAGATACCTTTATCACTCTCAATATTTAAAAAAATTCCAAAGGTTTTATGAGCTCTATGCCAGTAATAAAAAGAAGGCCAGATATATGTTTACTATAACTCTCAATATCACACCAATAAAAAATTGAAGCTGTCTTTTAACTTTCAAATATGCAAATGCTTATCCATATATATATTTTAATCTGATGCTTACCAATATTAATAAATACATTATTTTACTTCTGAAATTTTAGTGCAATTCATGATAAAAAATGATTTATTATAGTGTTCTAATTATTTTTAAATTGCATAGAAGAATATTTTAAATTATTTATAATTCCATATCAAAACAACTACAATGGAGTCAAATTCCTTAACAACCTAATGTATAGGTTAATTAGTATTACTATTAAAATATGTGTGTGTGAATGTGAGTGATATTTATTGACATATTAAACATTTGTATATGTTAACAGCAAATATTATTGTCTATCACAATGTACCAGAAACTGTTTTATGTGTTCCAGATGCAGCAGTAAGTAAAACAGAAAATGTTCCTGCTTTCATGATGTTTATATCCCAGAGTGATAATGAGACAGCTATGTAAAAAGAAAAGGCAATGGCAGATGGTGACATGAGGGACATAAAATAAGTAATGAGAATGATTGTGGTAGGGGACACTATGGAAAGTTGGCTGAATATTGGAAGAATATAGTGGTATTTGAGCACAGAACTGAGAGATAGCTCTGTTAATATGTGAGGGTTGAGTATTCTAGAAAGAGAGGGAAGCAAGTGAAATGACCCTTAAAGCAGAAAAGCTTCCAGCCTGCTTTACGACCTGAAAAAAGTTTAGTATGGCTGTACATAGCAAGCAAGATATATAAAATGATCAAGGTAAGTCTGTTCAAGCCATTAGAACTCTTCATATAGTCTCTTGTAAGTCTTTTAAATAATTTGAAGTTTGTTCTAATTTGAATGGAAAACTATTGGAAAGTTTTTATGTGAAAAGTGGCAGAAACTGGAGAGTGATTTTTGGTGCAGTTTTGCTGGCAGAGGACCTTTGTCTCTAATGGCTGTGAAGTACAGTGAAGTATTTTTTTTGTTTGTTTTAAGAAAGAAAACTCTAAGCCATTTTATTTAATGATAGAAAAGATCTAATGAAAAATGATGTTGCAGAAGAGAGATGGTCAATTGTAATTCAGAAAAAAAAAATAATGTAATTTCATAGGACAAGTAGACATGTTGGCCTTAGAAAGGGAGTGTCAGGATTAAATCACTCATTGTAACAGAAAGAAATGTAGGGTAGATGAGTGTGGATGTGAGATTTTGTTGTAAAAGATGAAATGATAAAAGAACTTCTTGACAGTATTTTTATGAGGCAAGTGAAACATTAGATTCTCAATAATATTTCTTCGTAGGTTGATTCAATGACTCTCGTATATATTCCTTTAGTTGTACATTCACTGAGATTCTATGATTTCTAAGACAGACTTTCTTTTATGCTAAGAGGAAAATTTGCTCTAAACCATTCATTCTCAAATGCTAGTCAACAGTTAGATGCAGAATGAGAAAAATGAAAATACCCTCTCGTGATTTTTTTTATGAAAGAAAAATTTCAGTTTATTCAGGGGTTATGATGTTGGGAAAGAACAAACTTCCTTCTACCCTCAAGGTTCTTCTGGTTGTTCTAATAATCAAATAGACTTACGACAGATTAGTAAGAGAAAATAAACAAATTTAATACATGCATATGTATGAGAACTCCTTATACATGAGATAGTCAGAGATTGCATATACATGAGAGTTTCAGATATAGAAAGAAGGGTTAAAGAGTATAAGGCACCTTGAGCTAGGGATGAAGTAATGTGCCTTGGGGACTTCATTGCAGGATGATAAGAGCAGACCTTTAGTAAATACAAATTTGCCCTGCCCTATAGATAGTTCAATAGAAGTTTTCTCTGATAGTCTCTTATGGGCAAGACCCCTGATTCAAATTCTACTAGGTAGTTAAAGAGGGCAGAGCAGAAGTTTCTCTTGAGCCTGTGAGTAAGATTGCCTTTAGCTTAAAACTATGTGCATACCACTAAGGCACATCTTGGGGTGACTCGTTCTGGACAGCTACAATACTCTTTCTGCTATTTGTGCTAAAATGTCTTTTTCTTTATTAAATGATGAAATACAATGTGTTCTAATGTCATTAATTGGGAAGAGGTTAACAAAGCTGACATTCAAAGATGCCGGCAAAGTTATTTTTCTTTTTTTCTGAACATCAAAATGTTTTTGCCATAATTTTATTTAAATTGGAAAAAAATAAATATTTAATTTATATTAAATATTTATTTAATTATCTCTTTAATATATATTAAAGAGAAAACATTACTTCATGAGAGAACAAAAGAGTAAATGCTTCCCTGCCTAATTTCATTGCTTCCACTATAACTTGGTTTTTAAAGGGGCTTGTCAAGATTACTAATTTTTAAGTGTATTCCATGGAGAAATAGGAAAACTGGCACATTTTAGTTATCTTTTCTAACACAGGAATTTATCTTACCATCTAAAACTCATTGTTTTTCAATAACATGATTTGTTTGTGTCTCCATTTATTAAATCAAACAATGGATACATGTTATCTTGAAAAAAAACTTTTTATTTGCCTTTTCTAGGAAAAAAGCAGGATCAGGAAATACCCTGGAAAAATTAATATGTTCTATGGACAGTAGAACAGAAAACTCTCATTCAGACTCTTCTATTTATGCGTTACGAAACTCAAGGGAGTTTTGCCTGTATGTGTCAAAGCCAAAGGACATAGGAACAGGAGTTTGCAGCAAAGAAAGTAAAAGTTTATTTAAGTAAATGGTGCCAAGTTTGGAGATGCAGGTGAGCTAGCACTTGAAGATCTGGCTCCTTGATGGTTTATAGGGAATAGGTTATATGGGGCAAAATTAGTCATGGTAGCTAAAAGAGTTAGGGTCGTGGACAATACTGATTGGTCCAAGATAGGGTAGGAAGCAATTGATCATTGCATTAGTCCTGATGTCAATGATGGTTTCATTCTGTCTGTTTTCAAGGGTATGCTAGTAGTGTCCTTCCTCCTTTATGTGTCTAGAGCTGCAAGTTGTCATCTTTAGTTTGATCAAAACTGATTCTGTGCTCAACAGACCTAAGACTGATGTTGACCTAAGTATGGGCTTAATGATTAAGGGGGTTCAGTATGAAGAGGATAAGAAAAAGAAAAGCAAGTGAGCCCAAAGCCATTTTGAATCAAGTAGAAAGAGAAGAGAAAAAGTCATTTTAAACAAGGTGAAGATTTTTACAGTTACATATGTAAAGATTCTCATTAAGAAAAAAAGTATGTAGATCATTACGTATCTACTCATCTATCTATAATAGCTAGAAAACCAATGTGTACTATGTGTGTATATCTGTATGTGTAAAAGTGTCTCCCCCCTTTCTCTCTTTCTCTCTCTCTCTTTCTCTCTCTCTCTCTCTCTCTCTTTCTCTCTCTTTCTCTCTCTGTCTCTCAGTCATACTATGTGTCAAGCACCATTTAAGCACTTTGTAAACAGTTTTCCATATGTATAGATTGAAATTCCTAAGCCACAGTAATTTTGTAGTAATTATAATTTCTGAAATTTTAAATAAGCAAATAACAGTAGAAAAGGAATTATGCAAATTAGTTTTTATGTCTTCTTACTGCTTTTTTTTTTTAATACACAGTTTTAATAACCCCTTTTGGTTAGAGAACACAGATGAGATTACAATGTAATCTTTTTAATGATCTCCTACATCTAAGTCCTTTTCTCCTGCAATTACTCCCAAGAATGTTTAACAACTCATGAGCACTTCAAATCCAAACCATTTAAATAGTGTCACCTAAAATTTCATTATTGCTTCCTATTTCTGTGAAAAGCAAGTTGTGACCAATTGATTGGGCTCAAGATGTCAGATTTATTTTAATTAATAATGGTTAATATTTATTGAAAATTTATTACATCACAGGCCTTTTTTATCTATTATGTTAGTCAATTTTTATAAGAGAAGGTAATTAACATCATTATTTTGTTTAACTCAATGGAGAAACTTGCTTACAGAAGTTAAGTGACTGGTTGGAGGCACAGGGCTATAGCATATGATAGAGTCAGAAGTTGACCTTGTTCAATTGTTTCCTAAACCTTAAATTTATTTCAAGTGAAACAATTCTGTAGCTATATATGTAAAAATGATTCATGATATTTCAGAAGCAAATTCTCTATATTGTCTTCTTTTTTGGAAGTACCTGCTAAATAAATCTTTAGAAAAATATTGTGGTTAAAGATCTATGCTTTCTAAGCATTGTTAAAATATACACTTTCAATCATTTAAAGACTCAAAATCAACAATTTGAGATCAATAATACAATAACAATAAAAAAATTTTCTCCTTTTTTTATTTGAGGTTTCTGTTTTGTTTATAATACATGTTCATAAATATGTAAAATATAAATAAGATTCATATTTTTCCTACATAACAAAGAAAATCAGTTACCTCATTTTAAGGAGAATACATTTTTTATCTATACTTTAATTTTTACTTAAAAATTTTGACTCAGTATTGTATTCCAGACATATATATTTTAAGTTTGACTTTCAAAAATTATAATTAGATATTAAAGCTAAAATAAGTTATATTGCTACTAAAAAATCAGAAACTATGGTTACTTCTATATTTTTATTGCATGGAGCATTTATTCTAGCAATGATTCTATGATTTGATACTAACTAGATTTTATATTATTTTCTTGCCTTAACAGTGTTTCTTTCAAATTATTTTTTATTCTCAGTTTTTTTCTTTAAAAAAAAATAAACACTACCATAAATATCTATTACACAACTTGTTTTTGAGTTGTTTGTTTATACATTTTACATCTAATTTATAAGCCTTTTCTAGCACAGAAGTTAGGCACATGAAGAAATATTAAAAAAATGCCAGAATGGAAGTCAAAATATATGGACTCCAATCTTGTCTTAAATGTGCTGTGAAAATTAGATTATATTATCTCTGTTTCCATTTGCTGGTTTCCTCAATGGAAATAACTACCTGCACTACCTATATCAGGGTCGATGAAATGCAATTATATAAAAGACAATGATATGAGCATCCTGGCATTTGTAAAAACATTGGAAGCAGAAAATTGGAGGTATTATTGAGAGAACATTTTATATTTCTGAGATTTTCCACATGCTTGAATTGCTCGTTAAGAATTCTACTGCAACTACAGGTAGTAAATTCCTGCTCATCTTACTCTTCCTTCACAGTGCTTTTCTCTTCAATTAAAGAAAATATTTTAGAAACTACACATTTTCTCTTCATGCTCTTACTCAAAATTTATTTTTTTAAATGTAGTGTACACATTTTAAGTTTTTATGATATGCGATTTTAGAAATTTATAGATTCTCGTGATTTTAGAATAAATATTATAAATTGCAGTAGTACTTTATTTGAACAAAGATACTATTTCTTTTAAGAAATAATGGTGTCAGGAGGTGGGGGAGGGGAATTGTAGGAGGGTGATTAAAAGGTACAAACTTCTAGTTATCAGATAAATAAGCACCAGAGATATAATGCACAATATCACTACAGTTAATACTGCTGGGTGATGTATAGGAAGGTTGTTAAGAGGGTGAATACAAACAGTTTCCATCACAAGAAAAAAAATGTTTTCCCTTTATTCTTTTCTTTTCTTTTGACTATATTTTTATGAGATGTTGAATGTTAGCTGAACCTATTATAGTAATCGTTTCACAATATGTGTGAATCAAACTATCATGTCTTATGCTTTAAACTTATACAGTGATGCATGTCAATTATTTTGCAATAAAACTGGGAAAAAGAAATAGTGTAGTTATTTATAATGCAGAAACTTTTTCTTCTCCTCTTAAGAAAGAAGAGAGGTAGATAGATATTCATGATTAGATTTCTCATGCATTATGATGTAGATAATTTTTGTAGTTAGGAATGGGTGTGCACTAATCTGAAAAGTGAAGTCACCTAATAAAAAATAAATTAATAATAGTTTTTTTTTTTTACCACCTTTATCAAGTGTTTAAGATACTTGCATAAGGTATAGAATTAACGCTGTTTGCATGAGGCAGCATGTTTTTGTTACTGTTATTTGTTTTGGTTTGGTTTGGTTTGGTAAATAAATACTTCACTTTAATAAAGAGTCTTTTTTAATAAATTACATTTAATCTATTTCCCTCCAATGTTACTGAAGAGGTTCTATGTATAAGGGACTGATTTAGGTGATTGGGATACATCAGTGAAGAAAATAGACAATGATTCTTACTTCTGTGGAGTTTGCACTCTAGCCAAGGGAAATGGACAATGCAAATAAACATAAAATATGTACTGGAATCTGACAAGGCACTGGGATAAGAAGGTTAGGATTTAAATTTTGATATAAGCGTAGGACTCATTAAACTGTGAAATAGTAGTTAATAGATAAATTCCTCCATATGCAGCCAATGGGACTTATGGGTGTTCACAAGAGGGAATATTTTAGGGCTACATCTCTAAGTACAGACATTGTTTTCACTCTCATTTCATTGACTGAAAGTGAATTACAAGATGACTTTAACAAAGAAGACAGGGAAGCTACTCCGTACCACCAGAAAAGAAGAAAAGAGTTGGGTAATCAATCAGGTTGCACTCCTTAAAATGACTATTATTTCATATTCTCCTCTTTCTCACTTTACTCCATTGTTCTTTATAACATATGTGTATATATAATATATATTCTCCTAACATATAATATTTGTTTCAAAAATAATGTCTCTCTTTTTATAACTACCCTTTAAATCCTGTTCTAGAAAGTTTAATATTGGGGGGGGGGGGCGTAATTATCTGCTTAACTTGTTTGAATACACACAGATCTTCCTAACATTTATGTGTTTATTATCTATCTCCTTCACTAAGCCAAAAATTATATGAGTACAGACTTCTTTCTTTTTATTATTGCATTCCAACACAAAGATGTATTTGTATCACCTAATAGATGCTTAATAAAGATGTTTTAGATGACTGAATAAATAGAGTATGTACATATTTCTACAATGGCACTTATATTATTCTGATTATATTTTCATTTCAATCACTCTCGCTGTTTCTTGAAGGGAAAAAAACAGCATATTTCCTGGTATGTAAAAGATCGATGAAAAATTTTGAATGAAGAAATGAAGGAATACACAAACAAATAGATGACAAAAGTAGTGCTGGGAAAGTTTGAATAAATTTTTAATCATATCATGGAAATCATACCCTTAACTCAAGTTGGTCTCATTCAAAACTTATCTTGTTTTCTCCATCAGATTGTTTCTGAGTTCTTAAATTCTTGTTATTTTTGTGTTGCTTAATTCAATAAAGTTTTGTTCTTAGTGCAGTAAGCACAATTTGACATCCTTACTTTATTCTTATAAACCCAATCAATCAGTATATGTTATTAAGTGTGTGTGTGACATACTAAGCTAGGTTTTACTACATTAAATTAGGATTTTAATAAAACTAGAATATCATTATCTTCGAAAAGACAATACATACACCTGTGTACACCAATGAGTCATTATTTCTAGAGAACAACGAAATGTGCTATATTTTACAACATTCAGTGATATGCTAGCATTTTTTAGCTAGTCCCATTAATTTCTTTTCTGATAAGGTATTCCATCTTCACTTATTTTACTAGAATATTTTAAATTATTGAGAACATACCTCTACTCACTTGTAATATAATTAGAATAGGTATATTTGATTAACACTATCCTGAATTGAATTTTCTGAAGAATTGGAATATTGCCTATGGCTTGATTTTTATCCCTAGCTTATGTCATTTTGCCCTTCACTTCACTTTCAGTATCATCTTATTTCTCTAAGTTATGAAATGCTGTGACCTTTTATTAAAATAGAAAAAAAATAAATCATTCAAAATGAAATAGAGAACCACAATTTGTTAAATTTAATACCAAGAGAGCATCTATGACTCATTCAAGACATAACAAATTTAAATTGCCCTAAGAATAAGAGCCATACATTGTATAATGCATAATACTAATGGTGAGGGTATGATTGTGACTGGCTTACAGAATTAATTTAGAGTACATTCAGTGCAGGTGATTGGGAGTGATATTAAGCCTAAGAAAAATTAGCCCTTAAAGATCTAGTCTTATTTTTTTTAAGAGAAATTAAATTTTACCTGAAAAATAACCAAAGCAACAGACAATATAAGTAGTCACCTTTTATAATATGTTTGAAAGGTAAATTTCAAAAAAGTAAATGTCACTCTCTTTATACCTCACCTGTAAATCCTGCTTTGATAAGTTTAATATTTCAGTATACATATTTTAACTTGTTGAAATCCCTGACTTAGGGGTGCAACTATTATTATCAAATTTTAAATTCTATTTTGCTCTTAGCTAATTGGCTAGAGTTTCTTTATTGTAATCTGTATTTATTATTTTTTTATCATTGCATAATCAAATTTGCTGTAAAAGAATAGACAAAAATTAATTAAAACAGAAAAATTATGCTCTTAGATCTTAGTGTATATGAAAGGTTTTGCATTTTTAATAACATATCCTTAATAATGCACAAAATAGCAAATGTCAATAGCAACAAAAAGGTATACCACGAAGGGGAAAAAAAGCAATTTACTAGACTAGATAAATATATAATATAATATATGTTTTTTTTTCACTATATGTCTTACAGCTATCTGCTAAGGATAATTACACTTAATAGTACTATTTTCTTACATTTGATTAAAGTTACTGTATATTCATCTTCATGGCAGTACAATATTATTATAAATCCTTTATAAAATTTGTTTTGAGTACAGGCTTAATAGGTAATTAATTAGGATAGTTCCAATGCTTAAATTCCATGATCTGCACTTGTAATAGTTGCATTATCTGAGTTTAGGTTATTTTCTGAAGAATTCTAAGGAACATTTCATTCCAATCTGACTTGATTATTTGCTTTATTCAGAGAGAGTCTAAACTAGTTATCAACTCAGTGGACCTCTAAACTTTTTTGTAGCAGTTTGAAACTTAGACCTCAAATAGACAATAAAATATAATAAAACATTTATTTTCCTAGGCTGTCTGTTATTTATTTCCAGTGTAAGAAATAACTTCTTGGTAATACCTCTTAAAGTAAAAATTCTAAGAACTGGAATTGAAAAATCTGGATCAAAGTCTTATTTATTATATCATGTTGGATAAAGCTTAGCTTATCTATTCCTCAAATAAGCATATAATATTGCTCTTATCTAAATTCTGGAGTAGTTTTGAGGTTTAAAATAAGACACTATGTGGGAAAAATGCTTTATATTTCTAAAATTTCAAAATTGAACCATTATTGGTTCTGTTGGTAGTGTGATGGTAGTTAGAGATGAGTAAGTAATTGGGGTTAGATTAGGTCATGAGGCTGTTTTTCATGATGGGATTAGTGAATTTATAAGAAGAGTAAGAAAAAGAGACATCGCTTTCTCTTTGTCTTGAGAGTACCTAGCAAGATAACTTGATCTTCACAAGATGGAGAGAGAATGATCTCTCTTTTGGAAACTTGACTTCTGGCTTCCAAAATTGTGAGAAATAAATTGTTGTTTAAGCCACCCAACCTATGGTATTTTGTTATAGTTTTGTTATAATATAGTATTTTGCTGTTATAATAGCAAATTAGTATGTGTTATCATATTCTAATATGTAGAATTGCTGACAGTAAACTGTGCTGTTCGATTTGTGTCAGCTGAAACCAAACAGCTTTAAGAGAGAAAACTAGGATACTTTTTGAGTGAAGTGGGAGAGCAGGCATGAGTATGGTAAGTGGCTATCAGACAATATCATTGAAATGGTTGACAAAATTCAGGTTGTTACATCTAAAAAAAAATAGTTGGGGGTAAATACTGTCTTTCATTTTTAGGCATATAATCCCTAAGATCTGAGCTATTGTTGCCACATTATTTCATTCACGAAATTTTACCTTAAGATAATGTTACACATTTTTTCCAACATATATATGTTTCTCATTATAATCCTCTCCATGTTAAACTTTACTAGTTTAGATTGACATTAATATTATAATTATTATCAATATACAAGTGCTGTTACTATATACATATAGTTCATTTAAATAAATGCATATTATGAATAAATTATTAATTTGAAATGTATTTTAATTAAATGGATGGGTTTTCCTTCAATTAGTTTATATATCATAATAAAATACTTCACTATTAATTATTTTACTATATTTTGTTTTAGTTTTATAAATGTGAGTCCTAAGAAGGTTTATCTACATGGAAAATGCAATTGAAAGTTGAGGAATTTTGTTATACTAATGTAACTCAATTATCTTGGTTATCGAATTATGTGACAAAAATCACATGGTGTTCTATCATTAAAAATTATTTTGAATGATTTACTAGATGATAATTTAATACTCTTCTTCAATTTTTGAAAGCAAAGAGTTGGAAAACTGATTTACAAAGTGATTTGTTACTTATTAGCGTCATTCACTTTCTCACTACTGGTACCAATATTTCAAATTGTTATTTTTTGGCATCCTGAGAGTTTTACACCCTTGGGCAATGTATCCTATTAATATTAGGGAATGTGTGAGAAATATACCTTCTTTTTTAGTATATGGGAGATGGAGATTTGTGAAAGTGAAATGGGAAAAGACAAAAATCAGATGTTTTCCCAGGAGAATTAGCTTTAGGAAAGGGGAACAGCAGAGTGGATATCTCAAAATCAATTCCTTTAAGCTTGTTCACTGAAGTTTTCAAAGCATGTAAGACGCTGGTTGTTGCTGCTCAATTTGAGAAAAATTGTATGTGGAAAAGCTGAATAAAAATAAATAAATAAATAAATAACTCTGAGTTTGGTAGAATTATCTTCATTTTATCCAAGAATAAAATTAATTGAAATTGAGAGTTCATCATGTTTAAAGATTTAGACGGACTGTCCTGAAGTGGTTTGCCATTATTATACCAAACATATTTGATCACATATAACTGATGGTTCACCTGAGATCTCATGAAAGAGACCTATGTATCCTGAAAGTTATTCACATGGATTTAATTCCAGTTGATTAAGAGTTTGTTTTATAATCATGGTAATTATTTATGTAGTTTCTTCATGTTTTCTTCAAAAACATGTTGGAAGAAATACAAACTAAACCATGATATGACTGTTGACTTCTATTCTTTATCTATAGTGATTTTTTTGCCTATGTTACATATGGTGCACATATATAGGAGTAAATGAAGATATAGATATGTATTTTTGCAGGTAAATAGACACATAGATACATCATTTTTTTAACTTTTAGTGTCAGATTTTTATAATAAAAGGCAAACTGATGGTTTATGCCCTATATCAGAAATTAGTGAGATGGGAGGTGAAGATACAATGATACATGATTTTAATACTGATTTTTATTTTGGATTAATTAAGTTGTATGTATATCCAACATATTAAATAATAGTAACTACAGCTCTAACTGTCTGAAATCATGGTAGAGATTATAGGAAATATTGCATTTCTGAGGAGAGCAACAAAAAGATAATTTTCTTAATGTAGAATTAAAAAATAAAAGATAAATCTCTTAATACATACTTTAGTTTATCATTCTGTTTATTAGACTGGGAACTTCTTGAGATCCAAGTGATTTAAAAAATTTTATTGCACACATATACTCAGGAAGTGGCTTTTGAATAAATATATACTGAATATAATTACTCATTTCTTTGTGTTATACAGTACCATGAGATATGATTTTAACTATATGTTGATTTTATTCAGTTAATTTTTTTCAGTTAAATTTGACATTTCTCACAAAGCTGAATGTTTATTCAGAAAATAAATATGATTTAAGTATTTCATTTTGAAGCTTATATCAACTCAGATATACATGTAAATTTTCAGATGCCAATATGTTAAATACATAATAACAACCTGTACTGCATTACATTAGTTCTTTGCTTTACAGGAAAACAAAACAAAACAAAACAAAACATTTTTTACTTCCACTTCAACTGTATCTTTCTTTCTCCTAAAAAAAAATAAAATTCCCTTTCTCATAATGGTGGATGTATTTCAGGAATATATTAAAATTGGTTCAGGATTTTAGTAATGAGTTTATGGTAATGAAGTTTTAGAACTCAGCTATTGTGTATATGTCTGTTTGCATGTATAGCAAGTAGTTATATGATAAAGCTTCCTATGAAATATTTAAAATTGATAATCAGGATCTGCTATTAAAAAAACAAAATTCAAAAATAATAGGCAAATTTTATTTATTTTTGTGTTAATATAGTCTAAATGTAAGTAGTCTAAATAAACTCAAGGATACAGTGGCTCTACAATCAACCAGAATTCAGGCTCCTTTTTCTTATCGCCTTAGCATTTGAAAATTTCAAACATAAGAGGTCTATCTCATGGTCCTAGATGGCTCTCTAAGTTCTAGGTATAACTTCCACATTCCAATTAGGAAGGACAAATATCTAAATAAATGTGTAGCTCCCCCTTTTAAAAATATTTTCTGTAGAAAACACTTTCACTTATATCTCACTCAACAGAAAATGGTTAGTTACACTTGACTGCAGGGAGATTTGGAAATATAGTTTTTGTTCCATATATTCCTGTGCTTAGCTAAAATGTGAAGATTTTTTAGAAGAGTATGTAACTAAAAAACTAGGAATTTATGTTACATATACAAAACAGTCAAGTGATTGAAATATGAAAAATGTAAATATTTCGTATGGATTATGATTAAAATTTATATCTGTCATATGTACACATATTTATCCTGACTGGTAAATTGCTATTGAGGATGATAAAAGAGCATTTTTAAGAGATTGAATATATATATTCGACTCATAGTACCACCTGTTCCACTTTTATTGAAATATAAAACAGGTTTTATAAATATTGGAAAATATGCATATTTGGCTTAATAGCCCTTGACTAAGCAGAAGTTTTTATAAAAAAATCAAGTTTAGGTACTTCTTGAAAAAACACAATAATCCATGCCATTAATAAATTATATAAGAGAAAAAAAAATCTGGCTATGCATTTTATCTATTACCTGTATAAATATAAATATATATATGTGTGTATATTATGTATATATGTATATATATATATACATAATATATATGTGTATATATATATATGCATTAGATCTATGTTTATACTCCTAGTGAAAGTGTACAAAGAGGTTGCTTAGAATAAATTTTTATTTAAGAGTAGAAGTGAACCATTATACAGTCTATTTTATAAATATACATTAGATCAAGTTGATTGATAGTACTGTTAAAGTCACCAATATCATTATTACAAATTTTCTGCCTGTTTGATCTGTAGATTACTAAAAGATGGGTGTTGAAATGTCTGACTATAATTGTTGATTCAGCTATTTCCATTTTAATTCTATTAGTTCTGTCTCACATGTTTTGATACTTTGTTATTATTAGTTGCATACAAGTTTAGGACTATTATGTATTCTTGGTGATTTGACCCATTTATTGTTAATGACTCTCTTTGTCCCTGATTATCTTTTTGGTTCTGGAGTCTACTTTTTCAGAAATTAATATTAACTATGTCAGATTTCTTTTGATTAGTATTTGCATGTTTTACCATCATTCATCTCTACTTTTGTCTGAGTCATTATATATAAAGTGACTTTTTTATAATCAGCATATATTTAACTCTGTTTTTGTATATCATCTGAGAATATTTTTTAACTGGCATGTTTAGAACAATTATATTTAAAGTGGTCTTTATATAGTTTCATTAAAATATACTATTTTACTGTTTTTCTTTATTACATTTATTCTTTGTATTCCCCCCACAGACACTTTTGTCCTGCCTTTTCTATTGTATTATTGTTCATAATTTAAAAAAATATGTTTTAATATTGCCTGTATTATTTTTCTAGGACTGCCATAACAAATTACCACAAACTGCATGGCTTATAACAGAAATTTCTATTCTTTCATCTCTAGAACCTGGAAGTCAAATGTTTGGCTGAGTCATACTTTCCCAGAGTTTCTACATGAAGGTCCTTCCTTGTTCTTTCTAACTTCTGGGGATTGCTGGCAATTATTGACATTCTTTTGCTTCTATTTTCATAACTCCAGTCTCTAACTTTGTCTTTACATGGCACTTTTCCCTGTGTGTCTGTGTTCTAATTTTCCTTTTTTTTTCATTCATAAAAACACCAGTAATATTGGATTTAGGGCTCATCTTAATCTAATATAACCTCATCTTAACTTGATTATGTCTATAAAGAATATACTTCCAAATAAGGTTACATTCATAGGTTCTGGTGGAACATAAATTTTGGAGGGAACGCTATTCAATTCAGTATGTCACTCTACGGTTTATAGTATACAGTTTTAAAAATAATGTAAGATTACCTTAAATAACGTTATACAGGCATAACTCACTTTATTGTAATACTCACTTTATTGCGGTAGCCTACAACCAAACCCATAATATTTTTGAGATATGCTTGCATCAGTCCATTTGTAGTAAAGGTTCTTATAATGAAATATTTTCCCTTTCTCTTTTTATCATCATGCATTCCTTTGTGACACTTTTTCTTTCTTTATGTAAATCCTATTTCTGACCTATATTATTTTTCTTCTGCCTGAAGAACATTTATCTGCATGTCTTATAGGAGATCTGCTGATAATGAAACAATTAATTCCCTCAGTTTTTATTTGCTTAAGACAGTCTTTATTTCTTTTTATTTCTGAAGAAGATTTTTCCCAGATATAAAATTTTTATTGTGGGATTTTAAATATTTCACTCCACTGTCTTCCCACTTGGATGGCTTCTGACTTGAAGTCGTCTGAAATTCTTATTTTTATTCCTCTGTAGTTAAACTTTCCTTATCTCTTTCTCTAAGTGACTTCAAGATTCTCTCTTTGTTTGAGTATGATATGCCCAGGTCTGGGTTTCTTTGGCATTTATTTTATTTAGCGTACTTAAAACTTTTTGTGTTTTGATGTTTGTTAATATTTTAGAAAAATTTTAAGCCATTATTTCTTTAAATATTTTGTTGGCCTGTTCATTTTTCTTCTCTTTTGATATTCCACTTATATATATCTTACTCTGTTCTACGTTATCCTACAGTTTTTTAATATTCTCTTCTGTCCTTCCTCTGTTTTTTTTTTAAATTCTTTTTTCTCTTCCATCTTAGTGTAAGTTATTTCCATTGACTTACATTCAACTTAAAGTGATTATTTTCCTCACTGTGTTGAGTTGATTAATGAGTCATTTCAAGGTATTCTTCATTTATTTTTATTATGTTTTTGACTTCTAGTATTTTCTTTTGATTCTTTCGGAAGGTTTTTATGTCTGCTGAAATTGTCCATCTAGTTTTTTGTGTTGTGTGTCACTTCTGTTAGAAATTTAACATAATAATCATATTTAACCTAAATTCTCTAGCCATTTCAACATGTGTATCCTATCTGATTCTGGTTGGGTTAAGTGTTTTATCTCTTCACATTGTTTTTTATTGCCTGTCCATGCCTTGGGTATTTCTTTCATTGGAAACCAGATGCATTGAGGATAATGAGGCCAACAGTACTTTAGCATAAGGAATTATGCTTATTTGTTTGAGAATTGAGCTATGTTTGATATTTGTTGTAGTTATAAAGAAGAGTGGCTTAAAATACCTCTACCAACCTTCTTTATCTTCTTAGCTGAGGTTTCTCTATGTGCTGCTCTTCAGAGTTTCTTACAAATCTCTCCACTGTAATCCTGTTATTATTACTAGATTTTATTAATATTTCAGTAAGGTATGAGGGAGGATGTTCTCTTATCATTGAGTTAGATCACAATCTTTAGTGCACAATGGACTAAAGTATTCACAGAGCACTTGGGAGTGCAGCCTTCAAAAGTTTTCTGGTCCTCCTTTAAGGTTGAGCTTTTTTTCTCCTTACTCTTTAGGCTCTTCTCATGCTGCAGTGATTATGCTCCAGTATCCTCAGTTTATGTTCTTGAAGCCTTCTCTTTTGTATATCGATGCTCTTTTTTCTTTCTGTTTAAGACAATATTGGAAAAGGGCAGAGTAAAATTCTTTTTCCATAGTTAGAATGGAAAAACACTGGTGTCCTCTGGCAATGTCTGAACCATAGAGACATTCAATGTTTGGTCCATAAAGAAGAGAATGGTCTGTCCAGTCTTTACAATGATACTCTTCTTTTTCACTTTGGCAGGGCCTGGATATAAGGGAGGGGCAGCTTTCTTCATCTTCTTCCCATCCTCAGTGTGAGGGCTTAGGAGAATTCCTAAAGGGAAACCTTCAGAACTGTGCCTGCTACTTTGTGAATGAATACAGCCACCAGAGGCTTTTTACTCCAATGCTAGCTCATACATGTCCTTTAGCAATTCGTCAAAATTCGTAGTTTAATGTTCCCATTGGCTTAAATGACTTTTACCTGCTTTTTTCAAGATAAGCAATTATTCAGATCTTGTATTTCCCTGGAGGTATCTATCTGACACTCCAGATTTCAGGATGGTGTCTTCTTTCTGATCTCACTACTCTAATAAGTCCAAAGAAAGTTTTTTCTTTTCTGTTTGTTCACCTTTTAAGTATGGGAATGATGATGTCCAAGCTCTTTACTCTTCTGAACTAAAACCAGAGTCCTTATTGTAGACAAATAACAACAACAATAAAAATGATGATGTAATTGGGCATTATCATGAAAAAGGGATGATTACATCATATAATTGTAACAACTTTTCATTCTAGTTAGTAGAATAAGGGATGGTTTTATTATTTTCTTTTTACTTTCTACTTCTCTATTTTTTCTTAATTTTCTGACAAACATGATTCATTTGTATAATTCATATGTACATTTTAATTATATACAGAGCATTAGGTATATACTTAATTTCAAAATAATAAAAAATATAGTATAAAATCAAATATTTAAATAATAAAAAAGAAAAACAGAAACATTCAAAGTATTAATATAAATAACCTAGTCAATGGAATTGAAATTCACATTTGTTTCTAAATTTCCAGACAGCAAGAAAACTAAATGGGATAAACATGATCAATTACCTACTGTTTTTCAGTACATCTTCAGAGAAATAAAATCTTCTTAATGCTAAATTACACATTTCTCAGTTAAAAAATATTTTTAAGAGAAACAGTAAAATGGATTATATCCTCAAAAACATGCTACAATAAATTGCAGTTCTATTAATTCTTAAAACCTTATAGAAAAATGAAAATCCAACTGAATGATTTTCATAGTCACAGATAATTAAGACAGTTTTGTAAGAAATAAACTATTCTTTTCAAGTGTACATAATCCTTATTATTCATTCTGATCTTAGAATAAGATTTATAAAATTTGTAGAAAGAGATGTTGCATATGAATACTATGGTAGCCTAATTCTAAAATAACTCCCAGTAATCTCCTACTTCTGGTGTTCATAGCATTGTGTAATCTTTTTCCACATTTTATCTAGTTTGGTCTGTATATAAAATATGGCAAAAGTGCTGGTGTATGGCTTCCAATGCTAGTATACAAAAGGCATTGTAACTCTCCCTATTCTATCTTTCTCTTGGAGATTTTGCTCTGGGAAACCTATTGTCAACTCATTAGGACACTAAAATATCTCTATGGAAAGACCCATATAGCAAGGAACTAGCAGGGACTCTTACCAACAACCATTAGAAGAGGATCTTTTAGACCCAAATAAGATTTCAGATGACTGCAGTTGCAGTCTACATCTTGACAAGAATTTCATTATAATCTATGACTCAGAACCAGACAACTAAACTCTTACCAAGTTTTAGTTCCACAAAATCAGTATTGTTTTACACTACTTTTGTTTTGTTACACAACAATAAATAACTAAGTCATATACCGATTTTTATCAAGTCTTTCCAAGATTTCATTTGTCTTATTTAGATTTGGAACAGGAATTGGTGAGAAGTACATAATTGTACTTCTGAAAAACTGGGTTTTATTATTGAGTTTATTTTTCAACATTGGTTGAATGTAGCATATTCAGCTTTCGTGATAAGATCTTATTAAAAACTTAGGATATCATTAAGCCTTGATGGAATTAGAGATCATTCAAACAAATACACAAATTTGAGTTATATTCATTAATTCAATAAATATTTAAATCATATTTAATTTTAAAATAATAAATATTACATTTAAATAAATATGTATAGCCTGCTGTCTCCCAAGCCAGGGGCCAGCATAAAGACTTAAACTCTTCTTTTGTGTGGAATAATTCTGCTTCTAATTTACCCTACAAGCAGTTTTTCAGTTGAATAATCGGAGGCTTACACCAAAAATATGGACAGTGAAATGTTTGGAAGTATTCGATGGTCTTTAAAACATTCAGGAAAAACATCAATACAATTCTCATAGATTATCTAATTTTGAGGAACTAGTTTTTTTTTTTTTTAGTGTACTTGCCAGATTATGAGCAAACTATTTTTGTAGGTAGCTGAATATATTGGCTTGTTATTTGAAGTAATTTGTTATTAACCTACAGATTTTAGTTAACTACCTATCAAAACCAGTGATTTTGGTTTAAGAATAATTATTATTGAGTCCCTTTTTTGGGTTATGTGCTCTATATAAAAACAAAAATGTGAAAAGATGAGAAGGAAAAGAATATTGGCTTGGAGATTTTAATGAATAAAAATTTGATATGTTTTCACTCTTAAAGCTAATTTATTCAATGAAAGTGTGTAGTAGTCATTTATGATAGCCCCTACTATGTTCAGGTAGAAACTAATACAAACTTGACAATAATAGTTCATTATTTGTTTCAAAAATGCAAACTCACATTTTAAAAATTTAAACACTAAAATTTTAGATACAATTTACTGTTCTATCATTGTGAACATGCACTTGTATTCACATACATTTCTGTTCCATCACCAATGTGATCTTCTCTCTGTCAAGCTCTAATGTCTGGAGCTAACTAAAAATTATTCATAATTAGTCTGTCAAATCTGCCCTATTTCCCCCAATAGACATTAGTGAATGAAAAAAGGAAGAGCATCAATGCAGAAAGAACTCAAAAGCACTTCAGTAATTTGCTATTATTGGGGCATAAAGTGTTTCAGATAAGCTAATTTTCTGATTATGAAAAATTGACTTGTTTTCACTAAAAGGTTTACCATGAGTTTTTCTTTTTTGAGGAAACAGGGCATGCCTATGTTTTAGTGTATTATAAAATTGGAATGTCACTTTTGTTGCATATTTCCTGTGAAGTATTTTTTAAGTAAGATAAAATTTCTCTGAAAAAATTTAATATATTTTAATCTCTTTAATATTAAATATCAAATTTAAACAGTTTGAGTTTTTTATAAGCTATTCCCAACAATTTGTATATTTTTTTCTTTTGAGGCAGCAACAATTGTCATTTTCTATAAAATTCTTGAAGTATTCTTAAATTCATGGAAATAAAGCATAAATTTTGTACATCCTATTAAAACATTATATTGTGGTTGCATAACTAATTTTTTTAACTCACTTTCTACAATACTATTAACTTTATATATCCCAAAGATCACCATAAAAGCCTATTTTTCTAGCAAAGCCTAGATTATTAGACTATTCCTGAAGTAAGGGAGAATACAACCTTGACGGAATCTTTCCTGTGTGTCAGTAAGTAGAGTTCAAGAAAAAAATTTTTTTTATTTATATATGTATATACTTATACATGTATATATAAATGTATTTATATTTAAGAATTTATATATTTATACATTTATATGTATATTTATATAGTACACATACATATGTAAAATGTATGTGTATAAATGTGTATACATATATATGCATATATATACAAAGAGAGAGAGAATTTAAAAGTGGGCTCACCAATTTAGGGAGAGTCTTCGAAGAAACTTACTGAAAATTAGTTTGCTTTGTGACATAGTAGCTTAATAACAGTGAATACTATGATGTCATCAAGAGTAAACTATCAGGAAAAAATTTCTGAACTAAAGAATAAAGTTATATACTAAATTATAGTCTTATTGTCCTATGGAGAAATATACTGGAATAAACAGTTGCATTATCACATTTATTGTAACTTTTTGCTATCTATCTTATAAAAAATATCCAGATATATATTTTTTTCTTAAAACTTTTATCAACATTTTTTTACTGGATTTTTATAGTGGAACTGATTTCTAAAATAAAACTATTGTAGAAAAAAGTTTTGGGATTGTTTTTATATACATTTCCTTCATAGTCATGCCTATGTTTTAGTGTGTTATATAATTGGAATGCCATTTTTGTTGCATATTCCCTATGAAATATTTTTTTAAGTTAGATAAAATTTCTCTGAAAACAATTATAACATATTTTAATCCCTTTAATATTAAATATCAAATTTAAGACAGTTTGAGTTTTTTATAAGCTATTTACAACAATTGTAATAGAAAGCAATAGTTTGTAACAAGTAACTACAAACAGAAAAAAATCAACATTCATTTCATTTTTTAGTCAAAAACCACAATTAGAATTAGATCTTTGTAGATCTTCAATTCCCACTCTCTTAACTTTATCTCTTTTCTAAATTAAGTCTAATTGCTTTTTAAGAATTTAGGCAGGATTACCATAATATTTCCAAAAATGATTATTATATCAAATCCAAAATGTGTTTCATCAAGATGGTTCATTTTAAATATATAGATGAAATTGAAGTAAAAATTGTAAACTGAATTTTTGCAAAGAATGTCATTATTGAAAAGCATAGATAAAATATTAAAAAGTATTCTAAATTTTTGGCTAAAATTTTTATTTTTACCTTTTTTCTATACCAAACACAGTAGTAACACTATCATAAGCTTAACCTTAACAAATTTTTGTGGCAATTTCAAAAACTGTGTTCTCGTTTTCATTCTTCATGTAAGTCATGCTTATCATAGTGTTGCTACGATACTTATTTTTTGTTTTCTTACCTAATTTCAATAACTATTTTTTTCTTTTAATAGTTCAAAAATGTACAAAATAAACATTAGTTGTTCAACAGGATTTTTATTATTGATATCTTATGAAATGAGCAATAGTACATTTACAATTTTATGTATAACTTTTTTCAGTCTATATCTAATAAATTAGTAATACCATTTTGACTTATTGTATTATTTATTTTTGTACCCATTCTATGTGTTTAATCATTCTAGCATCAAATTTCAAAATCATTTTTATTAAACCTAGTCTTTAAAGTTTTTCTATGAATATATTTTTCTTCTTGTAGAACTAAAATGTAAACATAAAAAAGTATATTATTTTTTTAAAAAGTTATAATTATAATGTCCATTGGTGTTGTCTTGTTTTTCTTGAATTCAGTGAACGTTTGGAGTTTATTTATATCAGCATTTTTTTAATCATAAAATTGCATGTACTTATTTTTGTGCAAGCAACATTTTATGATCTACAATTAAATCTTTCTTTTATAAAAAATCTGTAGTTGCAGAAATTTTATCTGACTTGTTTAATTGAGAACTTGATCAGAATAATTTTCTTGTTAATTTTCATCATTTTTATTAGTAATTAAATCTTAATTAAATTAAGACAAACATCCTGATTGCAAATTTTTTGTGGGTAATGTTGAACAGAAAGAAATTTGTTCACTTTCATTATCTCCAGTTGTTAAGTATTTAACTAGACTGCTTTTTTGAAGATCTTATTTTTATTTTTTAATTAAAATCAATTACTATTTTTTATTTCTAATGTGATTTTGACTTATGTCAATCTGAATAATAATCTAAATAATGTAAAAAATAAAAACTAATTGCATTTGAAGTATATAATATTTAAATATCTAATCATCACAAATAAAGTGTAAAAATTAAAAAGTAAAATATTTTATACATTTCCAAAGAAAGTTATTTCTTTTCTAACATGTTAAAAATTTCTAAGACATTCAAATTTATTCAAATAATTATTAAATATTAAAATTAAAATTAAAACATAAAATAATCAGAAAATTATAATTTATTTAATTAAAAAATTTAACCAAAATGTATTATCTTTATAAAATAAAATTATTAGCTAAATCTACCAGTTAATTTCACATTATGATTTAAATATTGATATGCTCTTTCTACATTATATGTAGATTTATTCAAATTTAAAGAAATAACAATTATTTTTAGAAAATGTTTATCAGGTTCTATGTTCATCTAATGTTAGTGCTGTGCTAATTTATAAGTACCTCTGTAATTATAAATTGGAACAAAAAGTGAGGCAAGAAAATAGACAGTACTACTGTGAAATGATTCTTTTTTGTTCAAAAATTCATATACTATTATCTATCTGAAAGAAAGAATTTGATAACTCACCTATACTCAAATGCTTGTGCTGGTATGTTCTACTTATCCTTTAAAGCAATGCCACTTCCAACACTGGTGTGGAATAGCCCTTAAATCTTCTCTGAGTTGCTTTTGGCTCTAGGACTAGTTAAAGAAAGAAAACAACCCTTTCCTCAGAGCTCAAACAGTGTTAACCATGAGAGTTAGTGTCTAGGGTTAGGGGTGTACAGTGTCAGTGCTGAGAAATAGATCTGCAGTGATAGAAAGCAACATTGTTTTTATAAATATTTTTGCATTAACCAATGTGGAAATTTGTAAGACTCTTGTTTGAATTTAAAAAATGTCCTTAGGCTAAAATTTCATTTAAATTTCAGTGATATGCATTTTTATGAATAAATTTTCTAGAATATTTAATTTATAATTTTTGGTTAAGAAATTGTCCATTCTTTGTTGAGTCAAATTATAAATAAATCAGTCAAAATAAATAAATATAATAAAATGAGATATATTGCGGTAGAGAGGCTATGTACTATAATAAAAAGTGTGTGCCCTCAAATTACATTTTTCTGAGTTTAAATTATGGTTTTAGTATTTCAGAGCGGTTCTGTATTTATCCCTTCAATTAGACAGCCAGGACAAGTTTAACTTCGATAGGTGTCACTGGGTTCCTCTTTTCTGCTTTCCTTTTCTCTTCTTCCTCTCAAGGACCTGGATTTCCTGGATTAGTGACCTCTTCTTTTCTTCCCCTAGGGATCCTTTTCTTCATCTTAGCTTCTGGTTCAAGTTTACAGACAATAGGTTGCAATTATCTTTTTCTTCAAGAAATATAGAGTATAGGAGGGAGAGATGTAGAAAAAAAACTTTTTTGGTCCAGCGCCAAAGTAAAACAAATCTTGGTATGTTCGTTTGTCTTTTCTTTTTTGGTAATACACATTTGTTGTATTAATATCTTTAAAGAGTCTTTAATTTCTCTGTGATAGCAAGGAATCTATTATCTTTTATTCCTATTTCTATTATCTTGGTTGATTATGGGCCAGAGTTCCTGGAAAGTATGGTAAAATGCCCTACTCCAGAAAGGAGTTTTTTTCTTCAGAGCATGTAAACATTTTGCCTTATGTTAGTTGTATGAAGAACAATAGAAACAACACCTGTGAAACACCTTGCATAAAATATATACTTAACCAATTGTGGCTATAATTCCATAGTAAGTTTTACTTTAAGTACCAGGATCACGCACATAAACATTAATCATTACATTGTTAGTATCTTCAAGTCTAGTTTTCCTTCACAAAAAAATTGTTTATGAAATTTTGTCTAATTTGATATGGTTTTCTTCTGCTGTTACCAACCATCAAGTTTCCTATTTTCCAGTTTCCATTTTATATCTCTTACTGTATTGAAAATTATAACAAATATAATCAAAATTTAACTTTTATAAAATCTGATTAATTGGGCTTTAGATCAAAAATCAGATCAGAATTAAATGTCATCTCGTAAGCCTTCATTGATTGACCAGTCTTGAACACTGACTTAAATAGATTCTGTGCTAATACGTGGATTTAAATTTAAAGTGTCACAATGAATTCACATGTCTACAAAGGATACCAATAAAGTTTCAGCAAAAGTTTGCAACCTAATTTAATATGCTTGTAGGCTTTGTGGTAGATATTTGGTGCTCTCTATCACCAGAGCAACATTTGGTTGTGATGAAGTAAATACCTACAAATCTCAATGACTTAAGGCATGGCATTATTTCTTGCTCTGATCCGCATTCAATGTGAATGACTGGCATAGGGGATGGTACACATCTCTGCTTGTTTACTCAAGGGCTCACATTTCCATGATGGGGAGAATATCCTTAATCATATTCTGTCTCTCAATTATTTCTATCTAAAAGTGGACCCTTCCCCTCATATTTTATTGGCTCAATTGGTAATAATTTAAAAGAGTTAGAGAACTTGTTACATTCTAGGATAGAGAAGAAATGGACACATAGGTAAATTTCTCTGATATCCACAACATGGTATAGTGGCTTTTCAAACACAGTTCTGTTCTATAGCTTTATCAGATAGTAGAAAACAAGTCTGTTATTTAGATCAGTGAAACTTTTTCATATTTTATTAAGTAAAGTAAAATTATAAAAAAATAAATAAAGTAAAATTTCAGATTGATTTCCTATTGTTCAAACTGGTTTAGAAGCCAGAGAATCAAAATTAGTCAATCTATTTTCAGTATTTCAGTAATTACAGAAAAAAATAGTATTTCTGCCTAGAAAGTTTTTTTAGTGCATTAGCATAATTTTTTAATCGACACTTTCTTTCCACCATGTTTCAATAACAGTAATCTAAATTTCAATCAGCCTATTTGTTTATCTTTTAGATTGAAATTAGAGCTGAAAAAAATCGTCAAACGAATTTATGACAGAAAAGAAAAAAATAAGATAATATATGAACTACATAGTAATAGAAGGAAAGAAATTTTATTCCTTACATAGTTTTAAATAGTGTTATTTCTCCATGCAGACTTCATAAAAACAGTTACATTAATTTACTGCTATGCTTACATATCTAATGTTTTATAGAATTTTTAATTTTATAAACTAGAAGCTTTCTTTCCTTTTTCAAAATCAGATAGAAAGGAGTTAGCATACATTAAATGTATACATAGTATAGATCTAAATGTAGCATTTCCAGTATACAGAGGTAGGTTAGAAAACTGAAAATTGCTTCCATATTTACTTTCTGCTCTTTTGAATTTTAATATTGCTTTGTGTTTGTATGTGGTGAGTGAAGCATCTGGAAAGAGAGGCTTATAATTAAAAATGAAATTCCTTAATAATTGATCAATGGCATGTTATCATAGTAAAAGCTAATTGATTTGGGCATATTCACAGTTGAATATGATCATCTATTGATAAACTGTTTTCAAGAGTGGTAGCAAATAAATTGAAGATGATTACAGTGAGATATTCAATTTATCATTCAGGATATTTGATGAGTTCAGATCCATTTTAATTGTGAATTAATAGTAATAACAGCAGCAAAAATATTTTAACACATTTTTGTGGTAGGTGATTTAATTTTCCCTTGCTCTAGGGGGAAATAAAAACTATTCAGTTCACAATATTTCTCCTTCCAGCAATAATAAAAGACAGATACTTGAAGTATCAGGATATGGAGTTCTAGAAGTAATGTAGGTTGATATTGATAGTCTTTCAAACTAACCCCACATGAATCAACCTGTAGCAATCTCTTCTGTATAACATCAAGATTGTTAAGTTATACTTGTCTCATTTTTGGTATGGCTTTGTTAAATATGAATTATTGCTGTCTTTATCTTACTTGATAACATAGTGATATTGTTAACATATTTGCTTTAGACAAGAATTAATGACCGTGCAGAGTTCTTTGTATCATCACTTCATTTAACCTTCACTGCAAATATCCCTGCAAAATAGTTGTTATTGGACCTAATTATAATGATGAATAGCAAAGTACTCAGAGAGCTTAAGTGTCTTTTATAGAGTCTCTCAGCCAGTCATTTTAGGATTTAGAATATAATTCTGGACTCTAACACATGTTATTCTTTCACTATATTATATTGAATATCTGGTAGTTTGGAATGAAGATGAATAAATTAAAAAGTGTAAAAAGATTTCTTCTTGTCGCTCTAAAAAAAAGAATGCATTTTTTAATCATGCAGTCTTAAATATATTTTCATCTTTATTATGAAATTGGGACAGATAGTATTCTCAAAAAAAAATCTATAATAGTATCTCCTAGTCCACATGCTCTTTTTCCAACGTGATTTTAATACTTCTCTCATTAAGAGATAAGGTATAAGTTCCTACCCTTTGAGTCTGGGCAGGGAGAGTGTTGTGACTCTGGCAGAAGTGATGCTATAATGGCTTTCTTATCTAAGTCCAAAATGACAATACAGCTTCCATCTGGTTCTCATAGGATGCTTTCTCTTGGAACCTGGCCACCTTACTTTGAGAAAACCCAAACACTCCATAGAGAGGAACAAGGGTGATTTCCCAGATGAAAACCAGCACCAACTTGCCAGAGATGTGAGTGAGCCATCTTGGAATTTGCCCTTATTTTAGCTGTGCCAGCTGACATCATATAGTGCAGAGACAATTGTCCTTGTTGAGCCCTGCCTAAATTGAATATTTCTAATCAGAATAAATTATTGTTGTTTCAGACACTAAATGTTGGGAGCCGTTTCTGCTGCCTGTCTTGCAGACAATGTTAGACTTTCTTGCAGGGCACAAAGGCTTGCAGAGCTGGTAGACTTTGAGGTCAGTAGTTGCTTAAGAAGAAAGTCTGGCTTGATGAGTAAAAATTGAACGGAAAACAGGAACAAAGATGTTCATGGGGAGCTTGTGTAAAGGTCAGCAATTGTTTACATAATTGTGGCTTTTGTTTGTCGTGCAATATTGAGTGTATAAATATGCTGTGCTAAATAAACTCAGGGCGCAATATTTACTGTTGCCCTCCCGACTCTATTCTTTGTCTCTCTCTCTCTTTCTTAGCCTCTCTCCCCCTTTCAGGAACTGTTCACTCTCGAGACTGAACCCCTCACGGCCGGCTGGCTCCGGCAACTAAGCTTTGGGGTGGTTTGTTATACAGCAATAAATAACTCCAACCGTTATCCTAGGCATATTTTTCTCTGAGGTAAATTTCAAATTCTATACATTTACATTAAAACAACAAAATGATTTAATCGGTATTTGCAAGAGATTTTTATTTGCACACACTCATAAGTGCTCATTTAGGATGTATTTTTTTTGTCCAAATTACTGTAAAATAAAATTCACTATCTAACAATAGATAATTACCTCATTAACTCATTAAAAGCTTTTTTTTTTCTTATTGAGAAAGAATGCATTTTAAAAGACAGCATTTTCATAAGAGAAATATTTTAAAACCTCTGATTTGGCAGGAAAATATAAAACTTAAAAGTGTTGGTTGTATTTATAAAGCACTTTTCTTATTAATTTTTAGAGAATGCCAAAGTCCCTTGTGGAACACATGGCAAAACCAGCTGATTAAGAGGCTTAGTATTATTTTTAAATTACTTAATTGCCATTTAATGAAATAGGGAGCTCTGACTTCCACTTTGCTACCTAATAAAATGGTTACTCTGCAAGGAATGAATTGCTGGTTGCATTGACCTTGCAGAGCTAGCTGGGTTTAAAGAAGCCACATAATACATTTCTACAATGATGGTATAGGGACTAAAAGCCATATTACTGGAAATGTGCATGTTAGCATTTATATTCCTTTTATAATTGCTGAAATAATGGCCAACATACATTAAGAAATGTCTCGGTATTCCACTGGGTGCTCTGATTGCAGTCAAACCACATATATGAACACCTCTTAATTGCCAAAGTAATTTCTAAGGAACTAAAAACACAGTTCATTTGCTTTTCCAGCCTGCCCTTGGGAACCTGCAATTTTGCTTCATTACAACTACTCAACCTTTAGCCCTCATCCACTTCAAAACATTTTTGCAATGTTTTATATATAATAAAACAGCACTCATATTCAGCCATACACAACTCTGTTATTTTTGTTAGCAACTCTGTTTTCAAGTTTGGAATTAGCTAAGGTTAGAGCCAAGAATTCAGCCATATTAATGCATGTTTTATATGTGTCCGCTTTAAGTACTATCTCCTCCCACATAGTACATATATCTTTCTTAGCAGATGTGTGAAAGCAAATGCATTTTTGACAAAAGATGCTACTTTCTGCTTTATTTACTGTAGCTAAAAAGTGATATTGTTAACTGGCCTGCTGAGAAAATGAAATTTGAGAAGTGCACACTGTGCCTCAGATTTCTAATCACTATTGCTAAACACTAATTTCTATGGTAAATTTACTTTTAGGTTAAAAAATATATCTATATATCTATATTCACATATGTGTATTTACATATACATGTTCATGCACATCATTATGTTAATATATACATACCATTAGTATACCTATATCTTCTATTTTTCTGTATGTCTTATATATGACATATATATGCCTTACATATATGATATATATGTACACACATATTTATATATCTTCTAATTATTATCATATTTTTAAAATTATTTTCTTCATGTCTATCTTATATTTACGTTCTTTACTCTTCTCCCATTATTCACGTCTTTCACATCTTGTTTTCATCTCATAGACTGATCTCTCTGTCACTGTAAAGCTGCTTTTTTCATATATATAATTAGCTTACTTGTTGGTGTCTGTACAGAATTAATTCCCTTGGTCTTAGATAACAATACCTAGATTTGCCTTTCTTCTTCTACTCTTAGTGTTGCAGAAAAGTTGCAAATTTGAGACTGGCAAGAAACCAAGCAGCACTCGGAGAGTTGGAGAATTCAGGTTTATTACACCAGCGGTCTCAGAGGAGCTAGAGCTCTGAAGATCTGGTTCCAGAGCTCATTTGCAATGTTCCTTAAATAGAACTTATTTCACGTGGGCTGATTGATTAATTTGTCCTCAGATGGTTACAAAGCTCAGAGTTGTTATAAGTTGCAGGCAATTACAAAGAGTTGCAAAGCACAGGAGTTGTTAGGGCATACAGGCAGTTACATTTGTTGCTTAGACAAAACAAGCAAAAGAGAAGATGAGTTTTTAGTTATTTCAAGTATGGTCCATGCAGCAAGCGTATCTACAGAAGCAGAACAAAGAGCTAATTAGCCTTTTGAGAGAAAACTGTGATTAGTTCATATTGAGTTTGTGACATACATTTAACCAATGAAAAAGGATTTGGAAAAACTTATAGGTCTCCTAAGAGATATATATTCTATTTCTACTAATTTTGTTAAGCTGGGTTTAATAACTGGTGGCATCTATGCCTCAAACGAGGAGAGTATGACTAAGATGAAGACACACAAAGAGAAAGATAAAATCATATTTTTAATATTCCAGTTAAATATTTAAATTCAACATGATTTAGGTTATGGATCTTTCAGTTACAGAAGGAAAGATCTGCCCCATGCTCCCACCCCCAACCTAATACAGATTCTTTTTTGTCATTAACTTCAGTATTTTTTTTTACTTGCAGCTAAAAATTCTAACAATAAAATTATTGATTTTTTTGTTTCCACATTTTTTTCTTTTAGCTCTATTTATTGTGTAGTGCAACTTCTTCATTTGTTATTCTATCAAGTTTTATTTAGTTTATAGTAGTTCTCCCTTATCCTCAGGGGATATATTCCAAGCCTCTAATGGATGCCTGAAACTGCGGATAGTACCAAACTCTATAAATACATACATTTATGTCTTCTTTTTAGCATATCCAAAGTGTCAGCATCACTATTCTTGCACTTTGGATATTTATTAAGTAAAATAAGTTTTACTGAACACAAGCATTGTGATACAGTTGATCAGATAACCAAGATGGCTACTAAGTGACTAACAGGCAGGTAATATACAGCTTGGGTACACTGGAAAAAGGAATGATTCATGTCTGGGTGGTATGGAGAAGGACAGTATAAGATTTTACCATACTACTCAGGATGACTTATAATTTAAAAATTATAAATTTTTTATTTCTGGAATTTTCTATTTAATAATTTCAGACCATGGTTGACTGGGCATAAACGAAACCACAGAAAATGAGATCACAGATAGAGGGGAATACTATAGTTACTTATTCTTTTTTTTTTTCCCAATTTCATGTGGTATTATTTTTCTTATTTCCTTGAGTATTTCCTCCATTACTCTGTTACTAGTTCCATAATTTGGGCCTCAGGCATTCATTAGCAAGATCCGATGACAATTGTCTCCTCTCTAACATATCTTTGCTGACTTTTGAGAAAGGCAGACAGCTTTAATAAACAACATGCTTAGACAGATTCTAGTTATAAAATAGAGAAATGTTATGCTTTTCTTACCTTACTCAAGGGCAACAGTAGTCACAGTTTTTCTATCTCCTGTGATATTTTGCTTCTGTACTATCACCCCTTACTTTCAGTAACTAGCACATTTCAGAAGTAATAAACTCCAGAATTCTTTGGAACTAGTAGATTATTCTAAAATATATATTTAAATTAAGGGAAACTAGAGTGTATTAGTATATATATTACTAATTACTAATAATTAGTAATATATATAATAAACAAATAGTACAATTGTATTCTATACATTACATACATGAAATATAGTAGAACTAGAGTAACAATACATAATGCGATATGTTCTTTATGATTGATTACATCTGCTCACATTGAAAACTCTGCTGAAGAAAATTTTTTTAAACTGTCATTGAAATTAACTATATTTATAAAACCAAATTAAGTGTAAAATAATGATACATAAATGACAATAGACATGTTATCATCATGTTTAAAAGACAATCAGAATTCATTATTCTTCAAATACGATTTGACCTTAACTCTCCCTTAATCACAACTACCAATTTTGGTCCAAAACATTCATCTAAATTCAAAGGGAGCTTATACATAAATGTGTAATCATACCTGATAGGGACAAGTTTTACAGATCATCTGCATAACATTCCAAATCCCAGATGATTTTTGAGGGTTACCCAACCATAAAAGGTCAAGAAGTTCAATATGACAAACATTTTAGTATACCTTGTTATACTGTGGGAACTAAAATGTTGAATAAAATGTATTCCTTGTACTTAAAGCTACAGTCTACTGCAGGAGAAGAATCAAGTACAACATTATTCTATGATAAGTACTATGATAAACTTGGCAAAAGTTTACAACAGGAAGACAAGATTAAGTTATATCTTATTATTTCTGAAGATGTTAGTGAAATATACCACATAATAAAATAATATCTAAATAAAGGCAAGAGGATATATTAAATATTGAGAAAAGGTAGAGAAGCTATTTTAAACAGAGGATTTAGAATGTTCAAAGAAAAGACAATCTAAGAGGTTTCTCTTACATAGACAAAGGCTTTCTCCTTGACCAAACTTTACTTAGGTTCCTCTGAGACCTCTTCTAGTAGTCCTGGACCTCGACCCCTGTCCTGTCTTTGGCCTACTTCTCCCAGTTTTACCAAGAATCCTGCTAAATTAGTCTAGCAAAAATTTCTTTATGTTTGATGTATCCTTTTAGTGATATTTTATCCATTGACCATGTATTCTGATCATGGGCTATAAATCTACAGCTACATTTCTTGTATTCAGAGTTGAGCACAATGACTGCCTTATACTGCAATACCCCTATTACAATAGTTTTAAATAAAGTTTCTCTTGCTATTTTAACAAGTGTCAGAATATTTTTTTCTTTAACAATATGATATATCTGAATATCTTTATTCAGTATGGCTGAAAAATTGTGAGAGATCAAAGTTATTTCTATGCTTAAGTAGCTCACTAAGTGTTTCAGGAGACTGATAAAGATTAAGTGTTATGGAGACAAAAAGCAACAAAATATAAAATAAAGTCATGGATAAATATTTTTAGAAACTGGGAAGCCATTTAATTCTAATTTGATAGAAAGTAGAAAATTTCAAGGAGAAAGAAGCATTTTTTTAGAGCCATAAGGGGAGAATAATATGTCAATGAGCAGAGGAAGTAGTGACAGTGGGGAAATGCATTCCAGCCAGAAGGAAATGTGTATTTTAAGCCTGTGAAACTTAAAATCTTAGAGACTGATGGGAAACTAAATGCAATCAGTATTCAGTGGATAAAGCAGATTTTGAATTTGGAAAAGTAGAGTATGAAAAAATTCAGCTAAGAGTTTGTTCAAAGATGACAGATTGGACACAAGTGTTTCCTTCCATTCCCTGCCAAAGTCTCATATAAATGACAAAAATGAGTTGAAATGGTATACATTCATAGAACAAAAAGTCTGAATAAAGAAATAACAGTAACATATTTTGATAAATGGAAATGGCTAAGTGAAAAGTGATTTCACAAATCTGAAAAAAAAAATTCTAAATTATCAGTGGGAAAGAAACAAAACACTTCAAAAACTCAAAAACACTCAGAAAATGGTAACACTAGATAATTCTTGAAGTAAAGGTTCTCTCCAGAACAAACTTCAACAGCTTTAAAAGGAGACAATGTAATCAGATTCCCTATTCACAAATTCCCTATCCATCATACCAACAAATCCACAAAATTCAGCATAAACTAATATACATACATATACATACATACATATATATATATATGTAATTTATATATAATTTATATATGTAACTTTCAGTCAAGATGGCTTAGTAGGCAGACACTGTGTTCGCTTCTCTCATGACCACATTAAAATTATAACTAAACTATAGAACAATTGTTGTTGGGAATCTCCTGAGGTTTGGCTGAACAGAAGTCTTACAACTAGAGAAATACAGAGGAGGCCACCTCAAGACTGATAGGAGGGCAGAGACACAAAACAGGCTGGTCACACACTCATATGTGACAGTTTAGAATCAGAAAGGATTTCTTAACTGTAGATTCCTGGAAGAGCAAGGAGTCCCAGCCCCACACTGGGCTTTCCAGCCCAGAGTTCCAGTGCCAGAAAGAGATGTCCCACAACTTCTGTCTGTGAAAACCAGCAGAGATTGTGGCTAAATGAGACAGAGGCTACAGGAGTTCAGACATTTCTGTTAAAGTGTCCCTGCATGGAGTTTCTCACTGACAGATTCACTTGCTCTCAACTCCAGCACTGGGGCAGCAGCTCAAAAAACGCCAAGAATATAAGGGGAGGAACAAAATTGTCTGGCTTCTGGATGAGGGCTGGAGAAGAATTTTTCTTCCAAACAAAAATGATGGCAGGATTCATTGTTCCTTTGTTGAGCTCTTCCTTCTTCTGATGCAGATGACCGCCATATCTGAGTCTCCTGGCTAACATACAGGTCACTCTGCCCTAGTAATTCCCTGAGACCCTGGCCCTCCTAATTAGTGGAACCACACAAGCCACCTTCAGTAGCTTTTCCATATAAATGGCTTCTCTTGGCTCATCTGTGAACTTCCCTAAAATTTCTCAAAGGTTCACAAAAGTGAAGCAAATTCTGGCATCAGCATGCCTCATGCCTCTTGGTCAACAGTCCAAAGCCTAACACTAGTGGTAGATGGCCTCAGCTTGTGGCTTGGCCTCTCAAGTCACCTCTAAGGTCAACATGAGTGGTGGTCTTCTGTAGTTACTTGGTAACACTCACCAGGTGGCCCTGAGTGTGCACAAACTGCAGCTGAACTTGGCCTGTGGTGTGACCCCTTCTAGTAGGCCCTGGGGCTTGAACAACTGGTAGCCAGTTTTGAGCAGAGTTGGAGCACCATCGAGAGCTTCATCTGAGTACAACACAACCAAAGGGCAAACTGGGCAGGCACCAGGGCTCTGTTCAAACAAAGCCTGCTCTGTAGGGTCAGCCCTACATCAGTCAGTCCTCACAATCAATCAGCCCAAGAGTCAACTCTTCCCATTGATATGCAAACAAAGGCTGAGACTCAACTACAACAGGAGAGCACACATAACCCATACAAGAAACACACCTGGAGTACCCACCTCAAGTGACCAAGGGAACTGCACTACTCAACCCCACAAGATACCTACTACATAAGGCCACTCTACTAAGACCCAAGAAACTTAGGAGCCCTACCTATACATAGAAACAAACACAGGGAGGCAGCAAACCAGTATTATAAAAATGGGGCAATGAAGAAACATGTCCTACATGATAGAATAAAACTTCCAGGAAAAGAACTAAACAAAATGAAGCAAACAATCTACTGGTTGCAGAGTTTAAACCACTAGTTATAAGGATGCTCAATAAATTTGGGGGAAAGTAGAGTAACTCAGTGAGAATCTTAACAAAGAGATAAAAAACGTAAAAATGGAGATAGAAAACATAAAAAAAGAACTAGTCAGAAATAAAGAATACAATAACTGAAATAAAGAATACCATGGAGGAAATAGATGATAGATTTCAGGAAACAGAGGGTTTAATCTGTAATTTAGAAGATAAGGTAGCAGAAAACTTCCAATCAGAACAGCAACAAGAAATAATAGGGGTACCTGAAGAGGAAGAGAGAAAGCAAAAAATTGAAAACTTATTTCAAGAAATAATGACTGAAAACTTTTCTAACCAGCAAAGGAAATAGACACGCAAGTCCAGGAAACACAAAGAGTCATAAACAAGATGAATCTAAAGAGGCCCACACTAAGACACATCATAATTAAAATGCCAAAGATTAAAGACAAAAGAGAACCTTAAAAGTAGCAAGAGAAAAGCAATTAGTTGCCTACAAGGGAACTCCCATAAGACTATCAGTTGATTTCTCATCGGAAACTCCACAGACTAGAATATTCTGGCATGAAATATTCAAAGTGATGAAAAGTGAGGACCTACAAATGAGATTACTCTATGAATAAAAGCTATCATTTATAATCAAAGGACGGATAAAGAGCTTCCCAGATAAGAAAAGCTAAAAAAGTTCACCACCACCAAACCAGTATTATAAAAAATGTTAGGTCTTCTGTAAATATAAGAAAAAAATATTAATAATGAAATGGTAATAACTACATATCAACAAGTACTTCAAATGTAAAAGAATTAACTGCTTCAGTCAAAAGACATAGGTTAGATGAATGGATAAAAAAATGAGACCCTTACATATGCTTTCTACAAGAGACTCACTTCAGATTGAAAGACACACACAGACTAAAAGTAAAAGAATAAAAAAAAATATTTTATGAAAATGGAAACAACAAAATCTGGGGTAATTATACTTAAACCAGACAAAATAGACTTTAAAACAATGGATAATGAGACAAAGAAGAACCCAGTAATCCTGTTTTTGGATATTTATTTGAAAAAACCCAAATCCCTACTTCAAAGAACATGTGCATTCATATATTCAATGCAGCATTATTTAAAATAGCCAAGATATGGAGGCAACCTGAGTATTCATCAATGGTTGAATGGATAAAGATAAGAGATAACACACTCATAAAATGGATAAATATAGAAGATAACACACCCATAAAAAATGAACTTTTGCCATCTGTAACAACATGAACAGACCTAGAGGGTATTGTACAAAGTGGAGTAAGTCAGACAGAGAAAAATAAATGCCATATAATTTTACTTACATGTGGAATCTAAAGAAAAAAAATAAATCATACAAAAGAGAAACAAAGTCAAGGATACAGAAAATATTTTGAAGTTTCCACATAGGAAGGTTACGGGGTGGGTAAAAAAGGTGAAGGAATTAAGAAGTACAAACTGATGGTTACAAAACAGTCATGGAGATGTAAAGTATAGCATAAGGCATGTAGTCAATAATATTGTAATAATTGTGTGGTGTCAAATGGGTGCTATATATATCAAGGTGATCATCTCATAAGTTATATAAATGTCTAATCACCATATTATACACCTGAAACTAACATAATATTGTATGCCAACTACAATTTAAAAATTAAAAAAATATAGATACACACATATTAGACATGAAAAGCAGAAAAATGAGCCTATAATCAGAAGAAAAAGGAATGGTCAATGGAAACAGACTCCATAATACTCAAGATGTTAGAATTAATAGACAAAGATTTATAAACCGTATTATATATATATATATTCAAAGTGATATAGAAAAAGATGGGTATGATGAGTAAAAAAGATGAGAAATAAAATTTATCCAGATGTCTGGAATGAAAATGGAAATTCAAGAACATGAAAATAACGATACCTGGAGCGAAAAACAAATGGAGTCACTAGAAAGTTGGAGGTTGCAAAACAAACAAACAAACATGAAACTATTTTAATAAATATAATTAAAACTTAAATTAAAAAATAAAAATTAAAAGAATATTAACAGAGCCTCAGGATTATGGGGGACAATAAAGAAGACTGATATAAATAAATGGGAATCCATGACAGTGAAGAGGAGGCAAATGATTCAGAAAAAAAACAAAGTATTTGAATACATAATTGCCAAAACTCCTAATATTTTAAAAAATATCCAAATCTAGCAAGCGAAAAAAACTTATGCAGAACAAAATGAAACGGTCATATCATAACTGAACAGCAAAAATAAAAACACATAACACATCCAGAAAAATACACAGCTTTAGTTAACAAGGATATGCATCTCAAATCATAATAATATATAATCACATATCATGATAATGGGTCAAACTAAAAAGAATGTAAACAACAAATGTTTTTAAAAATGCAACTTCATATTTTATACATTGATGGGATTAAACTCCAGGTCCTCACAGTGGACAACTATTTCCTTTTTTTTACCTGTATTTCCTTTCTTCATTTCCTTGTTTTACTTCTCCATTCTCTTACCAGTCTTTTCTAGGATCGATATTTACATAAACTATTTGCAGCTGAATCCTTGTTTCAGAATCTGCTTTTATGGGAATATAGACCAAGGCAGTTTCAGTGGATGCTGATGATCCTCTGTTCAGATATCCTTGGATTACTTTTGCTGATTTTCTATACCCTTCCTGTATTATTGTATGCTTTTGTTCCTATGTGTATATCTGTTCTTTTCAGGAGACTTCCCTTAGACTACTAAACATCCTTTTCTGGAAGGATCTTAAAAAATTGCTTGCACAGAACTTCTCTCTTATTGTTTGCTTCTAGGGAAGCTGGACTCAGACAATCTTTTCTATCTTTCCTCTAGCTGACCATCATTTTTACTACATAACATGACTGTCAAACTAAATATTCCAGGATTTTTTAAAATTTTTTTCATAGTATAGGGAAATACTATTGAACAATGTTTTTCTGGAGTGATATATTTTTATTATTTATTTTTTTATTTTGATATGGAACATTCTATCTTTCCTCTTGTGATATTTTTGTGTAGGTTCTGGCTTAGCCCTATTTTATTGGCATTCATTTTTAAAAAGAGAATATTATTAATCAATTTATTAAAACTAGTATAGATAAATACCGAAGAAAACAAAATAGGCCAATAAACAACTGCAGTTCACAATTTTGATTTAGAAAATTGTCTTCCTGAATCCACTGATCATCTTTAAATGTTTTTGATGAAGCTTCATAACAGAATGTAAATAGTTATTGTCACACATGTAGAGATGTTCCATAGAAAAAAGATTCTCTTTGTTTTAATCTGTTTTAGTGTCTATTTCCAACACCTGCAAAACTGATTTCTGCTTTTCCTCCTTCCTTCTGTTCTTTGTCTATCAGAGAGTTTATAAAATATTTTTCCAAATTGAGATAAATATTTGAAAATAATTTAACAGAATAACTAAATTATCTCTATTAATAGGAGAATAATTTAAATCGTGTTTATTCATATACAAAATGTCAAGTTTAGAATCACATTGAATAAACTCTTAGTATTCTCTGCTTTGCATAGTTCTTGATTTCTATAATTTTGTAATGAGTTCTTATTCTTGGTCATCAGTTCATGATGATCATCAGCTCAAACTAGATCATAATTTCTGGTTTCAAAAAATAGTAATAATTTTTAGTTTCTCCTTTTTCTTCTTTGTGATTCTTTATTATTCAATTTCATAAAAATATACTGAGACCAGATATGTTAGAGCTAAGAATCTTCTCTAATTATTAAATTATAGTTTAAAAGTTGTTAAGATGCTAAGTTTAAAAAATATGAAAATTTCAAGACTTGGGGAATTATAAAAATTTTAAATGCTTGGGAAAACTAATATTCTCTATCCCACTTAACTATACTTCATAGAAGTATAATAGTTTATTCAAGTAGGAAATTCAGATAAATATATCTTACAAAAATGCAACTTGAAGTGGTCTTTTAATAATGACAATGAAATTATCGTCTTTAAACTCTATGTACCTTAATCAATAACAAAGCAGTTGCTTTGATAGCTTCAGGGTCATGTATTTCAATCTAAGTACCATTTTTTAAATTGCCTATTTTTGTGTTTCTCATTAGAACATAGAATTAAAGTGTTTAAGAGAACAGAGAGAGCATATAGTCTAACCCTTCAATATTATGGATGAAGAGTTGGGGCAAGAAGGCCAAGGGCCTTATTCAATATCATATATTATGCTAAATTTACCATCCATGTCCAGAATTTTAGATATAGACCTCATTTTATTATGACAGAAATAGATTGATTTGGAGTCCTTGCTATATTGTTCCTAACTATTCAGTTAGAACCTAAAAGGATAGTAGCATTAAATTTTATATGTACACAAACACACACATGCACACACACACACATACACGCACACACACACACATACACCTATACATATATGTACATACTTATATAATAAATGTTAATAAATAAAGGTTTTTGAACATTTTATATGTATAGCAAAAATTTCTTGACCTACTTTCAAATCAGTGTTAATATTTATAGAAGTGTGATAATTTGTTTTTGGGGAAAAACAACTGCCTATATTTTTAAATCACTTATTTTTTTTGGACTATCTGTATGACTTATACCTGATAATCTGATAGGAGAAAATAATAAATAAGGTATTTTACCTCTTCAACTGATAATTTATCAGATTTTAATTACCATTGTCTGTATGTTAAGAGTAAAAGTATAATCAGATTTAAAAATATCTCTGGCCTCAATAATTATGTTAAACATCCAGGGCTCATTTTTAGATTATGTGTTCAGATTGTGATGTAAAGGACAGTAAATTGTATGTATCTATCTTAATATCTGTTGTAAACATATTTTCCAAATTCCAAATTATTTGCAATTAAGCAATAAAAAAATCCCATATTATCTACATAATCGTGTATATATTAATCCTGGAGTTAGGATAATAAAGTATAAAAAAGATTAAAGAAATAAAAATAGGTTTTAGAGTAGTGAAGTGTTTGAAAAAAATTTTAATATTCAAGGCCTTTAAAATGTCAATGTTCCTTGAAACATTTCAGTCATATGATATAGTGTTCATGACATATTACAAAAAAGCAATGATATTACCTTGTATTTTCTTCTGGGAAACAGCTTACATTAAACACCAAAAAGAATGACCACATTGGAAATGCCTTTACAGTCAGTCTTTTTAACATAAACATTTTGAGGGGGGGCGGAGGGAAACATCAAGAGATTTTATTTCTTTTACTTGTCCATTGAGGATCTGTCAGGCAAATGCAATCCTTTAAGGTTTTGGCATCAGCCATAACTTAGCACTTCATCCAATTACACTTGCCAAGTTCTGCCTGCATTCACTGACAGAGAAAGGGTGAGCTGAGTTGAAGCATAAATTTATTCAAAGTTTGTCCTCAATTTGAACCAGGAAATGGAATTTTATTTGGTGTTGGAAAAATGGATAACATATTAAGGTAAAAGAGATTTTATATCAGTTATACACTTATAATAATACACTAATCATAATCTTCCTACCAAATAATTACATGATTAAAATATCAGTTTTTGATTCTAAAACTAATAATAATTTTTAATTGTTTAAACCATTTAACAGTTGCACTAACCTAGAGCCACATTTGACACATAGGAATTACTATTTTTCCTTGAGACATTTAAGAAAAAAAATTAAAACAATTGCTTTAATCAAACTGGAGAGGTGAAGCTGGAAAAGCTAATTGGAAAAATCAAGAAAAAGATAAATTGTTCTATGTTGGAAGTGGGGAAGAAAGATGATGAGATTCAAATGACAAGTGGCCAGAGAGAGGCAAAAAGAGATTACTAGGAAGACTGGTTATGTGATGGAAAGTACAATCTCTAATCCATACCCCTAGGAAAGCTTCAGTGAAATCTCTATTTTCTATCAATGCCTTCAGATAAATTTTTAAGGCAGAGTATGTAAGATTATTCTTAGTCTCAAATCACTTCAAGAGTTTTCTCTGTTTATGATACCCAAGTTGTTCAACTCAACATCAAAAAAAAAAAAACTATAGAAGTCATTTAAAATCAGACTTGTCAATTTGGGGGCTTATACATTGCAGACTTGAGTTTTCAGAAAAGTCATCAGAAGCATGTAAGATTATTTCTTCTTGTAAAAACTTAAGAAATTTCCTCAGAACATTGTAGGCTGAAATTATGTTTAATTAAATGTAAACACAATTTTTAAAGAAATCTGAGTCATTCTTGGGAAAAGATGTGTGAAATACATATGCTTGGAAATAGAATCCACCAAAAACTGGGCTGCTGATAAGGCCAAGACATAAAGTAAGTTGAAAAGTGATTGTATAAGCTACATACTAACAGACACTACAACAATTTTCAGAAAGTCCAGAGACAAGGATGATCATGGAAGATATAGCAAAAGCATGCCACTGAATTGTTGAAGGGTTGCAAAGCATATGACAGAGATTAAGAGAGTTAATGAAACCTATGTTACTATTATAAGTGGATGCAAAGTCCCCAAGACATTGTGGTCTCTAGAATATTCAACTGTTCAGGCAATGTGGTCATTTGCCAGGACTTTGCAAAGTCTTGAAATATCTTACAGCAAGAAGAGGAAGAAGCATTTCTGAATATATTTGAATATGTAGAGATTCATAGGAAATGCTAAACACAATTAGAAACTTAAAGAAGAAGAATTGTTACATAAGGTCTGTTTTAAGACATTATTGTAAAAAGCTATATTTCAACTGATGTCAAAATTCTTGCTGTCATCAAAAAAATAAAGCATGTTTTTAGATTTATAAAAGAACTTTTTATTTAAACCATTTCTATGAAATTTTATTAACAAGAACTGTTCTGCATTAGTGAAAATTACTATGTAAAGTTATTAGTATCTTCCTTCTTATTTTTTAGTCACAGGCATTATTTAGTTAGAAAACACTTATAAGGTTAAGAAAGCATTAAGCTAGGCCTGGAGTTGGAGGATACACAGGTGAATTAGACAGAGTCCCTCTCCTCCAAGAAGCTTTCATTATAGAGTGACAGCCAGCCGCATAGGCAGAAAGCCTGTTAAACAGGGGTCCCCAATTCCCAGTACCAATCCATATATAGCCTGTTAGGAACTGGGCTGCACAGAAGGAGGTGAGCAGTGGGCTAGTAAGCAAAGTTTCATCTGTGTTTTCAGCCACTCTCCAGCACTAGTATCACCACTTCAGCTCCACCTCAGATTATTAGGCATTAAATTATCATTAAGAGCACCGGTCCTGGTGCCAAAAAGGTTGGGGAACACTGTTCTAAAACATGTCCCAGTAGTTCAGTTAAAGTTGGGCTTATTAGAATATAAGGGTGGGTGGGATTGCAGCCAGGATCAATAGCTTTATTTGTTTATCAAGGAGCTGAATTTAAATCTCATAACCAGTAGAATAGTTCATGTGAGTCATGCTCATAATAATATAAATATATAAAATTCAGCTTTGGTGAGGGCTGTAAGAACTAATAAAATTTTAGTTTTTAAAATCATAACAAATCAAAAGAATTGACAGAATGGAATCAAGCTGTGTTTATGTTTTTGTTTTTATTTTAATCAGGTATTACTGTTATTTTTTTAATTAAAAATTTATTTTTTAATTTTTATTTTTAATTAGAGTTTACATTCAATGCTGTTTTATATTAGTTTCAGGTAAATAGCATAGTGGTTAGATATTTATAGGAGTAATGCATATTGTAAGGCCCAATTATAAATGCTGTTGGAGAATTTTAGGGTGATGCCTGAGCCTCAGGATTCTTCTTTTTTCAAAGAGATCCCAAATTCCACATATCGATCCATCTCTGCTTCCTTCTTAAGACAGACTTTAACCTTCAGCAGAGAGATTTTAAAAGCTGCAGTGTAGCATGCTAACACTCTGAATCACATTACACTTGACTACAAGTCAACCTTCATCATGTGGTTTATTTCTCCAAACAAGGTTTTTGTCTTTTTCCCTAAAACACTATCTCTAATTTGTTAGGGTAAAGGACTTATTAGCTGCTTCCTTATACTCAAGTCTTTGTGTTAGTAAGCCATCTAAGATCCTATTTCTTTACAGCTTATTTCCTGCCTGCATTGTCTTTCAATGCTTTTTTTCCCCAGACCATATTTGTATCTTTGTTTTACCATTAATTGTCAATGTCATGACGCTCCCTCACATTAATGAATAAGCCCTGTTCCAGAATTCACCAAAAGCCATGATTTACCTGCATATTAAGATCAAGGCACCTCTTATACTCATGCTGGGACATAATACCAAAACTACTTCATGTATTTACTGAGCAGTCTCCCATCATCAGCAAGAGTAATGAGTCTCCCTAATAATTGGATTTCACAGTCTAGAACTTTTACCAATCTTGCTAGAATTGCTTCTAAGACACGAGATCTAAATTTAAGGACCAACTGGTGCAAATATTCTAACAGTATTCCAGAACAGTATAGTCAGAAGGTACCTCAGGAAATCCCCAGAGTGGAGTATATGAAAAAGTTACATGCTTGGAGCTTCAGAATGTCCAGCTCTCTCTTCATTCATTAAAATTTATTTAATGACTTCTATATGGCAGACACTATATTGGAAAGTTGAATTCAAAAGAGTAAAGCTTTTGAATCTTATAGTTAGTTCAGAAATATTTCGTAACAATGATAATAGTAAAAAATACTAATATTTTAAATTAATAAGAAAAGGAATAGAAGTTTTTGTTTTTTATGCAACTTTATGAAGCTAATATTTATTTTATTTACTGAGTAATCATATATGCCAAACATTGCACTAGGTATTTTAGTTGTGATATTTATCTTCTCAACAAACTTGTTGGATAGGTACAATGGTTATTTTCATTGTAACTATGAGTAAAGGCAACATATCTAGTAAGAGATGAAGCCAAGCTCTACACCCAGGCCGTCTGTCTCCAGAACCTTCGGCCCTAACCACTGTGTTGGAAAGTCTGACCTCCAGCCCAGAGACCTTTGAATTAAAACCATGATCACAAGGTATCACCACTTTCTCTAGTTATTTCTTTGCACATATAATATTCTAAATGCTTATTCCTCAAAAAAGATATTATTTAATCAATTACTCACTGAATTATTTATATATCCATGCTTTAGAGTAAATATATCTCTTAAATGTCACTATCAACAGAGGCTCATTGTTTCTCTTTAAATCATTCTACAAATGATTGTATATCTCTTCTGCAAGATAAGAGACTTCAATCTTCATGTGCAATTTTGTTAGAGATGAATTATAGTGGATTTAATAAAACATTGATGACATATCTGATTATTAAATCTTGCTTGGAAATGACTAAATTGATTTTCATATGATCTCTGTTTCATAGACTAGAGGTAGATTGAATGTCATACACACACACACACACACACACACACACACACATATATATGTACACACACACACACACACACACACACACACACATACATATATATATATATATATATAAAATCACATACATACATATTGTATTGATTTCTCTCTGATATTGGATTCCATTAAAATATATTTAACAAGAATTTCTGCAAAGGGAATTCAGTTTCCCAATCAATTCATCATAAAATTAGAGACATGGTCTTTTAGAATAAAGTACTTACCTATTTTTCCCACTTTTTTCAGATTTTCTTTATTCAGTAGAGATGCTAAGTGGTAGCTCACGGGCTCTTGAAATAAAAATTTTTAAAAGGTCAACTTAAAAATATTTATTAAAATAATTTTTACTAGAGATGGTAAAATGGCATAGCCACATCCACTGTAATCATATTAGTATTATTTGAGACTTGTGTAACATAATACTCTAAGCTCCTGGAATATCCTCTTTTCCTCTAGTTGTATTCAGTTCAGTAGAGACTGGCACTGATATATGTCAGTGAATGTTCCACACAGGATATGCTTTACTGATAATATCACAAAGTCATATTAGAGATAAAAGGTAAACATTAGTACAGAAATGTAAGTAGAAGAGATAAAAAGGTTTGGTGTTTAAATATTTTACTGAGAATGATAATAGAAAACTTTTAGTTTATATCTTCAAATATGCACACATATTTTAATAGTTCACTTATCTGTAGTGTTAAAGGGAAAGAAGCTATTAAGTTATATATGGATTTCTCAGATATTTAAAATGTAATTTATAAGGCTATGTAATAAATTCAGATAAGAATTACAGTAACAGGATCAAGGGAGTTAATATAGTTCCAGTGTATTAGAATAAGATTACATCAGTTTTATTTTGTTCATTCACAGGATTACATTTTATAGAACTATTTAGAGATAGGCGCCCATCAAAAGAATAACGTTCAGAGTGGTAAAATATCTAAAAGCCATTCATATTTGAAGAATAGCTAAAGAAGGAGGGAATACTTATTAGATGTACTGATGTCTGTTTTTAAATAACTAAATACCCATTATAAAAACAAATGACAAAGAGGATTAGACATTAAAAAGTTGAACAACTAAGATTTAAAAGAATAGTAGATTTCTGTTTAACATATGAAGCAATTTTCTAACAATTGTAATTGCTTTAAAATGAATCCTATATCACAGATCTATTCCACTAGAGGACAAAAAAAACATCTCTCTTACAGAAGCTTTTCTATTATTTGGATAAAGTTCATACTGTTTTTAAAAAAGGTGTTTTGTTTTCAAAGCATAAAAAAAATACTAAAGAAATTTAAAAAGCACTAAACTTGAAAAAAGATTTAAATTTAGGATTATATCCAGGACACAAATAATTATAAAGAAATTGTTGATGTGCATCCAGGGTTAGGAACCACAGTGATCAACTTAGCTTAAAGCGCTGGAGGCAATCTAATTAGCTAGTTGAGGATGATTCTTGGAGAGGTTGGTATCTAAACTATAATTTGAAGTATAAAGAAGGGATAAATATAACAAAAATGGTTAAGAGAATAAGCAAGGCAGAACCAGTAGAATAAGCAGACATGAGAGCATAGAAACATAAATAATTGCAGGGGTCTGTATTACAAGGAAGACTGCAGGGAGGGATGAATCCAAAATATGAAGAGCCTGGGCCAGACCTTCCTTGGGCCTTTTATCTGGAGAGGGGAGAAATCTTGATAACACTTTTCTTCACTCTGACTCAGTACTCAGTACTTTTCTACTCCTAGCCCTTCCACTTTCCCACTCACAACCTGTAGGTCCATAAAACTGCAGGAGCCTTTTGTTCCAGGGTCCCTCAGTGCTGAGACAGTTTTCCACATCTATACTGATCTACCTGACCCTCTACTGGTACCATCCCATGGGGAAAGGGGAACAGTGGGAGATTCAATGCTTTCTCTGCTGTAGCCTCTTGCTTATCACATAGTAAGTGACTAAAGGCTATTTGTTACTTTTGTTGTGACCAATATTGAATAGACCAAACCAAGTATGCTCTCAAAGGCTGTTTATTAGCCCACGGTTGTCCTTGCTAGGAGCAGCCCCAAACAAGAACCATGTCTAGCTTATATACAATTGATTGTTTCTAATGCCATGCTAGCGAGCAGGGCGACACAAGCTAAAATTGGCAGTTAGCGTATAAGCTCATTGTTACATTGGTACAAATTTCATGATTAACAGGAGGTGGTTAAGGGTTCCAGGAACTAGGCCTTTTTTCTTTAGTTAAACATTACTAAGGTATAGACTTCCTTTGTCTGTTTTTCAGGTTTTTAAATTAACTCTTTCCTTATCACATTTCAGCAGGTTGTCACTTTCCTTTTGGTTTGTTGTTTTAATTGGCTATTTTGACATCTGGCATTGAAAGTCTCTTCAGCTCAGCTCAGCCCTTGACAAAAAGAAGGCAGTGATTATTTGAAATCCAAGTAATGTGAAGATTTTGCTGAAAGTAAGCTACGTGAGTAATGGTAAGTGTCCTCAGTGGTGATTATGGGAATGCCAAATAAATTTGGTAGCTGTCTAGTAGGTAAACTCTATATAATTTGGTGATCAAGAGCATAGCAAGTCATGAAGAATGATCATGGCTGATGGTTTGATTTATTTCTTGGGGTATCGAATAACCTGAGTTGGTCATGCACATAATAAGAAATATCAAAAAGGTGAGACTGTTTGTGTAGGGATAATTTAGGTTTGCGGTATGGTGAGATACTTGTGTGATAGCCATATGAAAATGTTCAGGAGTCAGGTGAAACAATCAGAGTTATATTGAAGAGAGGTAAATAGAGAAAGAAATAGACTACCTCTTTTAGTATAATAGGGAAAATTTTTTAAATAAATGCAGTGTAAATGGTAGTTAAATCATGATGGTGTTTAAAGTACTCAAGGAAAAATGAATATAAAGAAAAGAGAAATGAGAAAAGACTTTCAGAGCATGCCAGTGTTTAAGATATTGTCCTACAATGCAGAGCTGTTGAAGTATACTAAAATGTAATGGTCAAAGGAAGATTTACCATGTTTATTTCTGCCACTTACAGTTTTAAGCTTCACCATGTGGGTCTTTTAAATTCCACCAAACACAAGTTCCTCCTACTTCAGGGTCTCTGAAACAAGTTATTTTCTCTGCTTAGAAAATACCTACAGCCTGCCTATCCCTATGTCTGCCCAGCCATCTACTACCTATTTGCTGGCTTCAATTAAAAAATCCTTTCTTCCCTAAAGTTTGTAGAAAAAAAATTAGGAGGGTGGAAATAGACAATTAGCTCAAATTCCAGCTCCTTGAACCTAAAAATTCTGTGACATTGGTGAGTGTCTTAACCTCTCTGCACTTTGGCCTACTCATTTGTAAAGTAGATAATGGTGTTTGAATACCTAAAGCACACAGAGCAGTGCTGGTCCACCATAAGTGCTCAGTCAACATTAGCAATTATTGTGTTGCCCTCTTTGCACCTTGTCCCTTCTCTACAGTAGCTTTAAAAGTCTATAAGAGGAGGAATCATGACTGTCTTCTTAATACTCTCTCCCTAGGGTCTGAGACATAGTAGGACACTCAATTGCTGTTGGTAAAATATGGGAGTCTTGTTTGTTTGTTATTTTGTTTAGCTTACCTGCATGTAAAAATTTTCATCACCTTTGAGTATGTTGAATGTTCAAAGGATATATTGATTTACCAGGTTATATCTGGTTTCATCTGGTTAACTCTGGTTCAAAAAGGTGAGAATCCATGATTTCCAAGCCATTTTTTTTTTTTCGTTTAGAAAATTTTACTTTTTCTATATTACCATATTTCTTCTGATTCACTTGCTTTGTTTTCTCCTTTAGGAATAACTGTAATTCATAGATGAATCTCAAAAATGTAATCTGCTAATCTATCTTTTTTGACATACTTTATGTCTTCTTATTTGGGGAATATTTTTCAATGATGACTTCTAACTTACAATTTACTTTCTGCAGAACAAATCTGACTTTTAACTATTCCAGGGCACACTTAATTTTTGTTGCATTTATTTATTTGATTTCTTTTTGTTGTTGTTTATGCATTTATGTATGTGTTAGTTTTTCATCCTATTATTCTTTAATAGTTGTCGAGGTCTATTATTATTTTGATCTACATTATCCCTGTATGTTCATCTTATTTAACAGAGGCAATATTCTCTTGAATCTCCTTCAAGAACTGTTAAACATGTATTGTGTGTGTGTGTGTGTGTGTGTGTGTGTGTGTGTGTGTGTGTGTGTGTGGTGTGGTAACTCATTTATCAAGTAAAAACTTTCCTCATTCTGGTGAGGCTATTATTATTTTTTTTCTTTCCTTCATTCCTTCCTCCCTTCCTTCCTTCCTTCCTCCCTTCCTTCCTTCCTTCCTTCTTTCTTTTCTTCCTTTCTTTCTTTCTTCCTTCCTTCCTTCTCTCTTTCCTTTCTTTGTTTTTGATTTGGCTATTTTTTTCTTGATTGAAGATTGATTTATCTAGATCTATAAGAGAAATTATCAGATTTATCTTTTAATCTATGTATACTATTCAGATATTCTGCCACCAAATTCTAAACACAGGAAACACTGTGAGAGACTTAGATTCTAGATAAAGGTAGTGCTCAATAAACTGTGCTCACTTTAATCAAAATATATTATAATTTTTTCAGTAAAATAAAAGGATAATCCCAATTGGAGGTGGGGAGCACTTTCTATGGAGTTATAACTAAGAAAACAAATGAAACTGGAATGTGGACAAAGCTGAGTTAAGGAACACTATTCCTGGAGTTTCAAAACTGGCTGGACATATGGATACAAACAAAAGTGTTAACCAGTGTAACTTTCTCCCTTCTGTCTTTACTTTAGAGACTTGTAGTTCTCTTCACAGACCATTTATCTTCTCAATAATTGTTTCCTTTATGGTGCTATCTCCCCAGCTATATATCTTGATGGCAGACCGAACCAAGAAAGCTGATAAGTTATAAGAAGCAGTGTAGTCAATGAATGGCCCTGGCCCCCAAACTTATTTCTTTTTATTCACCATAAAAAGGCTGATAAATCCAAATACAAAGCCCTGAAACTTTTTTATAACACAAAGGAGTAATGATTGAGGAACATCATATTCTTGATTATAACTAAAACTACACAATTCATAGGAAAGATGACCACAAACTGGGGAAAAAATAAAAGTCACATATATATTTCTTTAATAAAATTACCATAGTTATATCTGTTTACATAACATGAAGATATAACTTGAAGACAACCACACTAATTTAGCTACAATATAAAGATTAATGACTAAAAATGCATTAGAAAAGATAAAAATTAAAAAATAAAACTTAATCAGATGTAGAAAATAACTCCATAAAACAAACAAACAAAAAAAAAACAAAAAGAATTAGTAGTTAAAAGAAAATATAAAAAACTTTACTTTCATATAATTTTTTTCTGTAGCTCCCATAAAGTTAAGTCTGTTAATTTTAATTCTTATGATATTCAAGGCTAGAGTTAGTATTTCACTTCACCTAGATAGGCCAAATTTATTGCATATTTAGGATCTAGAAAGGAAGAATATGTCCTCTTTTTGAAAAATGATTTCATTTGTAGTGCATCTGATGACTACTATATGGCATCATTGAATATAATGATTAATCACAGACTCAATCCATTTTTGTTCTTCCAACTCAGTTTATATTATTAACTGCTTCTCTTATTGATGCTAATCTTTTGTGCATCACCAATCTACAGTGACTACATTTAAAGTCTCAGCTTGGAAGTACTTGATTTCTGTTTAATGCAAGTTTATTAAAAATATATAGCATTGTTCAGGGTATATTTGCTACCATAACATTCTCCTCTGATAGTGCAATTATTCTAATATTACTTGAAAAATTACATGGGACAATTTAATAAATTAATATTAGTTTCAACAGTTTTTTTAGGGGCATATATCACATGGTTATAGATGCCCTAAATAATAGCACTATCTTATTGGCTAGAGAAAAATGATGAACCTCAGGAAAAGTATGCAAATTTGATCAAAATTTGAAAACTAAAATGTATTTTAGGTTGTAGATTAACTTAATCTAATTCAAAATATAATAAACTATTCTATCTTCCATTGTAGGGCAGAGAGTTCACAGAGTTAGAAACGAACTCAACAATAAAAAATTATTCATTTTTTTTATTCAATACGTATTTACTAAGCATCTAATGTGTTATGTTATTTTCTAATTACTGAATAGTGGTTAAAATTTTTTCAGTTGTTAGAGAGTCTTCTCAAATTGTATCCAATTAAACTCATTTCAATTTAACATACCCTATTATTTGAGAGACGGGTAGAGACTGTACTTGCAATTGCACCTGTGTCTAAAAGGAATGGTGTTTCACACTTATAATTCCTCAGTATCATTCTTGACATAAAAATCCTGATATGATGTTTTTCACCAAGTAAATACTTACTGAAAAGTCCAGCTATTACACTTAGATAGCCCTAAATTAGAAACCTTTTGTATATTTTGATACAAAATAATCCTAACTGAGTAAGTGAAATTAAAATTTCTAACACTGGGTCTATATAATTACATAATTGTAACTAAAGTAATTGGCGTTGGAAAAAAAATTAGTTAAACTAAATTATTCAACTCACAGCCATGGCTGGAGATCAAAAAAATTATTCAAAAATTTAGCTGTAACTCATTTATTTATTTATTTATCAACAAATACTTGATTTCTGCTGAGTACCAGATATTGTAACAGGGAAATAAAAGTACCTAATAACTAAATCTGTCTTAAAACAAATGTAAATTCATTAAATTTTAAATACTCCAGATTTACAAATATATACATGAATGGTTAAATATAAATGGATAGATATGTCATGGTATGCTGAAATAATTTGTAAATTGTAAAGCTAGACTTTTAGTTTAGTTCTATCTTACATATAGGGCATATTATTTATAAGTACTGAATGAAACAGACTTTTTACTTCTTTATACCCACGCAAGGTGCAGTATGAAAAGGAGTATACTCAATATTTGAGCTCTGAGTTTTGGATTTAGCAAAACTATACTAGCATATAAATTTGAATAAAACTTTAATAGTCACATTACTTTTCAAAAATGTTTCTACTACCTCATGCCTTTCATGTTCACTGACTGACATATATGAACAAAAGAATATGCTATATAAAATAATGCATTTCTGATGTTAGAAGTTCTCTGCTATTGTTTTGTTTTTATATTGTTTTCATCGTTAGTTCATGATTTCAGAAAATAATTATATTTCTGAGAAAACACATTACTATTGATTTCTAATGACAGAACCTCCAAATCTAAATACACATATCACCAAGAAATTTTTACACTCATAGGGATATATTTATAGATTCTATTATGCATATTTCAGTGCTTTTCTTTTTAAACCCCAAAAGCACTAAATAATATAAAATCTTATCTGGTGACACTGAAGATACGTATAAAGTGAAGAAGTAAAATAATAAATAAAAGAATAAGACATTTCCCAAAGAGACCAAAGATACTTTTTTTTACTGCTTTGATTAAGTTATTTTCATCTTAAACTAGAAAGTTACTCTTTCTTAAACAATAAAATTCATGTTTTAACTCTAAGTTCTTTAGGAGAGTGGAATAGTTCTTCAGATTGAGACAAAGAATATGACAAAGAACCTAAAATCTGTTATTAAACCACATACAACCATAAATGTGAATTTGCTATTATTCCTTAACAAGAGAAATGTTGAATATTCATAGTTACCCTTTCTCTCTTTCTGATCTATCTCTGCCTCTATCAAAGAAAGCATTTTTCTTATGTATATAGTCCATATTTATTATATATTTTAGCTGTATTTTATAAATTTTATTTTGCTGACAGAGAAAACAAACAAACAAAAAACCTCTATTTATCTGCAGGCTAGCATTACTGTTCACACTTCTTATTTAGTAAAGATCAGTTATACTGCCTCATAATTAGCTTCTAGGATATGTATAAAGTGAAGAAGTAAAATAATAAATAAAAGAATAAAATTTCCCAAATGGACAAAAGATAACATCTTTTTTTTTAGGAGTATGGAATGGACAGACAACTCCAGGCAAAATCAAAGTGATTTGTATATGTTGAACATGTTAACTCACTTTATAAAATATGTACTACACCATAACTTGTTATAAAGCGAAAGAAACACCAAGGCCAATTTCTTAGCTGTGTCTCTCTGGAAAGTAGGGCTAGTATGCAGGAGCGCCCTTGGAGCATGTTGTACTAGCTGGAGAAGGTACAAGTAAGGTGTAAGAGACAGTCAGGGTTCAGGATATTGGGACTTATTAAAACATGACTGAGTGACTGGTGTATATTTTAAATACTTAGAAAGCCATTGGTGGAGAGATATGATCAGGTTTGCTATTATAAAATATTACTGTAGCTATTAGTTGAAAAACACATTTTAGAAAAAGATGGTGGTGAGGAAACCAGTTAAGAATTTTTTTTCAGTAAACCAGGTGATAGATGATAATGTTTTCAGCTAGTGTTTAAATAAAGTGGACAGGTTAGAATTTTGTTTGGATAATGGTGACCCACAGCTTACTAATATATTGGTTATTGGTGAAGAAAACAGAGGAATCATTGTAGATACCTTGATAGTTCACCTGAGTAATTCAGTAGCTAATGAAGAGGTATACTAAGATACAGAAGGTTTTTGGAGGGACAGCTTGAGAAAGAAATCAAGAGTTCCACCCTACCTATGTTAAATGTGAAATGTTGATGGGGGAACATATAAGCACTTAAATAATTAATTCATTAGTTAATTAATTATCATGCTAAAAGCTTTATGTAAATAATATATATAGCTTAATGAATTTGGAGAGAACTGTACACCTAAGAAACTACTGCTATAATTTATGCCATAAATCTATCTACCCATTATCTCCAAAAGTTTCCTTCTAACCTCTTCTTTATTTATGATGATGATGATGAGACTTAACATAAGTTCTAATCTCTCAGCAAATTTTTAAATATACAACACTGTATTGTTCAGTATAAGCACTATGTTGTATAGTAGATTTCTAAAATTTATCCATGTTGTATGAAACACTTTGTATACTTTGACTAATACTTTCCTATTTTCCCCTCTGTTTAGTCCTTGGTGGCCATCTTACACTCTGCCTTTATGAGTTTGACTATTTTAGATTCATCATATAAGTAAAATCATGTTTTTTTCCTTCTATATCTGGTTTATTACACCTAGCAAATGTTTTCTAGTTTCATCCACAATGTCCTAAATAGTAGGATTTTCTTCTTTTTCAAGGTTAAATAATATTGCCTTGCATGTATATACTACATTTTCTTTATCCATTCATTCATCAGTGGCCATTTGGGTGGCTTCCACCTACCATATAACAACATAATGATCTAAAATAAAAATAAATTAATTACATTTAAATCTATAAATATTATCAATTCCACAAATACAACATTGACTGTAATAGGCAAGTTATAAGATAACATGTAGGTCTAATATTTTTATGTTTACTTCTATTATCCAATCTAGTCCCATAAAGTAATACATATATGTATCAAAATATATTAAAAATATAAATTTATACTAATTTTAAGATGTTGTTTACCTCTCAGTTGGGAGGGAAAGAAATAGACGAGCACAATGAGGGAGATATAGTGATGTTTATAAATATTTCATAAAAATTTTTTTAAAAATTCCAATATGACACAATATTTACATTTTAGAACTAATATCTAAGTTTAGGACCAGGTCTAGAAAATGATTAGAACAGGACTTTCAGACAGGGCTTATATGATCCCATTAGAACAAAAAGAATGATTACGAGACTGAAGAATCTGACAGGAAAAGATAGATATTAATCATGGGACACCTTTGGCCATTTTCAAAATCCTTGCAATGTTTGTCATGTATAATTAAGGTCTTTGATATTTTGGGGAACACTTACTGCAATTATATGTTCTGACCAACAAAAAAGCCATCACTTTCATGATTCCAAATATAGTTAACGATAGCAAATTAGTGTGGTGTTTTAATGATAAGAATTTTAAAACAGGAATAGTTTTTATTTGATTGCTTTAAAAGTATTTTAATCATAAAGAAGTACCATTGATTGTAAAACTAATCATTATTTTGAATGTATATTAACATAAATAGCAGTGAGAGATGTCTTTGACATGACTTTTTAAATTATTCTCACCAAATATTCACAATACCTGAGGATAGTGCTCTGAAACAAACTGCCTTGTTTCTACATTGGCTCTGATATTTACTTGTTGTGTGACATTGGACAAAAACCTCTGTAAGCTTCTATATCCTCATGTATAGTGACAAAAAGAATAGTAGTTATTTCAAGAGAAACTTTTATACATTAAAATAGATAATGCATATATATCACTTCGCAATTTACTCAGTAAAGTTACCTAATACTATTATTATTCATAGTTGCTTTAATTTTGGGATCATTTTATACTTCTAAAATTAGATTATTAGTTCTATTATATGGTTGATGTTATATATTACTTGTAAACATAATTTATGTAGGAACACAAAATTAGTAAAGAGTTCTAAAATTCTTTTCCTAATATTACCTTCTTACAGAGAAAGAAAAATATAATACAACTATTCGAACATATATTTATTAACAGGGAAATCTGCAGATAGATGGGTAGACAGATAGGAAAGATAAAAAAAATAAAGGACAGAAAGAGTAAAGAGAAAAGAAAAGAAGATAGGTGCTAACTACCTTTCTAGTAATTTATATCCTAAATAACCATAACTCCATTTTCCTCATCAGCTAGGTCATTTCTAGTGGGTGTTATGGGAAAATTAGATTATCATCATATTACAGTTTGCTCTTGGGAGGTAAATCGTTCTTATGGCTTCACTTGAGCAAAGTAATCATAGGATATATATAATATATTTATATTTATATAAATAATCCAAAATAATTATAAGGATATATAATATATATTTTTATTTATACCATATTTTTATCTATGCCATATAAATAAAAATATGTAAATATTTACTATAAGTCTATAAAATATTAATATATCATATGTTTTTATTTCTCTGTGTCTATTTGAGTAATTTAGTTGGATAACAAGAGCATCTTATTGATTAATAAGTTATATATGTGCTCCTGAACATCTGTACTTGTTAGAAGAAAATGTATGATAGAAAAAAATAAACAGAAATGTATATGGCTACTTAAAACAATATTTGTTTGTTGTATTGTGTTGGAAACATACCAGAAATTTTTTACTGTTTTATAAAAATGAATATGGATTTATGTCTTTGAACCAGAAAATTGTAAATAGTCAAATAAACACTTCCTTTTTTGGTAAATCAAGAGAAGACTTTAATTTTTATTTTGATATGTAGAATTACAAAATTATTCACAATATTTAGAATATTCTGATTATATGCCACAATAAAAATTATGCAAATTTCCAATTTTTCAAATGTAAATATAAAATCTCTGCTGAGAAAAAGTTACCTTAGCAGCTTCAGAATAGTTATCATCTCATAACCTTCACTAATGTCAACGATAAATACATCTTGAATTTCTTTTTTAGTCTATAACTTCTTCAGAAAAATTCCCAAGTCTCTTTCCATGCCTTGCTTGTGTCAAGTCATATTCATCAAGTAAAGAAGCTCTGTGAAATGAGATGTTTCAATGAACCATAAGGACAAAACTATAGCCAAACATGTCTCATGCCCCTCTCACTACTTTGAGGCTACTGAGATATTAGGTTATGGGCCACAGAATTAAAGATGAAGGTAGAGAATGTTTCCCAGCCTACCAAACTTTTTTAGACATCATTCAGATATACAGGAAAAGCCAATTAAATAAAGTACAGTAGGAGTCAGTGGGGACAAATAGAATAGAAAGCATTTACAAAGAGTGATAACATAAAAGAAAAACTTTTTTTTTGCTAGTCCGGTATTGCAAAAACAAAAAAGTAATTTGCTAATACTGTACTTTTGAGGTAAATTCTAAGTGACAGAATCCCAAATCCTGTGTTAATAAATTTTAACATTTAACTTCTCTTAAAAAAAAACACACGTTACATTCTGAGGCTTTACTTCAAACTGTTGATAAGCTAGCACCATAAAACTCAGAGATTTTAGCATCAGAATCAAAACTACAAGGTTCTCTTTTTATCTGAATATGTTTTGGTAAAGTTTTCTACCATTTTAAGTACAATATATTTTCTTTGCTTGAATCAACTTTGAAAATTAGTTTTCTTGAATTTTTTCCTGTTTTTAAACTTGGAATTATTTATTATATTTTTAATGAGAGACCAAGGAATTTGAATTTCACTGTATTTCTTTAAAATGGTTTATGTATGCTTATATTACATGTGAGTCTACTGTAAAATTAATAGAAGTGAGAAAAAAACATTTTTATAGCACACTGAATGAAGGGAGGAAACTGGGTGAGAAGGATGTGCTTTTCTTATAAAAACGTTACCTTTTTTGCAGTATAGATGTCAAAAGAAGTCAGCCTCAAGATAAGAGCACATGCTATAAATTGTCCTGAGGTTTCCTGCTTGTTCCTTGGCTCAACTGTTTCATTTAATTCTGTAATGCAGTATTAAGCCACAAAAACAAAACAAAATGAGCAAATGTATACACACACACACACACACACACACACACACACACACACACCACACACATACATATATATATATACACACACATATATATATCTTTCAGCACTTTACTTAGAAGGCAGATTGTTGGAACCATTGACAATATCATAATCATAGATTTAGCCTTACCAAGAGGTTTATATATCACTAAATCTATATAACTTATATGTCTGACACATAGTAGTTATTGATATTTTTTGACTGTCTAAATAAATAAATAGATAAATCCATAAATGTTGCCATAAAGTTGAAATATGCATCACTCCATTGGCATTTACATAGGTTATTTATATCATTTTTTATAAAAGGATATCCTTATTAGGTTAAAAGGATATATTTACATATATTAAAAGAATAAACTTGTAGATCTCTGATGTTGCATGTATTTTCAAAATGTTTTTTAAAGGATAAATATAAAATTATACCATGTTTTGTTCTGATGACTGATTTCGTTCCATCTTATCTTAATATATATCAATATTTTGTAGACTCTCATTTCACTAATATGTTTTTATGTTTACATAATATCACTTAAAATCTATAATTTGCCTTGTGAACATCAGGAATAAATGTTTTATATCTTTTTTCCTTCTTTCTGAGTGGTTAGTATACATTTTAAATTTCTTCATGATAAATATCATATAACTAAATGTTAAATTCCCTAAACTTTCATGTCATGATTAAACCTCAAATATATTACATAGATTTTGATTTTATTTACTGTGATTGTCAATACAGTCTTATTACTCTATTTCATTTTTGATCTTTAATGAAGTATCTGTGAGTTATGATGTGGAAAAATGTCAAGATGAGAAAATGATGATCCCCTTTTTTTTGCCCATGACATTTCAATATTATGAGCTATATCTCACAAGGTTAAGGCTGTGTGACCTGTTCTGCTGTACTCATTATCCACTAATCCCAAAACAGAAAGCAAGAAGGAAGAAGGAGCATATTTAAAAGGACTTCTGGCCATGATGTGTTGCCTGGAAGGACAGGGGAGACATTACTCCCTAACCTTTCAGTTAAAAATTCAACTTGTGTCATAAACAATTAACTCATGCCCCACCATAAAAGAATTGGTAATCAGATTATCTTCTCACCACCTTTTACCATCTTTGTCCATACCAGAGAGGAAAGGTGAAATTATCTTTTAATAATAACCCCATTATTGGCCTTATGAGCAAATATTTGTGAGGAGACAGGAGTTGAAGAAATACAATTTCAGACATATTGCAAAAGATCTGTCCTTGTTTTTTTTTTTTTACAACTAGCCTACAGGTCCAATGTGAAACAATAGGGACATAATGTTCAAAGCTGATAACAAGTAAACTATATACACAGAAGACTGGCTAAGAATCAGAATTTTGGCAATTCTAACCTGGGAACACATTTTTCTTGTAATCTTAGAAAAAATGAGAATTATTTTTTATTCCTGAGATTTATCATCTAAAAAAAAAAAGGCATTATCTCTACTTTTAAAGAAAATCCATAATATCTGACACCAAAAAGAAAAATCAGTTCCTAGAATAAACATCAGTAGAAGAAAAAATAGCAGCCCGGATATAAATCCATCATGAGCCAGAGTTGTTTAGTCAAGCTTACTTATAGCAAACCTAGACACCCCGGAACATTAAAATAACCACTTTTAAAAGATAAACCACTATATTTTGGGGGTAATTTGTTATGCAGCACTATGTGGCAGCAGCTAGCTAAGACAAATATTAAGGGCACTGAATCTGAACTAAATTTTGTTTACCATGAGAAATTTATATAACCTTTCCATGACTCATTTTATATTACAATAGAGATATTTGCTTAAATTCTCTTGGTGAAATTAGAAAAAAAAATATATCAGCTAATAATGTGAGTGGGGAAAGAAGTTTGAAGTGAAGATAGTGGGAAGATGAATGTAATAGGAAACAGAAAAATTTCTGGGTAATACTGTATGTCTTAGTTGTTTAAAAAGATTTGTTAAGTTTGGGCAACAAAAGAAGTGAACTATAAAGACACAAGATTATGGTAATAGTGTGGAGTGCATGAATCTGAGATTGTGGAGGGGTTAAAGTTACTGATAATGACAAAGTATAGGACATGACCATGTTGATGAATGTGTAGGGTGAGGAAGAGTAGTGCACTGATATTAATGGAGGAGAGCCATTCAATAAAATGAGAGATCAGGACATTGCAGAGATCAATGGTTTGTATAGTTTTGAAATAAGAACAAAATGTTAGACAGAATGAGCAAAAAATATCTAAGAAATGATAGAAAGTAACCTAAGGATCTACATATCATGGCAACAGTAAGGGATACTGACATTTATATTCCGATAACAAAAATGTGTTTGTTTTGATGGGAGAGATACTGAAAATGATTATGAAGGGAAAATAAGGGACATAAAGAGCACTCTTCTCACCAGCAGGGTTGGAAATACTGTCACCATCTACAATACAATTCTGGTGCTAACAGGTAGAGTTAGTATAGCTTGTAAAGGTTAAGGGCACAGACACTCACAGGGAGCCTTTACTTCAGATACCAGCCATAAGTTTGGGGTTCCCCAGATCACCCACAGTTCTGATAAATACTATAAATTCAGAAGTTCCTCTTACCCTGTCAGGTTCAGTAAGTCACTAGAACAACTCACATAACTCAAAAAAACACTGCACTTAAAATTTCATTATAAAAAGGGAGCAAATCAGGAACCGGCCAAAAGAAGAGACATGAGGGAGGTTTTGAAGGTTCCAAGTACAGAGCTTTTATGTTTTCTCTTATGGAATTGGGAAGGCAATACCACCCTCCCAGCACATGAATGTGTTCACCAGCCAGGAAGCCCAATTAAGCTCTGATACCCAGTTGAATTGTGATTTTATTATGTTGGCATGATTGATTGAATTTTTGGCCACATAACTGAACTTGAGGTATTTGGAGGTCAAGTTGATATCTGGCTTAAAGTGTCAAACATCTAATCATAGTTGATCTTTCTTGAAGGTCATTCTCATTCTGAAACAATCTGGGATCCAGTATAAGTCACCATTCTAGGATAAACTGAGGTGTGGTCCCAGGAGCCCATCCTCAGTTTTAAAAAGGCACTTCTATTACGTGGGAAAATTCCAAAGATTTAGAAGCTTAGTCCCAGGAACTTGGGATAAAAACCAGACAAATTCTTTATTATATAACAATATTTAAGAGACTATAAGGAAATCGGTGTCCTTAGAAAAGAGACCCATTTCCTTTAGAGCAAGAATGTGAACAGGTTTAGGAAAGGCAGAATTTTGCTGATGAATCAACTTCAGAAGGTACAATGAAAAGATTTCAGGAGGTGGAAAAGAATGAAAGTTATCATAATGTAGATTTTGAAAAGTCATATCAGGATTTGTGTGCAACAGGTAAAGAGTGAATTAGGAGAAGTGAACTTGTGGTTACAAATTCAAATTGCTCCAAAGGGAGACTAATGCTGATGGCATTAACGTGAAAAATGATATCAACACTGTGAGTATTGTCAAGTAGTTGATAAAGTCTTCCCAGAAGCATGCAGCCTTCTGAGGCTCCTTTTAAACTCAAGTCAAAGGAGTAAAGGCTGGGAGGGCTTTGAAAGTCACAGAGTCGATGCTGGTAAACCATTCACCTTATAAAATCAAGTAGTCCAAGAAAAAAGAAAATGCCCCCAAATAATCACTACTGACTTCTTATACTGTAGATCAATTCTCAAATTTCTTTTTTAATATAAAGAAATGCTAAATTATATACTCTTTGTCTCTACCTTCTATTACACAATAGTGAATTGTTAAAAGCTCTCTCAAATAATAGTTGCTTCTTATAGTTGATCCTGATTTCTTTTAATATATTATTTCACTGACGTCACATAAAATTAGAATTCTGTGCCCACCAATGATGAAAGAATAATAAGCATCTGGTCCCACAGAACATAGCTACTAAGTAACAAAACTCTGATTTAAATACACAATTTCCCAGTTTGAAATTCTACCATCTTCCCATTAGCTTTCAATGTCACTCTATTTGAGGAGAGGAGAGCTTATTTTATATAAATTTATATTGATAACTCATATATAATATCTTCAGTATACTAAACCAACTCAGGTATATCTAAATAGAAAGTAAAGTCTTATTTAAATAAACTGTTTATTAGAAACTTCCTTATTTTTACTTTTTCTTTTATTCACAAAATATCCTTGGTGGGTTTCTGCATCATTATGCCATAAGAAACTCTATTGAGAGTTGAGACATCTGACTTCATGTATATTCTAAAGTTAACAAGACTCATCAGGTATAATAATTTTTGTTTCCCTTTTAGAATTCAGCATTTAAAAAATCTAGAGGATTTTTTTATTTGTTTTTTTTTAATTCATTTTATGAACACTTATAGTGTTCCTCCCCATCAAGTTAGCTGATAGGGATGAGCAGAAATAATTTAATCAAATGTAAGTGAAGTACTCAGTATTGCAAATTTATTTGCATGGTGGATTTTTATTATTTCACTAGCATATTATGAATAATAAGGGGGTTTTAAACAAATATTTGAGTTCAGAGTTTTTCTTAATTTTGAGCACCACATTAATTTCATATGTATTTATTATGTTTTCTGTAGCCAATATTTACTTGCTAAATTATGTAACCAAAGTAACTGAATTATTAATGTTACAATAGATCCATAGAGTCCTATATTTCAGATCCGTAATGATCTGTAATGTACTAGTCCTGCCAAAGTGTTCTTTTTCATTATCAGGGAGTAGATTTTCTGGTTTTTGTTCTAGTGTTTTCATTCTTGACTTTGTTTTGCTGATAATTCTCATCTCAAAGAGGAAAGAGGAAAGAAGAACGCACAGCAATAATTATCAACTGAGCAAGTCATTATCATTATAATAGAAATGAAATTGAAATGGTAAGAGCTTGGCATTATTCATAACATTTTTGAAATCCTCACAGACTTCTTTTGAACTGTAGATATGTCATAATACCTACAGCATCTTAGGCTATAAAATCACACCATAATCCATTGATCAAATCTTTTAGGTCAAGTCTCTAGATGTATTACAGCTCTGAGCCTCATGACCTCTCAAAAATGTCTTTCTGAGGAGTTAATAGAGAACAGATGCTACCTAAAGCAACAGCTGCTACAATTAGACAAATGGGAAAAATTGGCAAATGAGGAGGGCAGAAACACTTTAAATAAATGATCTAATTCCTTAAAAAAATTAATGAGAAGTTTTAAAAAGGTCAAAAAAAGTTACATAATCATGTGTGTTTGCATATGATTATTCATTAAAAAAATTTTTTTAGAAAACAACTTTTACTGAGACAAAAATTTTCAAAAGTTTATTTAAAATAGTGTAAGTCATAATTACAAAAAGCAAACCTTTCTATACTGCAAAATATAAAGTTCAGTTTTATTGAGTTTTCAAGTTTATATCTCTTCATTTTTATTAGAATCAATAATATTTTTCTGATGTATTAATGCATCCCTTACTTAATGATGAAAATCTCAGGGAAAAAAATGCTGTGCTCTCTTTCCCTAAGATCTCATCTTTTGCTAGTGAAAAGAAACACATGAACATATAGTACATTGACTGTTACTGGAATTGATGAAGAAATTAATCTCCTACAGGGAAGGAAAGTCTTAGAAAAAATATGTGACCTGGATCCTGAAGAATGAAAAAACAATTGTCAAGCAGAAAAAGAGAAAAACATACCACAGGGAACCCTGAGCTATACACAGAGCCCTGAAAGCACATCTTATGCTTGAACTTGAGCGAAATATCAGAACTGGAGAGAAGAAAAGAGGTTCTCAAATTGTAGTGTACATCAGAATTATCTGGGATTCTTGTTAAAAATTCAGACATCTGAGCCCCATCCTGGATATTCTGCTTTTAAAAAACCAGGGTAGTATTTGGTAATCTTCATCTTTCTAAGCACCCCTTGTTACTCTGATGAAGTCAGGGAATAGACTGCACCTTGAGACATGATTCTCTAAATGAGTGGTTCAATGTGGTCTCTAGACCAGCATTGCAGTCATCATTACCTGAAAAGATTGTAGAAATGTCAATTCTTGGCCACCCTCGACACTGGCAGAAACTCTGGAAGTTGTACTATATACGTTTTAAAAAGTCCTTTGGCTGATTTTGATGCATGATCAAGTTTGAGAATCATTGCTTTAAATTGTACAAATACATTTGGTCTCCATTGGCTAGGAAATCTCACCTATTGACCAGTTTCCACGAGTAGGCCACAATTAATAGTCCATACTTAATAGTAACTTTATCTGTGGAAATTGTTAGAAAATATAGGAGCAGAAATAAACACAGAGTAGTTAAAATTATTCACTATGGCTGGCTTCATCTAGTGATGTATTCCTGATTTTATGGGATATAAATATGGGCCAGAGTCCAGTTTGAAGTAATATAAAAAATTGTCCCAAAATATTTGCTGAACTATAATTCTCTGTCTCAGAAGCTTGTATGCTCCTGTCTCATTTTAGCAAACACATTATATTAGATTTTTTGACTGTAGTATATGTTGTTGAAATTGAACTTCATATGAAATCATTTGGAACAGATTAGTTGATGGATACTCAATTGAAGTTTTATTATCTCATTTATAATCTCATTTAGAATATAAATAAGAAGTCCTTTTAATGTTAATCAAGGCAGTTGAGGTTTATTTTTGAGATTATTCATGTCCTTCAAATGAGTGCATAGGCTCATTTTTTTTGTAAAGAATCGTTATATTTCTATATAACTATAGAAAAATAGATTCTCAATATTTTTATTGTTCATTGATTCCTTAGCAGCTATAGTTCAGACATTGTGTTCAGAAGTACACTGAGGTCAAATAATAAATAAAAAAAAAGGTTTTGGTAATCTAAATGATAGCTTTGATATATTAAAATTTAAACTAATTATTTGACAGCCAGTGGTATAAGCATATATATTATTTCTTTATGTTTTATAATATAAATGTATGATTTTTATTGACCTTAATCAGAAGGAATAAAAAGGCTCGCTTTGCTTTCTTATAAAGTTAATATTACATTATTTCTCATTAGAATAAACATAGAATTGGGTTCTAACATGACTTAGAAATTATAATTAAAACTACAAGAATAAACTTTTGGAGACAGGGTAATTTTTTGCAGACAGAAGAGACTTTGAATCCCAGGAGATTCAGGTTAAAATCTGAGTTGTATGACTTCAGGTGGTTACTTTAACCTTTCCGAAACTGTTACTTCATCTGTGCATCTGTGAAGTGGTGATAATAAACTACAATATATTGCTATGAAATAATTAAGTGAGATGATTTTTGTAAAGAACCTGGCATTTGGTTAATGCTCAATAAATTTTAGTTTTATTTGACACACATTCTCATTAATGCCTTCCTCTTTCATTTGGAGCCATGTGTTAGCCATTAACTGCTTGCTACTCCATTTCACATCATATCTCTTTGATATCTAAGGAGTCTAATTTAAAAAGTAAAAATTGTTACACTTGATACTGTTTACCTATTATGCAAATAGTACATGATGTACATCTACTGTATACCATACTTTCTCATTGGTCTCAAGAGGCAAATGGACTGGAGAATTAAAGTGATAGAAGGTTAGGGCCATTTGACATTTAAGATAAAAATGGCTAAGATGAGTAAATGGAACAACACAAGGGAAGTGTCAAGCACCAGTTTTCTTTTAGTGTTGGCTTTGACTAGTTATCAGAATGTCTCTTGTTATATACAAGGAAATAGCTGATAGTAACATGTTAATTACTACTGAAGACATTAGTGGTGGAAAGATGTATTTATTAGACAGGATTTTATTGTGAGGAGCTCAGGGTGACTTGATGGAGGATAACCGATTCCCATTCCTCAAATGCCTATTCACAGTGGAGCAAAGTTGCCACTTAAATGGCAATACCTCTATCACTTAAAGGAAAGTGAGTAGAGATACAATGCTAGGGTAGGGCTAAAGAGGAATATAGGTTATTATTTTTATATTTTCATCTATTATGTAACATCACAATAGGATTTTAGCAAATCATTTAATTTATTGGAAAGTAAAATAGTAAATTAGAAGCAGAACAGTGTCTATTTTCCCACAGTTTGTTGTACAGGTTTATAAAGGCATGCTATCAATGCCATCTTTAAAAGACTCCTATAATGATATTTTGTGCATCATGTGACAAAAGGGAAGACATTATATATTATGTGAGTGTTTTCTCAAGGTTTTTAAAAATTTTCATTTATCCAAACTATGCTTCTGGGTAATTTCTGAGAAGATAGCATATCATGAAAATATATTTATAATTGAACATGTTTTTATATTAGTAGTTTAGAACACCAACTTTGAAAAGAAATAAATTCTTTATATTAATTGAAAAATCCAAACCATATTTCAGCAACCATTGTAAATAGTATGATTGTATCCCTCTATGAGAAATGTCTGTATCCAACCTACATGTCTTAAGAGATAAGGCAATCATAAAAACTGTTGACCCCTAGAAGGAGTATACCATCCAAGAAAGACTTCTTGTGGTTAATTGTGCTAAGATTTGTAAATAGAGTCTATACTATTTCACGGATAAGGCCACAGATTGGACTGCCAGCCCTCTGCACTGTTTTCCCGCCATCTGAGCCAACTTTATAAAAGAGTTCTTGGAATTGCCTTTGAACCAATGGGCTGAGACCGACCCCTCCAATCAGAACTGCACAGCTATAACCTCATTTGTACCATTAATGACTATCAGAGCAACTTCATAACAAATAATCAGAACAAACGATTCTGACCAATCAGGACAGTGTTATTTGGACCATTAGAATGCAAATTTAGATTCTTCATTTGCATAGAAATAGACCAATCAGGAATCAGAATGGGAAGTTTCTCTGTGAAAGCAGGCCTTCCCTTTGTCTTTGTGGAGAGAAATTTCAGTTTCCTAAGGTGGCTGTGTCTCAGGTTTATGAACTATTTAGCTCAATGAAGTTTCTCCTTTTACTGGACCACAGGTTGGGGGCTCCTATTGGCATTAGATAGGTGGCAGCAAGTTCTGTTGACAAAACTCAGTTTTGGATTCATTCTCAGGTTTTATTTGACAATGTCTGCACACACGTCATAGAATGAAAAAAATTCAGAGATAAAATTAGAAGAGAAGCATTCAATAGCATTGTTCTTCAAGCAGCACAAAAACTTTTAAAGATGATATCTTACTGCTCTTTGGAACAAATCTCTCAGGTAAACTGCTACGATTTTTATCCCCATATCACAAAGGAAACTGGCTGTGTTTCAGAGAGATTAAATAATAATCATTGATATATTACAAGTATATGGTAAAGCTAAAAATGAGTTTTCAAACTTAAAGCCTAATTCTGTTTTCCTTTTGATAGATAACAGACTGCCTTGTTTACCGCTCAAGATTTTATGCTGCATTCAGATATTTGGATAATTTAAATGAGAAAATATTTATTTGCTTTAATACCAACATACTTCAGAGATAACATGAGTTCAGTTCCAGACCACAACAATAAAATGAATATTGCAATAAAGTGAGGCACACAATATTTTTGGTTTCCTATGCATATCAGAGATCAGATTCCCCAAATTAGAAGCAGAATTTGAGACAGAGATAGCGTTCAGGGATTTATTAGAAACTACTCTTTGGATCAACTCCTGTGGGAGAGAAAGAAAGCAATAAAATTGGGTAAAAAAAAAGTTAGTCTAAGTTGCTATCTCCAATGAATACTTCAGTCAATTCACAGGGAGTGCTAGAGTTGGAAGGTCATCTAATGTTATCTGTGAAGAGGCGAGGGTGACAAACACTCATGTCCTTAAGTCAGTCATTGAATGGGGTTGCTTCAAGAAAGGGCCAGGCCTTGGGCAAGTCTCTTCAGCCTGGGCAGTCATAGAAAAGGAGAGATAGCTGAGAGTGTTTTACCAGCATCAATCCCAGCAGCTGAGAAAATAATTCTGCAGTCCTGGATGAATATTGGAGAAATAGCTGCCAGTATCGATTATATTTTCCTGTTACACTATTCAGATACTTACACTTTAAGTTCTCGGAGTAGCAACTTCCAGAAATAAAGTGATCAATAAATGTTGCACAGAGATAAACATGAAAACTTAAAATTTGTATATATTTTTATTTATTGAGAGATTGCCTCAGTAATAAAACATTGAATATGAGTTTTCTGCATCACAGTATTTTAGGATATTATTGAGTCTTTTGTCCTAAACTTAATGATATAATATTTTTGTTTTTTCCCTGAAGTTTCTTTTTCAGGAGATGATTTTGTGTAATTTAATGAATAAATAATTTAATTGTTAAATGAACTAAAATACATAACTATAATTGCTCACACTTTTGAAGATCTTTAGAGTATGCCAAGAATTATTTTAACTTAAACCCATTACTTCACTTAATTCTCATTCCCATTTTACAAATGAGGAAAATGAAGCTCAGAAAAAGGATTAAAAACAAATAGATATGACAAGCAAACAGAGACTCGTGGGCATGAACAATAGACTAGTGGTTACCAGAGAGTGGGGTAGGAGGAGGTAGATGGGGTAAAAGGAGTCAAATATGTGGTGACAAAATGAAATCTAACTATGGGAGGTGAACACACATTGTAAATATATATATGCCTTACTGTTAAAGTGTATAGCAGAAACTTATCCATTTCGTTAAACAATGTAACCATAAAAAAAGGATTAAATTATTTGTCAAAAGCCATAACTAGAATTTGTTCTTAAAAGGATGGTACCAATGTCTACACTTTTTTAATATCAATTATGCCAACTTTTTAACTTCTTCCTTGTATCACCAAGAATGGCAAAACAATTTGTCTAGACATCCTGATTGGTGACTATTTCTAGAAACTGAATGTGAAGTTATATAATTTCCTCCTTAGATATCTGTCTTATACATAGTATTCCAGGGAAGATTGAAGAAAGTGTCGCAAATATGTTCTCACACTACACTTTGTTTCATTTTATAACCTGGCTTTAAGATAAATTGTTTTCAATTCATATAGAAAATGAAAATGAGTAAAAAACAATGTCTCTCATATTTGACTAGACAAAAGAAAGAACAGAACAAAAATATTTATTTTCCTTCTCCTCTCTTTTTAAAAATAATTACTTGCTGAATCTCATCCCTCTGGGGAGAATATACAGTTGTTCTAAAACAATAAAAAAGAAATGTATCAGCTGTTGCAGACTAACTGTAATACTCAAACCATAAATACTCAAACCATGATACTACACAATTCTCCAAATAAGTGTAAATGTATTTTTGTTAATTTTCTCTAGCTTTTAGAATTAAGTTTTTAAAAAGCCAAGAATTGTTATGTGTGAAATAAGGACAAATACAGAAAAGCAGAGGGTGTTCAGGGAAAACAAGATAAAATGAAATTATATGCATTGACCTGGAGCCATTATGAGAACACAAGACTGAGGAATTTTTTTCTGGGTCCAATAGCTTATAGATAATGCTTAACTAATTATATACTGTATTTAATTTGCTGTGAAGTTCACTATTGAATAGAAAATTATCTGTAACTTTAAATAAAAATATCTTTTGCAGATTAAAAGCCTTTAGTTCAACAGAAATATCTTATAAGTTCTACATGTTAAAGCTCAAGAGATTTCTGGAACAATTTTATCCTTCTTTATCTCTAAGGATCAGGGAAATTAAAATATGAAGACAGATAAGAAGAAAATTAAAATCATTCCTAATATCATCATCTACTGCAAACATTTGCAGTATTATAGTCTACAATATAGACAGGCTATCTAATTTGGGGAGCAAATACAAAGTTGGGGAGCAAAAACAAAAATACAAAGTTCCTTTCTCAAAAATTATTAAGAATTTCAAGTTGGCAACAGCATAGCATTAAACCAAGTGCAAGTCCCTTCTACACATGGGAACCTGTACAATTGTACAGGTCAAAGTTCCATGAATCTAGTGCTTGTTTATTTAATGAGTGAGTGAATGTTAAATAACAGGAGTTATTGAATAAACCAAAATATGTTAAATTTATTGAGGAAAACTCAGAGTGACATGAGTTCAGAAATACTGAAGGTACTTTCCATTTCTGCATATTCAGAATATGTTGGAGAATGAAATTCATGTGGAAATAAGAATCCATACTTACATTATGGTTAGGGGAGAAAAAATGAAGCTGAAACTAATAAGAAACTAGTAGCTATCCCAGACATAGATGTAGGGAAAACAGGTTAGAGAAATAAATAAAATGTTATTTAAATGAAATAGCCAAATAGTAGGTCAGAAGCAATCACTAGAAGATATATCAGGGAATGTTTATTACACTGAACTAAAATTATTTTTTAAAAAAGAATTGCAGCATAGGAATATCTAGGCAAATTGATCACAGAATGTTTGCTAACATTTTCCTAAAATATACCCTTTACTGTTTATCATTTTATACTTGCAATTGTCTCATTAATATGGGAGTATTGATAAATTTTGGACTCCTTTTGCAAATTGGAAAAAAAAATTGACTGATTGAAGATTACTGGTAATGCAGTTTTGATCCTGCCCTTGAGAGATTAAGGATTTTTATCTCCTAAAATTGCTGTCACCTACCTGAAAGTAATCAGCAAACTTTGAAATATAAATATAGAAATATATTTGCAAGTCACAGAAACCAAATTATAGGCATATATATTTCTTGCATATTACTGACAACAGTATAAATCAACACTAGAGATTACTTGGTGAATGTTTGTGGCTAATTTATAAATAGTCAACTTCTGATTCTTTGCAACAATAGAAGGAAGCAATAATATGAGATTTCAGAGGAGTAGATGACATAATGCTTTTTACAGGTTTTGCATCAAGATTTATTTATTTAGATTTATTATTAACTAACAGTGTAATATTATTAATATATTCATTAAAATTATTGGTATAATATTGGCATATACTAGTGTAACTTACATGGTATAATATTATTGATAGTTAATATTAACTATTACATAATTTATGTAAAATATTAACCTGTTATTAGAGAGTATAGCATAATACTCATAATATACACTTTAGCACACATATCCTATGATAAACTCTGTATCACATTTGTCTGAGTTTCTCTCTAAACTCTGAACTCATCAAACTATGCAGATTGCTACTTATCTTTTTCTCAATATTATTAGTATCTTGATTTGAGCATAATAGGTCTAAATGACTATTTGTGGAATAAATACATAGAGGGATTATTGAATAAGTAACTTTTAAGGAGCATATGGCACTATTGAAAGAGTACAAATGAAAATAAAAACTAGAGAAACAGGTAATGATATATAATCAAAAGCTACAGTATATGTTAATATAAGAAAAGGTTATATTATGTTGTGAAAAGACATTATTAGAGTGAATCAGGGTAAGATTCTTGAAAAAGTTAGGATATAAATGAATACTTCATCTAGGCTTAACCTGTGAGCAGTCTATCCATGGACTGAGGCATATTTGGTGAAACTAATTTCAAACAAGGGGAACTGGTTGAATAAAGAAGGTAAAGGTGAAGTTTATGCACGAGATAGTAAGCCTGAATCAAAGAGCTAGTGTACTGTTTTTTATTTTAAAACTCTTCTTTCTATTATTTTATTAACACAAATGTAGGGAATTGAGTTAAACATGCTCCTCATTCAAGGTACACTGTATTTATTTACTCGTCCCTTAATCCCAGTCTGTACTCCATTCCCTTAATTTAATAGGCACCTACATTAATATGTTTTCTGCTCAAATGTCACTAGGCCATTTGTCTTCCAAGGCTGCACTGGCTTTGCACATTTAGAGCCAGCCCTCCCCCTGAAACTATAATCTTACTTGAAACTATGAGTCAGACGATTTTAAATTTAAACTCATACCTATTCTTTCCAAGTACAGGGCTGGGGAAAGTTTATAAATTGAGGCCTACATACTATAGTTTCAAATATTTAAAGTTTATAAATCAAAATAATAAACAAATCAATGTATTCTGTGTATTTACTTTGCCAAAGTGCTTCATAAAAACCTTGAAATCCATATTTAATTGTCTAATTAAAGATTTTGTTAAGTGCTAGTTTAGAGTATTTTTACTGAAATGTTTTCTTTCCTGTATAGCTTTTACATATTTGCAGATTAATCTGTTCATTAATAGTTATTTTATTATAATCTGTATTATAGCAATTTAATTGTAACCTTTTGTTGTGAAAAGCCAAAGTTTTCCAAGACTGCTATTTTAGAATATAGGTCATTGTTATTTGTACATTCAATGAAAGGCTACAAATTCTTTATTGTATCTTCTTGAGTCTTATACTTTATATGTGTTGTTCTCAGAGCTGTGGTGAATAGACATTTAATGATAATGTAGAATAACAATAATAATTCTGGCAGTGAAGATTAATCTTAATCAAATATCTATGAAACAAGTAGATTTTAGGAGATTTCTTATTCAGACATGCAAACATTTTTTTCTATCAACAAATTTATGAGAATGTCTTCTTTTTGACATTTTTCATATAGGTCACGTAATCTCCAAATTAGACAATATAATGATAATGATAATGTTTGGCCTTTGCAGTGAGTGGCCTTCTGGCTAAAAATCCTGAGGGGATATTGATTAATTAATTTTTTATCATCTTTCCTGTTAGATAGCACTATCCATAACAAAAAAATGGCCTTAGCAGAAAGCATAGATAGATAGATGGATGGATAGATAGATAGATAGATAGATAGATAGATAGATAGATAGATAGATAGATAGATAGATAGATCTACATATATATTCCTAAATATAAACAAATTGAAAAATATTTTTCTCTGTTTGGAATTTACTTCTCTTTCTTTCTTTCTCATGACTGTAGTACAGAGTATATGATTATGAAAAAAATAAAAAGAGAGAGAGAAGAGAATTCAATGACACCAGAAATCCATTAGAAGTGAGAACATTTAAAAGGAGATTTAGTTATGATAGTTGATATACTTCTGGCCAGAACTGGTCCTAGGGCATTTTGAATCATGTACATCTGTTTATCAACCCTACAATTTTCTGAGAGGGATCATCAACACAGAGTGTACTCCAGGCAAGTGAGTACTTCAGGCAAGTGCATACTTACTGCCTGGGATTTTGACTGTAAATTTTTATGTAATTTTCTCATCTGATGCATTGGGTTGAACCAATTAAGGACTATCAGGACAAGTTTTGTCCTTCAGAATTATGCTCTTGGCTAGAGCCAAGACAAAGTAGCCTCTTTGAATCATGCCTCCATATCCTCTTTATTTATTTGTTGATTGGTTGGTTTGATTTATTTTTCTTTGTTTGCTCTAAAGATATTCTGAACAATAGAGATTAATATCACCCAAGCATAAGATGTTTTCAATTCATCTTTTTATAATTGCTTTCATGGAGTGCTGGTAGAAAAATATACTTATCCAAAGTAAGTGAACAGTGGCAAAGAAGCTCTAAAATAGGAGAAAGGAAACCTAATGTGAAAAATAATTTTTAATATATTTGTCTATTTCTGCTTCAAAAATATCTCTTTAATAGTCTCCTAATATGAATTGTCACAATGAAAATTCATAGTAATAACATAATGACAAACAATATACCTAAGATCAAAAAGCAACCTAATGTCAGAGCTAAGAAAAAATTGGCTAATATGATAAAATAGATCAATTGAATTTAAGAATTTATTATATTCAGCACATGGCACAAATGTGTTTTGCTTCTCAAATATAAATTATTATAATAGAAATACCAAAATGATAATTTGTATACCATCTAGAGCTAGACTGAAATATCAGAGTTTGTACCATATAGAAAAACTGAAAGAAAATATTGATTTCTATATATTAGATACTTCCTAGTGAGACTCGCAGAATGTCATGTCCAAAGTCCATCTTTAGATAATTTTTGTGTGTATTTAGTTAGAGACTTTATATTGCAGAAAACAACTGGAAAGATATAGAAGGACAAGATGCCATTGACATAGTACTATGAGGAAAATACCTCTCTACAAAGCCTGCAAGAGAAGGAAAAGTAAGATAGAGGTCTGGGAGATGTTTACATCAAAGTTTTTATTTATAATATTACCCTAATATGTAAGCTTTCTTACAATTGATGGTATCAGAAAGAAATAATGACTGAAAAAAAAATCCTGCATAAAATCTTGCTAGAAATGAGATTGGGAGTAAGAATTTAATCTATGTATGTTCTTTAAAAACATGCTGGACAAATTTTACATAACTATAACAAAAACTCATATAAGCATGCCAATATAGAATCTATAGATGGCACAAGCATGTAATTGCACATACACATTGTTAACATACACATACATATTAACATTACTAACAGTTCACTCAAAGTAAAAATATACTTTAATATTTTGAAGTTTAAAAATTTATATATAAACATGAAGACATAAAATAACCTAATCTTTCTAAAATATCTCAGAAAATATTTTTTGAGATATTATCAAAATATTATCAAAAAGCTATGATAATATAATCAACACAACAGATAAAAGAAACTAAAATACTGCATTACAAAGGAAAAAGACATTTTCTATTATTATAGCAATCAATATAAATGGGTGAATTTTCCCTAATGAAAGGTAAAGCTTCTTAAACTGTAACAAAAAACTAAAATAAATTTTAAATAGAGCCAAATAATATAAGCTGTCAAAGACTAATTTCTCAAATATGCTTGTTCCTAAAACTGTAACTAAAGCCACAAGTCAAGTGGCAATGAGAAGTTGCTAAGAAAGTTTTCCAGCTACTCATTAGTTCTCATCAGTTCACCAGCACCTGAATGAGGTTAAAGCATTTTAGTCCTTCTGCCTTTATTTAGCTCATATAATTGTCAGGAAACATTCAATTTTTACCTAAAAGACACTATTCCAATATGGGGCATTAACATCAATGATTCAGATTAACTTATTAGAAATAATTTTTATAATACATTTTAGTAATATATATATAAAATCCTTGGAGATATTATGTTGATTTGTAATTCTCCCACGGGTGCTCTTCCATATGTTTTCTTTCTTCATCTGTGAAAATATGTCATATAGGCAGTTTTCTTCACTTCAGAATCAATGATGATATATTTTAATTTGTTAGTTTTAAAAGAAACTTAAAATAGTAAAAGAAAACTCAAACAAAAATCTCAGGATTCTACAATGGTTAGTCTCTAAATGAATTTAAAAAAAAAAACTGTATTTACATTATTTTTTAACTGGAAGAACCATGACAATTGAAAAATAATTCCCCAGATAATTTCTATACCTTTATATAAAAATCATCTTACAGGATTTGAAATATGATATAAATTCATAGCTTTAGAAAAGCTGCTGGTGTATTATATTGTACTGATACTACCTAAAATGTAATGATAATGTTACTAATGCTAGGTTTTATATTGATGATGTTAGCTCTGCATCTATGGAGCAAAGTTTCTGTTCAAGGGTCGATTAAAATTTTTAGTCTAATCCCAAGGTTGCACTATGTTTATCAGGGTATTTAATAAACATAAAATAAGTATGATTAATACTAATTTTTGTATATCTGCTGAGTCTGAAAAAAGTAAAGAAAAATGGTTTTTCAATGTTATTATATTTTATTCACACATCAATATTAAAAGAAGAGAAAATAACTCACAGTAAGAAAGTTATCTTCTATTTTTGTAATAATTGTGTCTCTAATCAAATAGAAGTGTATATTTGTAATTTTATCATTAGATTAATTTTTATAAAAATGCTAAATTATTTATATATGTGTGTATATATATATTTTTAGTTCTGATATAAAAATTCCTGAAAAATAAAACTAGGTGAGAAATACTTTAGAATAAAGTGTTTTCTAACTTTACCTCAAATTCATGTTTAATATAATAGATTAAATATAATAATAAATAATTTATCATAATACATTAGAATATAATAAATCATAAATAAATAAATTTATTTGTTCATAATAAATATAAACAAATTTATTTGTTTATAATAAATAAATATAAATAAATTTATTTGTTTATTAAAAATAGATATAAATTTATTATGATTAAGTAATACATAAATAAATTATTAGATATGTATATACACATTCACCTACTATAGTCAAATAAAAATGTAACCATTGCTCTGAATTGGGGATTGCACTTGTTGAGAACAAAGCCAGGAGAGTATTTAGATCCTTCATCAGCTTTAGCTGGGGCAAAATTATTTTATGAGATCCAGTTTGAAAAATGTGTGTTTTTAACTGTGACTTTTAATAGTATTAGTTGGTGCAAACTATTTTTATTATAAATACAGTTTGAAAACTCTTCACATAGAAATTTATGTTAGGAACCCAAATCATCACACCCTGGTTTCTATGATTATTGTGTTCTAATAAAAATAAGAGGAAAAAGAAATTAAAGGAGACTATGACTTTGAGTAAAATTTGAGAAAGGGAAATGTTTTTTATAATTGGGCCTTTAAATGAACATAATTTTAATTCAAACTCTTTTAAATTTATTCTTTAAAGATGAAAAGAGCAAAAAAATCTAATTTTCATTTTTAATAGTGTGACAAAAATCTAACTAAGAGCTTTCAAGTTGTTTGCTTTCCTCCTATGTTATTTATTTAACTCCCTAGGATTTTTTTTTTTTTGCCTTGCAATACATTTGGCTTCTTTTTATTCCATCATTGCCCAACTGATACATTTTCTTTGTAGTAAAAAAAAAAAATCTTATAAATATTTGTTGATTCTAATGACTAATTTTTAACTCAACTAGCTTCAAAAAATACACAGTTTTTTCAGGGTTTAGTAGAAACTCTTTGCATTAATAATATGGAACTTCAAACATAAATAGAATATTTCATTTGGTGTCCCAGTTCTCTATTACAGTCATGCAGTGTACAAGGCACTGTACATTATGCAAAGTGATCTTGGTTCTAAAGAGCAGCCCTTGAAGTGATAGATAATGGATGATATGTATATTAATATAAAACTTAAAACATATCGTTGACTATGGATAAACTCTTTATTGTGCTACCTGAACTTTGATTTCCTATCACTGATTGAAATCCTATGAATACAATCGATAGCAATTTCAAGGCTACAACTGAGACAGTGAAAGTGTTTGAAATATAGAGAGATGTTGTCAGATAGATTAGAAAAAACAACATTAAATATTTATTTTCCAGACAACTTTTAAAAGAAAAGGCAGATTTTCAAGTAGGCATAAATACATATCTAAATGTATGGATGGATAAGCACACTTGTAAAAAGCAAAGCTGATAATCTGGACAAGTTTAGAGGATCAAAGTGGCTTGTAGATCAAGTTGCTGACTAAGTAATAGTATAGAGTGCAAGAATTTTCCAATGAGCAGGTATTAGCTTTTGCAAAAGTCTAGCTTTATGGACAGTAGTTTAACATTTAAAGGACATAAAGATACTATTTTATCAACCATTACTCTGGTTGGTATAAGTTAATACAATGGCCATAGATACAACCATTACATGAAAGTGGCTTGTTTTTGACTGTCAAATCAGGTTTTAGCACTTACTGTACATTTACTGTGCCCAGAATGCTTTTTAGATGAGAGTAAAAGATAGAACTGCCTGACAGTGCATTCATTTTGAGGACTTAATACCTAATTTAATACACAACATGTAACTACCTGAAATGGCCTCAGGACATTCACCAAGAAAAAAATTCTTAAAAGTGTATCTAATATAAACACACCAAGTGTATTAGAAAATAAAAATAAAAGAGTGACTAGAAGTTTCATATGACCTAATTATTGTGATAAATAATTATATTTGGTTGGAAGACATAAAATAAACTGTTACACTTTATTTTACTGATTAACTAATTAAGCAAGTTGCTTTGTGTTAAGGAAGTCTCAAAAAACTACATAAATGTGAATGAATTAATTCAGATTACCATGCAGAACACTTTCAATTTGAAGTTTTATAATGTAATTTAGTCTGAAATAAAGGCTTAAAGTAAAAAGTATGAAGGCTGATATCTTTTTATTGAAAATTGTTTAAAGAACATACAAAGGACCCCTACACCTACTCTGTTTTTTCTTAACAGGTAACAAACCTCCACTCAATTTTCTTACTGGACCTTGAATGCAGCACTTTCAATCTTGCCAGTACCATTTAATTTATGCTTTATAATGTATAAAAATCAGTTAGCATATGATAGAGTTGGAGTTAGGTTTAGAGCTTGTTACCTTTCCTCAATTATCTGTCACCTTTTTCACCCTTTGTCTCTATAAATCATCTTTCAACACCTGGTCCTTAACAGCTGGGGCACTTCCAAGATTAGTTCAGTCTTCATTGAACTGTACTTTGAATTTCTATGGGATATACAATCTAGCCCCAAATCATATTACATGACATTGTTCACTTCTGTTTTATGAGATATATTTAATTCAACAGTGATTTTATTATGTGTCTCATAGATATAAAACAGAATACTCAATATTAAACATGTTAGTTATTTTTTTAACTAAGTTGTCTTTTCCTTTCTTTCTAGCAGATCAGTCATGTTTTTCTCCTTTTTTTCTTTTCTTTTTTATTTTTATTTTTTGCCATTCTTAGGATGCATTTAGTAGGTAGATGCTAAATACATATTTTTTTCTACTTTTTATTTTTTGTTTTTTTTCTACTTTTTATTTTGCATTAGCTGTGCTAAGTTGAAGTCATAACCTAGAGGGAAATAATTCACTGTACAGTTTACAGTTAATTTTTGCTAGTTTTGCTAATTTTCATGAATTTCATTCATAAAAGTGTAAACAAAGAAACAAATATCTGAATTATTTTTTCTTATGCATCTTTTTGACTACCTATCAGCAGAAAGAGATAATTTTTGCTTGTGTGATAAAGTGACGTTTTCCAAGCACCATCTAAAAATGAATGAGGATGAGGAGTCAGAGCAAACTGGTCTTCAGGAAATGTTAATTAGAGTACAGACTAAAATATTCATAGCAATACTATGTTAGCCACAACTAGAAACTACTCAGCTTTCTATCAACAATAAAATGGATAAATCATTGAAATTCACCCAGTACAATATAATGCAGTATGATACACACAATGTGAATGAATTGAACAATGTTGAACAAAAGAAGCCAACCATAAAGCATTATATATTGTCTGATACACTTATATCAAGCTCGTGGGGCTTTACTAACTAGAAGGGAGCATAAAGGATACTCTAGACTACTCCTTATGTATTGTTTCTTGATCTAGGTTTTGATTACATAGATGTATAAGATTCCAGCTTATGAAAGACTATTAAGTTGTATCCTTAGGTTATGTGTTATTTTCTGCATGATATTGTTTCTCAATTTATAATAGTTAAAAAAGTAAAGAAAGGAAATAAATTTTATTAACACAGAAGGTGAAAATAAGTATAGTGACCTTTCTCTCATTTGCTGTGGAAAAAATGTAAGTGAAATTTACTGTATGTTTTTCTTTACTGATTTAATTTTCTAATCAATAAATATCAATTTATCAATTGTAGACTTCACACCACAAAGAAAAGAATAGCATATGGTTCCTGCCTTTAGAGAAAAAACATTAGCATACAAACCAGATTTTATATGTTATTCCTAACCTTAATAATTAATCCAGAGAAGATTTGAGTAATGAACAAAATGTGTGTAGATGTACACTATGCAGTTGTAATTTGAAGGACGGATAGAAATATATATATATATATATATATATATATATATACACACATATATATGTATATATATATATATACACACACATACATATATATGTATATATAATACATTTTATTTATAATATATATATATATATATTTTTTTTACTCACTTTATTCTCCCCTTAAACCTTATATGGGACCACTTTTACCCCATCTACTTGTTCCCTCTTCCCCTACCCCACTAGTAACCACTAGTCTATAGTTCTCTGATAACCACTAGCCTGTAGTTCATGTCCATTAGTCTCTGCTTGTTTGTCCTGTTCATTCGTTGTTTTTAGGTTTATAGCCCACATATAAGTGATACCATGTGACTTTCAACTTTTTCTGTCTGGCTTATTTTGCTTAGCATGATTATCTCAAGGTCCATCCATGTTGTCACAAATGGCAGTATTTCATCTCTTCTTATGACTGAGTAAAATTCCATTGCATATATGTACCTCTGCTGCTTTAACCAATCATCTATTGTAGGACACTTCAGGTACTTCCATGTCCTGGTCACTGTGAATAATACTGCTATGAACATCGGAGTGCAAACATCTTTTTGGATATGGGTTTTCAAGTCTTTGGGGTAAATACATAGTGGAGGGATTGCTGGATCATATGATAGATCAGTTCTTAGTTTTTTGAGAAAACTCCATACTGTTTTCCATAGTGGCTGTATCACTTTGCAATCCCACCAGCAGTGTATTAGGGTTCCTTTTTCTCTGCATGCTCTCCAACATTTGTTATTACTTGTCCTGTTGATTATAGCTATTCTAAACTTTGTGAGATGGTATTTCATTGTGGTTTTGATTTGTATTTCCCTAATAGCTAGTGATGTTGATCACCTTTTTATAGATTTGTTGACCATTTATATGTTCTCAAGGGGAAGTGTCTGTTCAGGTCCTCTGCCCATTTTTTTGATTGGATCTTTTGTTTTTGTTGTTGTTGTTATTGAGTTGTATGAGTTCATTATATATTTTGGATATTAGCTTCTTATCAGAGGTGTTGTTTGCAAATATATTTTCCCATTAAGATGGTTGTCTCTTTATCTTGTTGATGATTTCTTTTACTGAATAAAAACTTTTTAGTTTGATGTAGTCCCATTAATTTATTTTGACTTTCACTTCTCTTGCTTTTGAGGTCAAATTCATAAAATCCTTTTTAAGTCTAAGGTCCTTGAGTTTAGTTCCTATGTTTTCTTCTATGCATTTTATTGTTTCAGTTTTTATATTCAGGTTCTTAATCCATCTGAGTTAATTCTGGTGTGTGATGATAGACAACAGTCTAGTTTCATTCTTTTGCAGGTGACTTTCAAGTTTTCCCAGCACCATTTATCGAAGAGGCTTTCCTTTCTCCACTGTTATTTCTTTTTTTGTCGAAAATTATTTGCCCATATAAATGTGGGTTTACTTCTGAATTCTTGATTCTGTTCCACTGGTCCATGTGTCTGTTTTGCTGCCAATACGATGCTGTTTTGATTACAGTTGCTTTGTAGTATAATTTGAAGTTGGGCAGAGTGATGCTTCCAGCCTCGTTCTTTTTTCTCAGAATGGCTTTGGCAATTCTTTGGTGCTTCCAAACAAATCTGATGATTTTTTGTTCTATTTCTTTAAAAAATGTTGATGAGAATTTGATGGGGATTGCCTTTAATCTGTTTAACGCTTTAGGTAATATGATTATTTTAAATATGTTGATTCTTACAGTCCAAGAACATAGAATATCTTTTCATTTCTTTGTATCTTATTTGATTTTTTTAATAGGGTCTTGTATTCATTATATAGGTCCTTCATGCATTTTGTTAAACTTATTCCTAGGTATTTTATTTTTTTTGTTGCAATTACAAAAGGTATTCTTTTTTCCACTTCTTTTTCTAATGCTTTGCTATTAGAATATAGAAATGCTATGAATTTTTTAACATTGATTTTCTATCAAGAGACTTCACTGCACTTGCTTATTGTTTCTAGTAGTGTTCTTGTGGAGTCTTTATGGTTTTTTATATAGAGAATCATTTAAATTGTAAATAGTGACAGTTTGACTTCTTCATTTCCTATTTGAATGCCTTTTATATCTTTCTCTTGACTGATTGCACTTGCTAGGACCTCCAATGTCATAATGAATAACAGTGGTGGTAGAGGACAGACTTACCTTGTTCCTGATCTTACAGGGAAAGTTTTTAGTTTTTCCACCATTAAATATAATGTTGGCTGAGGGTTTGTCATGGGTTGCCTTTATTATGTTAAGGCACTTTTCTTCTATAATAATTTTGTTAAGTATTTTGATAGTCAGTGGATGCTGTATCTTGTTGAAGGCTTTTTCTGCATCTATTGATATGATCATATAAATCTTATTTTTTAATTTGTTTATGTGGTATATTACCTTAATTGATATATGTTTGTTGAACCATCCCTGTGCCTCTGGGATGAAGTCAACTTTATAGTGGGGTATAATCTTTTTAATATGTTGCTGTGTACACTTCACTAGTATCTTATATAAGATTTGCATCTGTGTTCATGAGAGATGTTGATTTGTAGTTTTCTTTTTGTGTGTTATCTTTACCAGTTTTGGTATCAGAGTAATATTAACCTCATCAGATGAGTTAGGAAATATTGCCTTCTTTTCAATTTTTTGGAAGTGTTTGAGGAGATTAGGTATTAAATCTTCTTTGAAGGTTTGGTAGAATTCACTGGTGAATCTATCTGGAACTGGACTTTTACTTTTTGGTAGATTTTTTATGATTGTTTCAATTTCTATACTGCTGATCAGTCTATTTAGATTTACTAGTTCTTAATTTAGTCTAGAAAGATTGTATTTTTCTAAGTACTGATCTATTTCTTTTAGGTTATTAAATTTGGTGTTATATATTTTTCATAATATTCTTGTATGATCCTTTGTATTTCTGCGATGTCAGTCCTAATTTCACCTCTTTCATCTCTGGTTATGTTTATTTGTGTCCATTCTATTTTTTCTTTAGTGAGTCCAGCCAGAGCTTTGTCAGCTTTATTAAACTTCTCAAAGAATTACCTCTCTATTGTATTTATTTTTTCAATTATTTTTTGTTTTCAATTTTATTTATTTCTGCTCTAATTTGAACATTTCTTTCCTTCTGCTGACTTTAGGCTTCATTTGTTCTCCTTTTCTAGTTTTTAAGATGAAGCATTAGGTTGTTAATTTGGGCTCATTCTTGTTTTTGGAGGTACGCCTGTAATGATATGAACTTTCCTCTTATGACCATTTTTGCCATGTTCCAAAAGTCTTGATATGTTGTATTACCATTATCATTTGTTTGTATGTATCTCTTGATCTCTTTTTTTATTTCTTCTCTAAGTTATCTTTAGTAGCATGTGTTGTTTAATCTCTATGTATTTTTGGTTCCTTCTGATTTTTTTTTTTTTGCAGTTGATCTTTAGTTTCAAAGCATTGATCAGAGAATATGATTGGTATAATTTCAGCTCTCTTATATTTGTGGAGGCTATCTCTGTGTCCCAGTATGTGGTCGATTTTTGAGAATGTTCCATGTGCATTAGAGAAGAATGAATAAGCAGCTGTTTTGGGATGGAAGGCTCTGTAAATGTCAATTATGTCCAGTTGGTCTAATGTGTCATTTAAGGATTTTATTTCTTTATATGTTTTCTGTTTGGATGATCTGTCCATATCTGGCAGTGAAGTATTTAGGTTCCCTACTATGATAGTGTTTTGGTCTGTTTCTCCTTTTAATTCTGTCAGTAATTGCTTTACACATTTTGGGGCTCCCTGATTGGGAGCATAGATATTAATAAATGTTATGTCTTCTTGGTTCATGATTCTCTTTATCATTATGAAGTGTTTCTCAGTATCTTTCTTTACCTTTTTTACTTTAATGTCTCTTTTGTCTGATATTAGTACAGCTACTCCTGCTTTTCTCTGAATGCCATTTACTTGAAATATCATTTTCCACCCTTTCACTTTGAGTCTATATTTGTCTTTGGAACTCAAATATGTCTCTTGGAGGTAGCATATGGTTGAGTTTTATTTTTTGAACCATTCTGCAACTCCGTGCCTTTTTATTGGTGAGCTCAGTTTATTTATATTTAGGATGATTATTGAAATATGAGGTCTTCTTATAGCCATTTTATCTTTTGCTTTCTGGTAGCTCACTGTTTCTATTGCTTCATTGTCCTTGTGTTTCTGTTTTCTTTATTTTGGCTTTTGTGGGTTTTCCCTCTGGTCCTCTTTGTTTTATGTTATATACAAGGGTTCTGAATCTTTGGCATGTGGTTACCATTATGAGTATGTAAAGGATAGTTTATAGACACACACACACACACACACACACACACACACACACACACACACACACATTCATCCATTTTCTTATTTGCATGCCTTATTTCTATTCCCCTTTGCGAATCTGAATCTTTGAATCCCCGCTTTTCAGTCATTTAATCTCAATTTGTCCCTATGTGTGCTGAACATTCTTGTTATAACAATTCTCTTCTTATCATTTAAGCTTGTAATGCCCTGTTTTTAGTAAGGGTTGCACTTGTCTGCTTCTATTTGCCTAATAGTGACTTTACTCCTAATTATGTTTTTTGTTTTGTTTTGTTTTAGGTGAACTGACCCCTTTCAGTATTTCCTGTAGTGCAGGCCTCACAGTGGAGAATTCCCTCATATTTTGTATATCTGAAAAGATCTTAATTTCTCCTTACTATCTAAAGGAGAGCTTAACTGGAGACATTATTCTAGGCTGGTAGTTCCTTTCACTTAATAGTTTAAATATTTGATCCCATTCCTTTCTGGCTTGTAAGGTTTGTGCTAAGAAATCTGATGATAATCTAATGGGTTTACCTTTATAAGTTATAGCTTTTTCTCCCTAGCTGCCTTGAGAATTATGTCTTTGTTGTTCATTTTTGATAATTTTAATACAATGAGTCTTAGTGAAGGGCTTTTTGGGTTGAGAAAATTGGATGTTCTGTTGACTTCTTGAATTCCAAGCTCCAGCTCATTCCTTAGATTTGGGAAATTCTCATCAACTCTTTGTCTGAAAATGCTTTCTAAATCCTGTTCCTTTTTCCCACCTTCGATGATGCCCATTATTCTTATGTTTCCTCTCCTGATGGTATCAGTGAGTTCTTGTATTTTTCTTTCATTTTTTTCATCCTTTAGTTTTTCTGTCCTTTCTAATTTATTTTTAGATTTCTGTCTTCGATATCACTGATCCTTTTCTCCATTAGGTGGACTCTATTTCCTAAGGTTACTATTTTAATTTTCAACTTTTGCAGTGTGTTCTTTATCTACAGAAGCTCTAATTGGTTCTTTTTGAGGGTTTCAATCTTCTTACTCTGCTCATCTAGTTGTTTTTTCTGAAATTGTTGATTTTCCTTGTTTTGAACCTCATTGAGTTTTTACAGAAGAACCATCCTGAATTCTCTGTCATTTAAGTTGCATATTGTTAAGTGTGTAATCTTATTTTCTGGAGATTTTTTTCTTTCTGAGATGACTTGTCATAGTGTTTAATGAACTATTTCTGCTCCTGGACATTAATGAAATTGTATTCTGTTGTTTTTCCAGAAAGAAGATTTATAATATAAAGATCTCTCTTTAACCTGTTGCAAAGAAGGCACGTTTCTTTTGGTTTCCAGTAAGCAGCATATAGGCCTTTTGGGTCCCTGCTTTATCTAAAGTCTTAATAATGCTTCTTTAATTTTCTTGAATATATTTAATCATGCTCATTACCCTCAGTTTTGGTCCCTGTCAGTGTTAACAATAGCTTCAGTAGCATTTGCTCAGGTTCCTCTGGGGTTCTGCAGTGATCTGTTTCAGAAGATATGGGGCCAGGAGCCTGCTGAGTTGGGGGTTGGAGGCCATGGCTCAGCCTTAATTTTGAAGCCATGGCCAGCAAAAATCAGCTGTTGTTCCTCTGCCATCCTGTCCTGCTTCTCTAATTTCTCCCCTGATGAATGGGCCCTGCAGCCACAGCTATCCCAAGAAGGAATGTTCGGGGAACTCACTTTAGAAATTTGCTGCTCCTTTATTCCACCCCCTTCTCTTTCAAGGAGCTCTGGAGGCTGTGGGAGACAGCTTCTTTATTACTCCCAGTCCACCACCCAAAATCCAGAATTCTGACCAAGATTCTTATGCGCAGATCCCACGTTCAGATGTGCTGGTATGCAGTTTGGGTATTTTTTGTTGAGTTTTAGATGTTCACTTTATTGTTGATTCAAGGGGAAAGATCTGGGGACATCTCTCACTCCACTATGTATTCAAAGCTGATAGAAATATTTTAAATAAAATGTTTAATTGGAATTTTTAATAGAAATTTAAAAAATTATTGCAATATTTTTTATATAATTGTTGATTCACATACAGTTGAAAGAAATGGTACAGAGAGGCCCTGTACACTTTGCACAATTTCCACAATTTTACAAAACTGTTATTATGGGATATTGACATTGACAAAATCCACTGATTTTATTCTAATTTTTTTAGCTTTGTTTAGTCGTGTGTATGTGTGTGTATGTGTGCAATTCTATGCAATGTATCACCTATATAGGCTCATGTATGCACCACAACAGTCAAGATATAAAACAGCTTGATAGTCATAAATCCTTTGTTTTATCTTTTTATAATTATATCCAATTTCTCTTCTCTCCTTCACCCACATCTTATCTCTAACTTCTAGAAATCACTAATCTGTCTTCTAAAACTTTGTCACATCAAAAATGTTATGTATATGAATTTGTATACTATATAACTTTTTTTACTTGTTTTCACTCAGTATAATTCCCTGGTAATTCATCCAAGTTGTTGTATGTATCAATAGTTTTTTTCCTTTTCATTATTGAGTAGTATTTCATAGTATGTACATGCCACACTTTGTTTAATCATTCATCTGTGGAAGGACATCTGTCTGGGCTGATTTTAGTTTTTGGCTACTACAAGTCAAGGTTCTATGAACATTTGTGTACATAGGCTCAGGGAGAGCAAATTTAGGAAGTATAGATGGAAATAAGATCAGATCATTAGGAATGTGGTTTAAAATTGAACAGACTAAATCCAGGTGGAAGTGTTTAAACCTGATACTATAGCAAATAAAAGGCCACCGTTTATTCCTTGGCTCGTGAGAGTCCTGATGTGATAACTCTGATGGCAATACTGAAGAGAGACTAAATACAGTAGTTCTTAGTCATGGCTGAACACTAGACTTGCATGGGGAGCTTTAAAAACCCCAGTACCTGGGCTACACTACAGACAAATTAAATGAGTCTCTCTGAGCAGAACTCAGGTATCCATATTTTTAAAAATTCCCCAGGCTAAACCAAGGTGGAATGCTATTAGAGTAAAGGCAGTAATCCAATTACAAGGTGGCTCCTGTAATTCAAAGGTAAATGAAAGGGAATTTGGTCACAGGGTATAAAACAAATTTGATGATCTGAAGGGAAGAATGTCGGTGTTCAACAATAAGGATATGGGGAAGAAGACAAAGGATAAATGCAGAGGTTTCCTAGATCCTTGACTAAATTGTGGATTTGCGAAATATTTGTGGAGAGATGTTTGAGAGCTCTTTGGTGGTGATGATCTATTTGATTTGATGGCAATGCACTCAGGTAGAGATTTCTTAAAGGCAGCTGGAGATTTTCATATACAAATTTATTCATCTATTTCCCCTATAGAAGTCAGTTCAATTTTTATATTAAAAACAAACTTCTATTTATGTTAGCAGACTCTGATGTTTTGTTAAATGTTTCTGTTTGCAGTATATTGATGTAATAATATTTCTTGTCTTCTGAGTTAAACAAATTTTAAACCTGGATACTCACTACCATAAACTGGAATGAAAACACATCTTCATAATATATAAAATTAATTATAGTTCTGCTGTGGGATTGGCAATCAGTTATTCAAAACTTGGCAGCAGCAAAAGAGAGCTGAGTGGCTTTCATAACATATTTTTAAATTAAACTCATAAAGAAAACTCCATTTCATTAAGCGCTTAAAGAGAGATTCTTGAAAATGTATTCATTTAGAAAAGCTTGTTTCCCAAGTGAGTTCTGTCACTCCATAATAGGTGAGTTTATTTTCCACGGTAACTGAGTTTGGTGTTATTGAGTTGTTTTTCTTGTCACCTTAGGCAAGCTTGATTGTTAATGGGATCACTAATAGGATATATAGTCAGTTATGGAATTCTAAACTAGCTTGAATTTGCTATGCCTAAAATCAATTACCTCAGTCCACAGGTCCACAGAAATCAAAGAGTGGGGGTGGATCTCGTTTCCATTCCTAGTGAACAGCTGTACTCAGTCTCCAAGAGGAAAAAAAAACATTACTAGAAAAATTGGTACTAATTAGCACTCATGTTGGCAGTCAGAATAGAGACACTGAAAACGTTTGCAAAATGAGACTAGTTAAGGACAATAAAAATTTGTCATTAAATTAGCCAAGTATAATAAATGACTTTACAGTGATTTTCTGAAAACTCTTATTGTTCACTTAATCAACACATTAAAAAACACTTTTGTGATATAGGTTACACATTCCATTATTTATCCAATTAGTTTTATTTTAAAATATCCAATATCAGCAAACTTTAGTGCATCACCAAATGTTACTGGCTTACTGTATATGTTTGCTATAACAAACACTCTCTCTAGTAGATAAGCATTGGCAAGCTTCAGACAGTCAACAAGGTTGGTCTTTTGCTTAGCACAGTAAATGATAATTCTATTGGTTGTCCCTTGAAGTCCTACACTTAAATATTCATTTATTTTGCTTAATACTTTGAGCTTAAAGCAATTCAATAAGAACAATGTAGCTTTTTAAATATTTACAATTTAATGTGAGTGAATTTTAGAACATTACCTGAGTTTATGTTGAGGTGAGAACGGTTGGAAGAATATAAGAGTTATAAAAATAGTAAAAGTTTGCAAAAAAGACATTTTTATACTTACTGAATAACTTAGTTATCAGTGGGGTTTAATTCATACTTCTATCTTATGTCCTAGGGCATCACTTTCCAAGACGAAATATTACTTATAGTAAAAAGATCGTGTTTTATTCCAAATATTGTGAAAGACAGCTTCATTGAAAACGTACTTTATTTTGGAAAAGTCATTCAGTTAGCTTCTGTAATTTATAACTGACATGCTAAGAAGGACTAATGTCTAAATTTAATCAAACATTTATGTTGTCATTTTTCTTTGAAGAATTTGTCAACGGGAATAATACTGGATTAGGCAGCTGGTATGACAGTAAGCATTTCATGGGAATTTTTGATTGTGGTGACATCCTTTATTGTGCCTTCTATTAAACAGTGGTATGAAAAGTAAGATGATATCAGGGTTTAAGAACAATAGTATAAATTGGCTGATTAAATTTTTCAGTAACTTTACTAGCACATGTTCAAACATAATTAATTTTTATATATGAGACAACATTTTTATCCTATGCTGACCAACTTGATCCTAAGCAATTATCTTTCTATTCTGTGAATGAGCTCTGTGCCATTCATAAACATTCCTCACATCTATGCAGAAGGTTAAAAACAAAGTAAAATAAAACCAAAAGACGTTTACTTCTGATAATATGAAATTCATTATAGAAGAACATGATGATACCTCACAATTGTAGAGGACTTTAACATCTTATGAAGTAATCAAAACAGATATCATCATCTTGACACTAAATCAGATGAATGTGGACATCTGGCCAAGCATGAGGATGAAATCAGAACACTAGCTTTTGCAACTGTCAAATAGTAACCAAGGTCTAGAGCTTCTTAGATATTTGATTTTTATGGTGCTTACAGATATACAGTTACAGTATGATAGCATCATTGGTACATTTAACATAGGTAAACTTAATTTGGTTCTTGGTATAAATAAATAAATAAAGATAAAATGAAGGATCTATAACAATTTATACAATGCATAGTATTTTGTCTGTCATTCTATTTAGAGAGCTTATGTCCCCCAAAAATCTAACAGCATACATATAAATCTGCTCTTTTCTTGGTCAGTTTCAATTCTCATGTACTTCTCATAGTATGAGAATTTCACTATACTAAGTAATATACATACATATTTTTTATACTCTTTGAACTTCAACTTAAGTCATTCTGGTGTTCAACTGAAAAGACAGTTAATGCTGAAAAAAAATCTCTGTGTAGACTGGTTAGATAATTCATATCCTTTTAAAGTAATATTGACTATAAATTTTTAGATTTATTTATTTTTTTTGTTTTTGACACCATTTGTTGAATTTAGAACATAAAACTCTATTATAAGCCCAAATCCAGGTGACTTTCTTATCTCTCGGCTTTCATTAGTTAAAATATATTTCGTTTGGTAATCTTGAAGCACGTGTTTTTATTCATGCATACTACCTGGCATAAGGTAGATGCTAAATAAATTACTGCTTAGAGTAAATGTAAATGTCTACAAATAAGGCAGCTAGAGTGGTAGTTAAAACTAGAATTTAAGATATTACCTGGGTCATAGTAATGATAACAAAGAAAGAAAAAGGGGAAGTGTCAGCAGGTATAGGAGCCGTGAACTATTATTTCTGAAAGCTGTAGCAGGAAATCTACAAAGTGAGGTATATAAAAATTGATCTTCAAGGAAGGATCTCTAAGAAATGGAGGATGAAAGGGATACGCTTAAGATTAGAAGGTCAGCAAGAAATAGATTAGGAAATGTCAGGTTATAACCTGTCCTAGAAAAAAACAAATAGAAAGGGGAGAGAGAGAGACAGAATTTTCAGATTGGGAAGATTTGCCAAGGGAAATATGATTAAAGTTCTTTTTTTCTTTTTAATAGTATAGAAAAGTTTAATAAGAAAATAGTAGTCGCCAATTGTCCACAATTAGAGAAAACCACTGCCAATATTTTTTTGTTTCTTTTTTTCCAGGTTCTCCTCTTTTTGCTTCTGAATAAAGCTCTTAAGATGTTTATATAAATTTGGATGTATTATCAAATTATTCAGTAGTAATACTTAAAATTATAAATAATTATAATTGAATTGCATCTATACAAAATAGGGCATTTACAAGATTCAGAAAACTGAATAATTACTTTAGCATAAGAAAGTTTTGGGTGGCTTTTGACTAATTAAATGAAGGGAATCAGATCCTTGATAGATTTCTGAAAGAAAATATTTGTAAAATGGAAATTTATCCTTCAAGAAGAAGCTGAGAAATGAGAGATATAACTGCATAGATCTGGATCTTACATCAAAATCTTGCAAGCATGAGCTTTAGGCAAGTTACTGCATTCCTTTAAATGTCAATTTGCTTATCTAAAATTAGATATATTTGGTTTTGTTTTATTGTGAAGAGTAAATTAAGTAAAAATTGAAAGCTCACTTCAGCACTCAGCACATATTCAGTGCTCTAAATAGGATCAGCAGTGGCCACAGTGATGATATCACCATGATGCCAAAATAATTTTGAGTACGAACCAAATTCTAATTAATTCCCATTCTGGACTAAGGTCTCTCTTTAATTGGGAAATTTCTGCCATATAAGACCAATACTCCCCTCACCCCCTACAATGGCTTTTTTTGAGAACTTCTGTATTCATAAGCACCATATTTGAGGCAGCTCTCTTTTTTTATTAAAAATTATTAGGGTGACATTGATTAATAAAATCAAATAAGTTTCAAGTGTACAATTCAACAGTATGTCATATATATATTGCATTGTGTGTTCACCACCCAATATTTGACCTCTATCTACTTCCCTTCTTCTGATAAACACTAGTCTACTGCCTGTGTCCATGAGTCTCTGTTTGTCATGTTTGTTTGTTGCTTTCATTTTTTATATCCCACATATGAGTGATATTATGTGGTTTTCATTTTTTTGTCTTACTTATTTCGCTCAGCATGATTATCTCAAGCTCCATCCATGTTGTTGAAAATGGCAGTATTTCATCTTACTTATGAACACTTTGGTTGCTTTTTAATTTAATTACCATTAATCCTGACTATGTTCTTAATCTTGCCTGGCAATAATAGTACATTTCTCATCTAATTACCCTCTACTCTTAACCCTCTACTCTTCTAGTGGAATATTATCTGTCTTCTCTCAAACTTCAATGTATTCCCCTCATCTTTATGCTCAGCTGTTGAACTGAATTTTTACTTGGTTAAAGAACTTAAAGGAAATAAAAAATACTCACAGATCTCCACATTAATATTTATTTGTCTGCTATTATCTGTATCTATTCACTTGGCTTTTTTTTTCTGCTAGTAGTAAATAAACTCTCCTTGCTTCAATCTCAAGCTAAGCCTTCAATTTTTTACTAGTTCCTGTTCATGCTAGTCAACTTAAGGTGAACTCTCCATCAATTCTTTCCTCTTTAGAGTCATCATTTCTTTTCTCTCTCTGGATTAATTCTATTAGCAGAAAACATACTATTGTTTTTCCCATTTTAAAAAATTATTATTTTTTAAATCTTAACCCTAACCCTACACTTACTCCTACCCTTAACACTACCCCTATCCCTACTCTTAACCCTAACTCTAAACCTTAACCTTAACACTAACCCTAACCCTAACTAAAGAATTATCTTGAGTCTCATTCATTTTCATTATTTCTTCATATTTATGCTAATATTTGCAATAATATTCTTTGAAAGAGTTTCCTCTACTTACTGTCTTAAATTTTTTTAAGTCTACTTAATTTAATTATCTATCTTCTTTTTAAACCAGTCTTATCAATTTGACCAGTGACTTTCAGGTTGATAGACATAAAGTCATTTCTTGGTCCTCATTGTAATAGAAAACTGCAGCCTATGGAATATTGATTAGTCACTTCTTTTCTTCACTTGAATATCAAGTTGTCTAACTTCCCAAGTTGTTCTTTTTTTGGTTTTCTCTCTTTGATCCTTTAGTGTCAGAGTGAACCAGAATTCTCTTTGTTTACTAGTATCCCGACTTATATTCACTTCTTTATTAATTTCATCCACTCTAACATCTATAAATACTATATACTTGTTCTCAAATGTTTATCTCTAAGGTATACCACTTTCCTCATCTCTGGACATATATCTGACTACTTTAACATCTCAACTTGGTTGTCTGATAGACATCTCAAACACATTTCCATAAACCCTTCCTTTACCTTCAAAACTCTGCTTCTCCACAAACCTTTTAATCATTATTGATGAGAATTCCATCTTCCCAGAAATTAAACCAATAATTTCTCAATGGCCTCTTTTTTCAACTTAATAAAAGCAAAACTTCAAGAGGTGTTTTATAAGGTGCTATATGATCTGGCCTCTCTTATCCTACCACCTCTTCTACTACTCTTCCTTACTGACTCTGCTCCTACCAAACTGACTTCATTACTATTTAATAGTCATCTCACATAGAGTCTTCTCTGTTTCCCTCTTTCTGGAACTAATTTCTACCATTCCATATTTTTCACTGCCTTTAAAATCTTGGCATAGATTTCACTTTCTCAGTGAGGCTTACTTTGACTATTCTATTTATAATCATGCCATTACATCTCCAATATTCTATAGCCTTCTTATTCCACACTATTTTCTTTTATATTATAGAACCTATTTCTCATTAGTATACCATAGAATTAACTATTTATTACACTTTTTTTGTCTCCTTCAACTTAAAACATGCCTATAAGACATAGATTTTTGTCTTTTTTGTACTTAGACACCTAGAAGAGTGTTTAAAACATAGTGTGTGTTCGATAAAAAATTGTTAAAAAATAAATGGATTATTGTCTAAGAAAGACCATTCTTGAGTATCTCAAAATAATGAGTGTTTTGTTATATGAAAGAAGTCTTGGCTAGCATTTTATAAGATGCATATAGTTTTCATGTAATCATACAGGCAAAAATTAATCTTCATTGTTGTCTAAAATAAGTTCTTTAAAGAATAAATATTCTATCTTTTGTTTTAATCCTTTTATATTTTTCAGAATAAAGTAATAGAATCATTCAAAAAGTATAAGTATATAATTTGCAAAAGTTAAAAATAATTTGCTACCTTCTTTTTCAGTAGAAACAAATTTATGTAGTATATATAACAGTCATGAAGACTATCTAAGAAATTATTTCTGAAATCTTTAATTGATAAAAATAATGTTTTTAATAGCAACCAATTGATATCTGCTATCTAGGTATTATAAGCATAAACTATTATTGTAATAATATGCTTAATAATAATAGTATTATTATTTAAACTTTATTAACCATCTGCAGTGTGCTGGGAACTTTTCTGAGAGCTTATATTAGAGCTTTTTAATTTGAAAAGTAACTGTCTTTACTATTTTTCTCACAACATTTTGTTAGGACTCTTTTACTGCATTTTTATGTGTTCTTATATTTATATGTTTGTATGTCTTTTTCTCATCATTCTATAATTTCTTCATGTACTGGTAGAATTTTTAAATCACTGTTGTATCTATATAACTTGACACATAATAAACAATTAACCAGTATACTTTGTACTTTAAGCAAGCTCTTGACTTCTAACATCCTTAATTGGAAATGAGAGAGGAAGGGAGTTGAATGATCTATGTCATTTATTGAGAAGATTTAGAAATCTACTAATGAAAATGTCTAGGTATCAGAACAGGGTAAAAAGACAGCTAGATATGAGTTAATGACCTTATAATTATTTCAGTTACCTCTTCCACCACGTTTTTACTCTTCCTCAAACCATGAAGTAGATTGACTATGAAATCTAGTTATTTGGGAGCTACTGCAATTTGACAGCTAAATACATTATGTATACCAGAATATCACCTAATATAAAGTGAATCAATAAAGTTCAAATAAAGTCATTGATAATGCTGATTCATCTAACAATTATATGGCATTGTACTATACTTCCCTGACAGGTTTAAGCTTTTAAATCACCATTAAAACATGAAAATTAATTCTAAAAGTACTTCCAAATAAACTACAAAATAGGTACACCAGATATGTTGAGCATTTGTTTCTTTTTCTTTTTTTTTACAAAGCATCAATTTAATAATCCATTTTTCACTTTTGACTGTGAGAATATGATAACATTATATGGCTGACCTCTCAAATCTCTCAAATCTGTCTTATTTTAGATCTTAATTTTTCTAACTTAAAAATCTAGAAAGAACCTTTTAACACTTTGAATGTGAAAGGTATAGAATACAAATGCAGATTACAAGTATGTGCTTGATTTTCTTTGGAAACTAGAATGAGACGACATCCTTACTTTGCTAATAATATCTCTTAACACATTCTAAAAAAAATGGTGAAAGTGAGTCAATGAAAGATGACTTCACATACATAAAAATGCACATTTAATATCCATATATAATATATGTCTAGCTTTTTTATGATTCTAATATTTTACAAATGTCTGAGCTACAAACAGTAAGTAAAACACTTTATACCCTGACAATAAGTTACTTAGGAAAGCATCCAACCTTTCTTCAGAAGTCCTTCATCAAATCCCTAGTGGGTTGTCAGATGTCTCAGAGCAATGGGTGGCATCACCCTGTAGCTTGAATGTGTCATGACACCAAATCTTAAGCCTGTCTAATTCTCTGTTAGTTTTAGTATTTTTAAATGCACTGCATATCTCTTCTAGTAAGACAAATCACACTCCTATAGGTGCCAGGTTTTGAGAATTTGCAACATGACTAACTAGACCTGTCATAACAATTTCTTAAATAAAGAAGTTACCTCATACTGCATTGCACCAAATATGCCAGAATATCACAGTCATGGGGTCACAGTTGGCTGCTGCTGCATGTCAGACTTGCGTGGCTTAGTCATATCAAGGAAGTGCTTGCTATGCTGCCTTCCACTCCAGATATGAAAAGAAGAAAATCACCTGATTTCCATCAAAGAGCCTTTGAATAGTTTTCCTCTTGAGAAGACTGCTAGCCACTGTCTGTTTATGTATATCTGTTATACTGAATCATACTTAAAAGCCTTTAAAATTCATGGATGAGCTGCATTGATGAGCTTTTCAGTCAAAGTACTTTCTATAGCAGGTATCTCAGATTAAGACTAAGTTGTATTCACTCTAAGATTTATGTGAGGGAACAAGGTGACTCAAGGAAGAACTCTTACTAAAGATATTGTGGTACAGAGTTTTGTTCAAGAATGATGGATCAGCATCAGAGCAAAAGAGTAATAGCTCTCTCTTGGTTAATCCCTCAATCCAGCTTCTAGACACAATAGCCTGATCCTTAGTCAACTCCATGGGAAATGAAAGGTGTCAAATAATTTTTTTTTTTTATTCTTCCCAGTATTATCTACTCAAGAAATGAAGCACATATACTTCAGGTATGTTATTGCCAACAACTTCTATAACATTGGGAACAAAACATTGATTTCTGAAATAACACAAGACAAACATCAGCGCCTTTAACATTAGGTATTGTTAGCTCCACTGTGATAATTAGTGAAAACAACCATTAGCAGAAATCTGGAGGATTGGTGCTTTGGCAACCACTACCAACAGCAGGAATATCTCCTTTGATTAAGTCCAATAAGATCATGTCACCTTTGGTAGGCTCAAGCAGAGTTAGTGGCACCATTGATGAATATCAAGACACAATTTCTACTTTTGTCATTTAAAATAACAATCAACACTAGTATCACAGAAACCTGGGATTAGAGGTGGGGCAGGCTGAAAGGGCTGGTCCACAAAACACCTTTACCAAACATCCCTAGACACTTAGAAAATTACCCAGCAGAAAACTATTTTTTTTTTTGTAATACGTAGGGGAAAAATACAATGAGTGGTTTTAATTATTGTGATGCTATGCTCACTTTTCTGTACCTAAGGGTGAAGTATGTAAACGATATTTATGTGATTCTTTAAAATAATTTAAGGCAAGCTCTGAATTGGATATAGAGTTGTTGACTCAGTAGGACATAAATTGAGTTTAGAAAATTCAATTGGGATGTGTCCTCAAATAGAAAAAATGACATCTTCAGATTTATTGATTCTCATTGATTCTCCTTTCTTAGATAAGAATACATCTATTGAGTGGCTGCTATAGATGTTGGGCCAAGCATGGGCACAACAGGGGACAAAACAAAGTCTTCCACAGAAAGTCTATACTCTAGTGGAGGAGAAAGACAACAAAGAGACCAACAATTTAATATATAAACTATAAATCATATAATAATAAAAATTATTAAGACTAACAACTAAGATATTAGAAAGTACCAGTGATACTCTTTTAGATATGGTAGTTAGGGAAGCCCAGTCTGAGCAGTTGGTCGTGGTAGGAAACAGTGTGTGTGTTTTACAAATTCTTGTTCTTCATAAAGACTATGATTTCACTATAATTATTTGATATGTCTCTTCCTAATTCTCAAGGCATGTGTATATTTGGGAAATTATTTGGGCACTATTTCACAATTAAACACATAAAATTGTTGATTCATTTTTTTCTTGAATGCATGTGGTCATTGCTCTCAGTTCTTTGTATGTGTGGAGTTTTATTCTACGTACATATACAGGTCAGCATTTTTCATAACTATGTTTATTCTGTCTCCTGTCTCATTTTATAAAATATGTTCACATCTATATAAATATATATTTTTATTTATACATTTATACTCTATGTAAAGAGATATATAAACAAAAGTATATTGTTTTAGGTACAGAAAAAAAATACAGACATAGACATAGTTAAAGATCAACTATAACAGTTTTTTCTTAAGTTCTTTGGTCTCAGATGTGGTCTGACATCATGAAAATACGTCTTAAACTTAAGAATTCTCTGTATGTAATTTAAGCTCTATAGAGTTAAACAAAGACTAACTCTGAGGAGGTCTGAGAATCATGCTGTCATTTCAGGAAGTCAACAGCAAATGTAGCTGTTGTTCGTTCTAAAGCCAAGGTCAAAGATATGGAGTCTGCTTTTGTGAGAGCACCTCCTTTCTGGTGGGTGTCTGTGGACACGAGTTTTGAAGTTTCTTCAAAGACAACATAACTTTTTATTTTAATGTTTATCTCTACTGCAATAGAATTACAATATATTATTTATTTAAATATTTATACTTCAAACAAAAATATTTTAAGCGAATGAGGCTCAGAGCTATTTGTGTAGGTGTTAAAGAAGCAAAACTAATAGGTGATGTCCTAGCTTTCAAGAGGCTTAATATCCATTTGTGGCTACAAAATATAGAGCCAGAAAACTTTGGCAAAGATGTGAGAATTTGAGCTAAAATCTTAAAGGAACTTATTTTGGGAGATATAAGCCTTTCCTGGGTGTTTATTGAAGGAAGTAGGACAATATGAATGTTTTAGAAAATAATATTAAGAAGTGGAATGGAGAGTAAATTAGAAAGGGGAGAGATAATCAGATAAGCATTATATTTTCTTCATTATATAGACATTGAAATTAGTTAATTTGACAGGAAGTTATATATTTAGGCTTCATCATAGAGAAATTGGTGTTTATAATAAAGCACTAATTTTCTAACAACACTAATATTTCTGCAATTCTTTTCAGTTATTTTATTTCCCTAGAGGATTCTTAGTTGCATAAATTAAATCCTTTTAAAAAAGAAGAGAGTGTTTTAGAAATTAGATATATGGTGCCAATGGGGAATAAAAGAAAATATACAGACGAGGTCCACAGGGAAGGAAATAGTTAGATAATGTAGTGAGGACAAGTTTGGCAATCTTAGCAAAAATAAAACAACAGATGGGGTATAATTTTTGTGAGTCCTCACACAGATGGTTACCAGATGGATTCTGCTGGGTTTATATAGCTTATATGTATTTTTCAGCTGCTTATCATGATAGGAAACACCTCTTTTGTGCAGGCAAAATCTTTGTTTTGTTCAGGTTATTGAAATATAACACTAGAATAAATTGGTATTTGAAGACATTTTATAAAGTGTTTTTTATTAACTGTCATTTCTAATTAGAGACATGCAGATAATATTAGTTTGAAGACATTGTAGTTAAGAAAGAACCATTAGGTCATGACTTAAAAAATGTTTAGGGACTTAATGTAGGTTAAGAAATTGGAGGATTTTATTTTGGATTTTCACTGTTAATTGACTATCATCTTTTTGGAACTTTATTTTTGAAAATAACTTCCATTTCAACATAATAAAATATAGGATTTCATAAAGATATAACTGATGAATGATAAATAAATTAAGAAAATATCTCTATGTAAATTAATCTAATCTTTAATTTGCACTCAATATAATATTGTATTTTGGTTGATACATACTAGTAAAAATCTAGTAAGTATTATCATAGTAAATGATGAAAGTCATTATCTTTAGTAAATTGTATTTGTGTGTGTAGGGGGTGCTAATATGAAATACAGATTCAGTACCATTAAGAATGATTTTCATTAATTAATGGAACTTCTTAGAACATTCCTTAGATAAAAGAGAATCAAAAATAACACATTCAAAAATAACATTGTATGCTTTCAGTTATCTACCCTTCATTGAGATATAGCTATATAGATTTATGGCACAAACAAGGGCTCTATTTTTTTGGGGAACTGGCCTTTCCACTGTTACAAGATAAGGTCTTAATTCCTATTTCCATCAAGCTGGAAACCAGTAACTTCAAGATTTTTCAGATATAGTTTTCTTTGAAGACAAATACAATAACAGTAGTGTTTTAAATAACACATGTACAAAGTTGTATTATTTTCTAAATATTTTTATATTTGTTATTTTATTTCAATCATGCAACAATCATTAGAAGTCAGCATGGCAAATATAACCTTCTCCATTTCACAAATGAGAAAATAGAGCTTGAGAAAAATGAATGACTAACTAAAACTTGCATGCTTAGTCAATAGAAGAGCCTGGACTCTGATTTACTGCTTTCCAACAAATACTTAAGGAGAGCCCACTATGTACCAAGTACACATAGGCTTGTATGCTGCTGAGTCCTGACATGAAATACACAAAGAAAAGAAACCTAGAAATTGTATCTATACATAAATGAAACAAATCACATTAAAGATTTTATTTATTCTTTCAATTAGCTTTGTGCTTTATAATAAGAATCCTACTTTTTTAATTTTAGTTGGGGTTTGAGGATTTATAGGAAGAGAGAAGGCACTTACTATCAAGGCATTTACAGTATATATTACAGCATAATATTATCACAGTTATGTGCTAGGTGCTTTGGAAACAGAAAAATAAAGAGCACCAAAGTTCACTGGAGGGAGTAAATAAAAGAAAGCATAAAAGCAGAAGTGACATTTCTGGTGATTCTTAAAGAAGTTGAAACCCTTTTGTCAAAAGAGGGACAAGTTTCTTCCAAGGAGAAAAAAATAGCGAACACAAAGTCAGTGCACATCATATACCCAAAGATTTCACTATTGCTCAAGCATAAACTCTAAGCCATGAAGTGGCCCAGGATGACAATGGGCAGGAAGATAGCAGATAGATCATGACCACATGACTGTGTCTTTGGAGATTAAGGGGTTTTTTTTCTATTAGCAATGTGAAACTATTGGAAGTTTTGAATAGAGGTCAAGCTGGTGAAGTGAGATTTCTTTAAAATGATAATTATGAACTACTTTTAAAAAAGTAGACTTGGAATTTCTGCAGTATATGAAAGAAAATAATAGAATCAAGCTAGGCTAAAATACGTGGAAATAAAAAATAACAATAGAAATATTGAGGTGATTGAATTGAAAAGGCTTAGGTAATTGATCGCATTTGGAAGGGATAAAAATAAAGAGTGGCAGGAACATGAAAATGTACAAAATGACTCAGATTTCTGACTTGAACCATTTGATAGATAACAATGCCATTCATTATAATAAAAATTAGAGAGGATCAGATTTGGTTGTTTGATGAGATTTGCTGATGAGTTAAGGGGAAATGAAGAGATAGACATGGAGCAGGGTACAGATTTAATTTTATTTTTAAAGGGAAAAAAATTAAATTCTCTAATGATAGTGATATTCAGTGGGCAGTTAATTATAGCAGTATGATGATTCGAATACAAATTTAGTAGAAAAAAAATCATACATTTAGGTATTAAAGCTTTAGTCCCTGAATAACATTTCCTGGGAAGAAGTGTATAAAGTAAAAAATGAAGATAATCAAAGATGGGAAGCACCAACATGTAAGGTATAGAAAAGGGATAAAAGCCCTCTAAAATATTTATGTTACCAAGTATTCTTATGCTTCTTTGAAGTAATTAGTTTTTTTCTTACCTATCACAAGAAAACTTGTAAATATTTAATTTGTCATTTTATATATTTTTATTATTGTATGCTCTGGAACATAGACCTAAGTAACATTTTATTTCATAAGTGGGTATATGATATTAAAGCAGTATTCAGGAAAGTCTATAGAAAAAGAATGGTCAAATATGTTGACAAATAGAAAATATGTATATTATTCTAGGTCAATAATGTTACTTTAAGAAAAATCTGAACACTTTAATTGAAAAATTCTGGATAATATCTTTAATTTTCTCTCCTGGAACCAAAATGTTTTGCTTTTGTAAGGACAGAGTAAAAAAAAATATTAGAGGAATGTAAGTCTATCTAAGAAAATGTTATTTGAAATTCATTTATCACTTAGATAATCTTAATTTTTCATATAGACACAAATAAATAATATCAAATTTAACCATGACTGAGCCCAGATTTTGTGGTTTGTTTAAAATTATGGCCCTGTGACAAATCTGTTTATGTCACAAAAATTGATTTATTAGATAAGTAGAAATATGTGAAAGCCAGTGGTTCCGCAATTTTTGCCACTATTTACATGTAGATTGTTTCTTTATTTTCATATGCTGTAAATGAGTAATCACTATATAATCAATCTGTTTGACTTTAAAGTATTTATGTTTCTGAGAAACACCATATTGGTCATCTTAGCCAGTGTTTTCGTTACATCAATACAACCTAAATCATAAATCCATCTGCCATTTAAAAAAATTTATTGGTGGGTTAAGTTCTTATTCTCAAATAAATGTACAAATATTTTATTAACTAAAAAGTTATAATTAATGGCAGATTACAAAGTTTTCTATTCTATTTCTTGGAAATACTGCACCTTAGTGAAAAATTTATATGTGTGTGTACATTTGCAGATGTCCATTTTTGTATGTATATATACAAATATATTTATATATATGCATATATACATAAAACTTCTATAATATTCTTTGTGAAAAACACTGATCGTCTGAAATATCCAGTACTTACCATGTTCTTTGTAATTATTTGTTTACATATATAGTTGTCATTCTAAACTAATCTGTTTAAAAAAGAATCCACTGTATATTTCACGGTGCACTTCTCTGCGACTTCTTACCCAATCCTATCTGTATATTGCTGGCTGCTAAAAAACCTTTTTATAAATGCAATTTTTATTATTATTTTTTTTTAATTCTCTACTTGACACTTCACTGGTTCTGTAAATAACTAAAAGATAAATCTAAACTTAGTGAATTCTATGAGTTTCTCCAAAATTTGGCTCCTGCTTATCTTTGGATTTATCTTTGGCTTTGTTTCTTGCTTCAGTACTTTTGGTCATGCTGATCCTATGACTTACCATGTTCGCTTATCAACTCATAGTCCTCTTTCTCTTCCCTTCCCCACCTTGTTCTACTGTTAGCTCCTAGTTGTCTGTTTTAAAAATTCAGCTCATGTCTTTCTCTAGATAAAGTGTATCTTGTCTCCACATACCAAGTGGGAATGGCAACTATAATGTATGCATTTTTGCCTTCACCATATCAGAGTCATACCTCTATCACACCCCTATCACAGCTAGTTTTGCATTACTATTATCTATTTTCTATATCTTCAACTCTTTCTGTCTCTATCGTTAATCTCTATCATCTCTACCTATCTCTATCTTCACTTCTACCTTTACCTCTAACTTTATTCTTACCTGTACTTACACATATGCCTATACCTAGACCTATATCTATATAAAGATATCTCTATCTCTATCCCTGTTTTAATCTCAATCAATATTATATATATATATATATATATATATATATATATATATATAATATATATATATATATATAATGAGTACATTAGGATGTTATTTAAAACCAGGGGCAAAGTTTTACTGTTTCAGAAACTAAGAATGTATTTGGCTTATAACTAGTATGTAATTTCTAGTTGAATGAGTAAATTAATGGATATAAACACTATAATTTCAATGGAAAAAAATAACAAAAGAGATAGATATCAATTCAATAGTATGTAGTAAACAAGAACATGGGAACTTGGTCAGGACATCTTGTCATTTCTAACTTCATATATATCTAGAACCTTATCTCTTTTTACTGTTCCCTCCATAGCTATGAGCTTAGTCCAAGCTACCATCCATTCTTCCCTGAGTTTCTACAAGAACCTCCAAACTGGTTCTCTCTGCTGCTACCCTTGACCCCTACACTGCATTTTAACACAATAGCCAGAAAACATAATTTAATAGGTAAACAGATCATTTTACACATTTCCTGGTCCCTTTTCTACAGTAAAATGTAAAATCTTTACTCTGGCCCATAAACTCCTTTATGATCTGCTATCATATCCTCCAGCTCACATGCTCACTCTCTCTCTCTCTCTCTTCTCTCTCTCTCTTTCTCTCTTTCACTTTGCTCAAGCCACACTGACATCCTTGTTTTTAGATCTTTCTGGGCACATTTTCTATTCAGGGCTTTAATCTAAAGAGATATCTTTAGAGATGACTAATTTAAGTAGCCTATATGGATAGTCTCTAGTGTCTGGTATGTGGCTCTAGGTGATTTAGAGCAAAGGAAATACTGATTTGTTGTGTGAGAGTTAGAAGGTTGGACTTAGAGATTGGTTAGAAGGTTTGTAACATGATTTTCACTGGCTATGAAAGATGAATTACAGGGAATATGTAAACATTTGTTGTTAGTTTGGTCCTGTGATTAATGTATATAATATATAGATTAATAGAAAAATATAGTCTCAAAAACAAACAAACAAAAATAGAACAAGCACTTATCTTCTGGCACAAGAGCTGACAAACTACAGCTCATGGGCCAAACCTAAAGCTTATCACCTGTTTTGCAAATTAAGTTTTATTGGAACAAGACCATGCTCATCTGTGAATGTATTGTCTATAGATACTTTCACACTACAATGGCAGAGTTGAGTAGTTACAACAGCAAACTTATGGCTGGCAAAGCCTGAAATATTTACTATTTGGCCTTTTAGAAAAAGCTTGCCAACATTTGTTCTAGCCTACTATATTATTTACTTATGTTTATTATTTGCTGTTTGATTTTTGCCTCAATAAAAAGTAAGTTGCACAGTGCGAGAAATATTCCTTTGTTTTATTTATTAATGCATTTCAGGAATCCACACTGATGATTAATGACTGAATGAATTTAAACAAATTTGAAGTCCTAACCCAGATCCTTTATTTAGAAGGTATGTGATATAAACAAGTTCCCAATCTTTTAAAATCTCAGTTTCCTCATATAATAAGAGTTAATTTGAGGATTTAATAATATAATACATGAAAAATGCTTACTGCATACATTGTTAGATATTGCATAGAGAATGTAATGCTGTTTACTTAACTTTCTAGTGTTAGAAAAATTCAGTTTACTGAATGTTAATGTATGTACACTAAAGATTTGTTTGGAGAAAAAATATATAAGTTCTATCTAAAGCAAGGTCAATAATTCTTTCAATATGACCACAAGGTATGAGAAGGACAGATTATGTTCATAACAGTATAGAAAACCAAACAATGAAAGATGCAATATAAATTTTTATTCTTCTAACTAAAAAAAGCAATAAATAAAGAAAATTATAGAATGATGTCTTTGTATTTTGCTTTTTATGTGTAAGGTGTTGTAGATATAAGAGTAAGTGAATTTGATATATTCATTGAAGTATTTCAGCCACTTGTCGACTTTAACATGATATTTGAATAATAAAAAACAGTTGTAAATGTTAAGTTCTTATTTATATTTCAAGAAAGTTTGAAAATACATTAGCTGATATATTACAGATCTTCTACAGATAAAAAATCTTCACTTAAGTAGCATTTATAAAGAGGCATTTCCCCCACAACACCAGCAGAAGTTTGGGTAAGCTACAATTGTTTATATAGTGTTTGTGTAGGATTAATATAAGTGCCTTCTCTTGTTCATCTTTCACTCCTTATTACTACTTTCTCAATCACTTGCATTCCACCCATTCCTCTGATACTGTATTTGTCAAAGTCATCGATTATACTTTGCACCTCGTACTAGATGATATTTCTCAATATGTACTTTTCTTCATCTCTCAGAAACATGTAAAATGGATAACCATCCAATCTTGCTTTTTTCTTTGAAATCATATCATCTGCTTTAGTTAAATTACTTGTGCCTCTAACTCTCTGAAAATGCTGTCTTTTCTCAGCCCATCTCACAGAGTTCTGGTTTACAATTTTATAACCCCTTACTTTTAATTTATTCCCATGGTTTCAGTAACCATCAGTGTTCTAATGACTAAAATCTATGGCTACTTTTGTAACTTGTTTCCTCAGCTCTAAGGACTTGTTTAATATTTATGTAGAAACAGATGAGCATTTCCTCTTGAAAGTTATAATTTCTAAATTGATATTATCTTCCCAGTCAAGGCTGCCCCTTCATTTATGTTTTTATTTCAATAAACAACACCATTTATTTTTGGTATTCCAAGCAAGCAAATTAGAAGATATCTTATAAAGTACTGCTGAGTCATTTTAGGTAGATACTTGTTAAAGCGGTCTATTACTCTTCATCTCTATTACTACTGTTTCAGCTCATACTATCATCATCTGTCCACTGGATTACTAAAATTCTTCTTTATTATCATAATACTCAAGCTTGGTCTTTTCATACACAGAGATGTGGGATAATTTTGAGCAGACATTAGATGAATATTCTAATCATTCACCCTTGTAATCTCTCTGTTCTATTTGTCTAAAAAATCCCTTTATTTCTTTGATATAGATTCAATTTAGGTGTTTATATATATGTCATTTAAATTTAATTTAGCTTTTGATTTAGATTGTATTTCAAGTTAGATATAGACTTTGATTTAGATTTAGATATTTAAATTTAAATTTTGATTTAATATAGAGTTCCCTAACAACTACTACTAAGAAGGTTGGAAATCTTTTCAAATATTTATTTGCCATTGAGGTGTCCACTTTACTCATATTCTTTCAACAAATATATAGTACAGAGATTCTTAAACTTTAAAAGATTCTCAAAAATTTTGAAGATACTTTTATACTGTTTAAAAAAATTGAGAACTTTGAAATACTTTTGTTTATGTGAGTTCTATGTGCCAATTAGATATCAAAAATGAGAAAAAAACTTAAAATATTGAAATATTCATTTAACATTACCAAACAAAACTATGTGAGAATAGTGACACTGATTTATGTTTTTGAAAATCTCTTTAAAGTATGTTTTAAAAGAAAATAGGTTATACTGTTGTGATTTAGAAGAAGAAATACACATTTTGCCTTCATTCTCATTTCTGGCACAGAGCTACTTAAACCCTTGGAATTCCCTAAGTTTTTGGAGTGATAGAAGATAATCTTTGCTAGAAGATAATCACTGTACTTTTTTAGTAGGCAGCAGAATATCTGTTTTTGTTATGTTAATGAGGTGACTTTGAAAAGCAGCTAAAAATGGGGCTGATTGCTAGTGAAGTCAATCAAATGAGTAGAGGAATGCAACTTTTAGTCTCATCCCTCAACCCCCACCTCTAGGGAGGAGAGAGCAGGTAGAAATGAAATTCAATGGCCAATGGCCAATGATTTAAGCAATCATACCTATATAACAAAGCCTCCATGAAAATTCAAAAGGATGGGGTTTGGAGAGTTTTCAGGTTGGTGAATACATGGAGGTTCTGGGGAAGTGGCAAACCTGGAGAGGGCATGGAAGTGCCAACCCCATTTCCCACATCTTGCCCAATGCACCTCTTCTATCTGGCTGTTCCTGAGTTATATACACTTATAACAAACCAGTGATCTAACAAGGAAAATGTTTCTCCAGGTTCTGTGAGGTGCTCTAGCAAATTAAACCTTAGAAGGAGGTTGTGGGAATCTCAACCAAAAATATAGATAACAACCTGAACTTGAACTGGCTTCTGAAGTTCAAGCATGGGGTTGTGAAAACCTCCACTCTACAGCTGGTTGGTCAAAAGTGCAGGTGATAACCTGAGCCTCAGACTGGTGTCTGAAGTGGGGGCAATAAGGAGTGGCAGTTTTGTAAGAGTGACCCCTTAATTTGATATAACACCAGCTCAAGGTAAAAAGTGTCTGAATTGAGTTGAATTTTCCAACATCCTATCAGTTTCTGAGAATTGCTTGGTTCTATGTGTAGACCTGCCTACCCACACATTGGAACTGGTCTCAGAACAACAAAGTACAATTAGATTCTCATGGGTACTTTGCATTCAATCTGTTGCCACTTGCTTTGGTTGTAGTATATGAACAAAATCTGACCTCACACAACTATGTAATTATAAAATAAATGTAAGAATATTATAATTGTTTTAGATAATTGTGGATGAATATTCTTCTTTTATATTACCAAAACTTGACAATTGGTTTCTTAAAGGTTATTTGTGATGTGCAATCTAAAACTATACCAGTGAATTTTTTGCACTTAGTTTCAATAGAATCTATTGGTTTGTTTTGCACTCAAAATCAATTTTAACCCACCCATAATTTTTTACATTTTTATCAGGCATTCACCAATTGTAAAATACTAACCTAATAAATTATTTATATCTGCTAAATAAGTAAATTTTGTTGTATAATATCAAATAATTATATCTGTTAACATAACAATGAATTTCATCAAGGACATTTTTTATATTGAAAAGGAATTAAAAATATAATGGCAAATACAGGTTTTATAGTATTTTAATTTTTGCTTAAAAACTCAAATTTTAAATTGTGAATAATACTCTTGACCATTTTCCTTGTAAGAACAGATTTTCTTTATTCATTTTCAATAAAATATCTGCCAACTTTTCTACTGTGAAAATCATTGTTTACCTGTCAGTCCTTGTTTCTATCAACAATGTTGTTTTATAAAAGCCTGTTCAGCTCACAATTCAAACATTTACACAAGTGCTTTGCTAGAAGATAATTATTGTATTCTTTTGGTAGGCAGCAGAAAATCTTTTTGTTGTTGTTATTGTTCTTATATTTTTTTATTTGTCCATTCATTAATTCACTAATTGTTCTTACAATTTTGTCACAGAAATTATTTTATAAAGCCACATATTTAGGAATTGAGATTTAATAAAGGTTTTTTCTTCAAGAACATTTTTAATTGAAAAAATTATTTTATTAACTGTGAGTGTATGACAGTGAAAACTGTAACAAACATTTGTGTAATGGGATGTCTTTGCACTGAGGCACTAGCAGTTTTAGCTAGCATTGCTCTGTCATCAAAAGTGCAAATGTTACATAGTGAAAGGTAAAATGAGTTTTAGTACTATTATAAAAATGGTTTAGACTTTGTGGGAAACATTTTGAGAACTACTGGACTATCTTGTAAATAATTCTATTGATGTATGAAATATTAAATTTTTAGAAATTAAAAATACATTTTTAACCTCAGAAAATATAAACAACAACAATGAAACAATAAAATGGATGAATAGATAAATAAATGATCATCAGGAAAAATTTCCTTTCACTACCAACACTAAGTACAATATAAGTATATATACACACATCTATCTTTAAGAAATTTTTTTTCTCCTCTTCACTCACAGAACTTCAATTTTTTTTACTTATAAGAGCACATTGAGAATAAAAGACACTTTAAAAACTATTGACTACTATTAAAGTTATAGACCAAGGAACCTATAGTCAGTTATAGTTAAGAACTAAAAAACACATTTAATATACTTATTACACATTCTGACCTTTCCTCGGGAGAAGGGTTTTTTGTTGTTGTTGTTTTGGTTTTTGTTTTTTGTTTTTTGTTTGGCTTAAAATAATAACTGTTTTATTTGTTCATGATGCTGTGGGTCAGGAATCCAGGCAGGGCTCAGGCTGGTAGCTGTTCTCCATGCATGCTGGCTGGAACTTGACTGGATGTAAGTAAAACTTTATCACGTTAGCGTGAAACTTAAAAAAAAAAATGTTAAATAGAATGGGAAAAATTATCTGTTAATGACAAGTATTAAAGCAGCACTTATATTCGGATAAATCTCAATAAAAATTTGCAAAAAAATGGTTTAGCAAAATAATTTTAAAAACTTTCAATTCAAGACAATTTTATACACAACAGTGTTTTTAGTATTTATTGTGTTACCTTTATCATCATTTTTTAAAAATATTCTTGATGTTGAAACTTGTAGGATGAAAAAGATCTTTTATAAACAAAAGATCAAAGATAGATTTGTTTTCTGAAGCCCAGAGAAACTTGATAATAAGAGGCATTCCCATATTTCTCAGGTTCTGACAAAAAATAAAAAATGAAGTATATGGTGCCTACATTATAGCCTACATTTATAACATAGTATTATCTAGAAAAAAAATATTAGGTAAAATTCAATCAATGACAACCTTGTGAAGGTCATTATACTTGCAAAAACATTAAAATACTATATGTTAGAATTACTTTGTCCTTTGAAAATTGATTTACCTTAATTCCAAGATTTTGATATTTGTTGTTACAAATATCAAACATTGCTATTTCTAGAAAGAATATGCTTTTCCAAGATAAATAATTATGTATACCAAGATAGTGAATACAATAATAAAACTGCCTTAACTGACTCTCTCTTTAGAATCATGTTTAATTCTTCTGATTGGTTCCAGAAAAAGGAGTAACTTTAAATATTTAGAAATAGGAAGAAGAAAAAATGGCATAGATGATTGAGGCTCTGTTAATCTCTCTGGTGACCAAATCAAAGTTGTGACAGAAATAAGAAACAAACTACAGGGAAAAATCATCTGGGATCTAGATAAATAAGCCATAAAACTAGGGAGAAATCTAAGAAAGCACCCTGCAACAGCAGAAGGTAGAAATGGGTGAGGATGAGAAGGTGCCTGGCCTGAGCAGCTGAGTGAGACAGAGACAGTGGCAGCAGCAGTGACAGCTACAAACACCTCTTAAAAGGCTGTATCTGGGAGTGGACTTTTGAGCACCAGTGCTGGTTCCACTGAGCAGGGACTGATATGAGTACACTGAGTTGTCAGAATGAGGGCCGAGGAAAGACTCACTCTGTACAGAAGTGCCAGTGGTATCCATTGTTCCTCTGTTGAGCCCTCTTCTCTCCAAGTGCGTAGACTCAGTGCCCCCATAGCAGAGACCTCATCAAACTGAGTAACAGAGGCTGCTCCACCCAGAGGATTCCCTAAACTCTGCCTCCCCCAACTCCCAGCCTCACCCAAGCCACATCCAGGTGTATCCTCAGTGAGTCAGATGCTCCTTGATGAGCAGCGCTTAGACCCACACTGGTGACAGCCAGCCTTGTTTTCCGTTGTGGTTTCTTGAGACAATTATAAAAACAGCATCTTGGACTGCTTGCTGAATCTTAACAGGTAGCCCTGGAGAGGAACAGGTTGGGGCTAAATTTGGCCTGTGGCTGAGCTCTTCTCAGGACTGTGTCACTGAACACCTACTACACAAATCCATACTAATAAGACTGAAAGACTTAGGAGCTTTGCTTAGTACATAGAAACAGACATGGAAAGGCAGCCAAAATGGGAAGACAAAGAAGCAGAAACCACATGAGAGAACAGAACAGAGATCAGAAATAATGGTGTCAAGCAATATATCAGATGCAAAATTCAAAACACTGGTTATAAAGATGCTCAATGAACTTATGGAAAGTGTAGATGAATTCAGTGAGCATTTCAACAAAGAGATAAAAAAATGGAAAGAAAATTATAAAAGAGAACCAGTTAGAAATAAAGAACACATTATTTGAGATGAGAAATATATTAACTGGAATAAACAAAATAAATAAGAAGATCAAATGACCTATCTGAAGAATGGGAAAGCTAAAAACAATCAGAATGGCAAGAAAAAGAAGCCAAGACTATATAATAATAATAATTTAAGGAGCCTATGGGACACTATTAAAGGTAAAAAAATATCTGTGTCTTAGGAATACCTGAAGAAAAACAAGATGTTGAAGAGCTACTCGAAGAAATAATGATGGCAAACTTCCTTAACCTGGTGAAAGAAATAGACATAGAACCCCAGGAAGCTCAGAGAGTTCCAAAAACCAGAAATCCAAAGAGGCCCGCATCAAGACACAACATAATTAAAATGCCAAAAGTTAAATACAAAGAGATAATCTTAAAAGCAGCAAGAGAAAAGCAGTTACTTACCTACAAGGAAGCACCCATAAAACTGGAAGCTGATTTCAAAAAAGAAACCATGCAGGACAGAAGGGTTTGGCAGAAAAGATTCAAAGTGATGAAAACCCAGGATCTACAACTAAGAATACTTTATCCAGCAAAGCTATCATTTAGAGCTGAAGGACAAATAAAGAGCTTCCCAGACAAAACTCAGCTAAAGAAATTTATCATCACCAAGCCAGTATTACAGGAAATGTTGGGGAGATTTCTTTAAGAAGAAATAAACATGTGTCAAAAACAAAAATAAAGAATGGTAATAACTACATTCCTGTCAACAAGTACCTCAAATGGAAAAGAATTAAATGCTCCCATCAAAAGACAGAGTGGCCGAATGGATAAGAAAACAAGACCTCTACATGTTGTCTGCAAGAGAGTCACTTCATATTAAAAGACACACAGACTAAAAGGAAGTGGATGGAAAAAAATATTGCCTTGATGGACCTAAAAGGTATTGCACTGAAGGAAATGGGTCAAATAGAAAAGGACAAATATCGCATGATTTCATATACATGTGGAATCTAAAGAACAAAATCAACAACAACAACAACAAAAGCGGAAATAAACTCATAGATACAGAGAATATTTTGAGGGCTACTAAATGGGAGGGGAATTGGGGAGGACAAAAAAGGACAAAGGAATTAAGAAGTACAAATGGATAGTTGCGGAGTAGAGATGGAGATGTTGAGTATAGCATGAGGAAGATGGTTAATAATGTTGTAATAAATATGATAAGGGGGAAAAGGCTACTAGATTTAGTGGGGTGATCACTTTGAGAGTTATATGGACCTCTGATCAATATGCTATACAACTGAAACTGGTATATTATTGTTTGCTAACTATAATTGAAAAAAAATCGTTGTAAATACATTGTACTATTGTCTTAATTTCGATAAAGATAAAAAAGCAAAAAATATTTAGAAGTATATTTTTCAAATTATGCTTTCTCAAGATTTTCCACCTACATTTTTTTTTTTCAACTTAGCAGTCATTTTATCTTCTAGAATAGTCTGAGATTGTGAAAATTCCCTGGATGTGGTACTTTCAGTGCAAAAGCTGCAAAAGACCAGGTAAACTGAGATGATCTATCACTCTTTTCTTATCCTTTATCTATACATAGCAATGATATCCATTATGTTTTAGCTCTCATCTTAGATACTTTATTTAACTTCTTTGAGATATAGTTCTTAGTTCTTAGCAAACAAAAATTAATCTCATTCTCCTAATGTTGTTGCAAAAAATAAAAATATCTGTAAAGACACAGCTCTTGACCTATAATAGATGACAGTAAATAATTATTTGAATTGTCTGTCTTATTTTTGGAAAATGAAAATAATTGCTTGATACACATAATAGATAAATATTTTGGAGAGAGAGAGAGATCTAGAAATATACACTGAAGCATTTAAAACTAGTTTTCTCTGGAGAGTGAATAAAATATATTTCTTATTATACTTAAATACTTACATATGTGAATTTTTACATTATCCATACATTACTATTACATTGCAAATCAATAAATAATGTATTTTTCTAGAAGAGCTTTGAATGTGATTTGTCAGAAATTTGTCCTGCTATAATATAAAATCCATGGGTTGAGGCACATGTCTATCATGCTTTTCTCCGAATCCCCATCTATCGCAGTGTCTAAGGGGCATGAGTTGGTCCTTATGAAATTGTGAGAAAATAAATAAATATCTATTTAGTGTTAGTTATTCTATGTGAAGCTAAGTTGTGTAACTGTCTGACTAAATTGTCAAACTATTTTTTTAAAACTTTACTCACTAGTCTGCCATGAAACCTTGTCATAGTTTTTGGAAGAAATAAAATTTTTCTATTAAAAAAAAAACAGTAAAAAACTAGAATAGAGCTTCAACGGACATTTAAGTTTGAAAACACTAGAATGAGCTTGGAAGGTGAGTATAGCAATGGATCTAATTAGAAAGAAGAGTGGGGACAAAGCCATTGGAAGATTCTCAAAGGTAGGCAAGACCATTAGACACATGTGTATAAATAAATTAGGTGACATAAAAGAGGCAACGGTCAACACAACTTACATATTATTTTTCCTAGAGAAAAACTAGTTTGTATCCATCCTATTTCATCAATTATTTAAAAAATATTTTAACTTCTCTGAAAACAGAATGCATCTTTAAGTTTATAGGGTTTTTAATTATTGTCACTCTGTGAAGTGGCAGTTATATGAAAACCTATCCTTGACTCTTTCTGCTAAGATCAAGAAAACTATAGGTTCTAAGGATATTAGAATTAACATATTAATTGATGGTATAAAAACAATTATTCTAAGAATATTTTTGAGGGGTTTTCTCATTTTAACAATGAAAATGGAAAACACTGAATTTTGTTAAGACCGTACAAAGTATTAATAATAAAATAAGTATTTCAGTAATAGCAGCATGTAAACTATTCAATTTTTTAAGCCAATACTAACTCAAATATCTGCCTTGGTGCTAGGCTGTGGACAGAAAAGAAAGATGAAAACAAAATGCTTGACATAAAATACTAATTGAGTTATTTCCATTCATCACAAAATAGGCTTCTGGATTGCCTACAAAAGAAATGAACCAGCACTTATCTTAGTCAATCATTGGTTTCTGTGATTAAGTTAATCTGTAAGAGTGCTTTGTAAGAATTACAATAGACGAATGCAATACACATTTTTTGATGCATACTTCTTCCAAGTTGAAGTGGAGTTACAGACAGGAATGAATACATTATTTACTAAATTGCAACTAGATAACATCTAGGAAGAAATAAAATCAAGTTCAAATTGGTTCAGGAATTAATAAACTTCTCTGAACTCACTTCAAGCAGCTTCAAGTGACTTAAAATTTTAATTTCTCTGCGTGCCATCCATATTTTTGTTTTAAAGATTTAGTTTCTGCATTTAAGAGAGAATCTTACAATGACCCCTTATTGATAGCCCTTTCTTGGAAAGGCCCTTTCATGTTGTGTATCTTGTCTGAAATTTTATGTAACTTTTTATTTGTTATGAGTCTAAATTAAATAACATATGCAACTCTAAACTATAAAAGTTAGTACTTATACTTACAAAGTGGTTTTAACAAATCACTCATTCTCCTTGGAAAGGGTAATGTGAGGTAAAACATTTTTACTTTGGAATTACAATATTTCTGTGGATACTAAAGTTATTTGTAAATATCTAAAAAATGTTAAATTGTCGTTTTAGATTTATATGCCTTTTGAGGAACTGAAGCTGCTAACTCTGTAGCAGTGTCACGGTAGTATAATATGTCATAGCTTTTTTAGAAGTTTAGAGCTACTAGAAAAAAATAAAATTGGCCTTAAATTTATAATATTTGTATCAATATATGTATTAAATCCTCCTATATATTATCAATCCGTCAGAAGCATCCACTCATATTTAAATATTCTTCCCAAAATCATTTAGTCAAACATGTCTAGTCTTTTCAAAAAAGAGGTGTTAATAACCCTGGAAATGTACAAAGCCCTGACATTCCTGAGAAATCCAATATTCTCAAGCATCTAAGATTCAGAAAAATTAAATATGTCTACACACTAAAGAAAGCATCCACATATACAAATGACTTTCTCTGTATTGAGCATATTATTAAATTTTAATGCAATAAGCAATAAACCTATCGTGAAGATAAATATATTAAAGTAATTGCTGAAGGAAAAAAATATGGAAAGGGTCAGAAGCGTCTTCATCTCCACCCTCCACCCTCAATTCTGTATTATTTATTGATACTGTCACAATATTGAGCATGAGAAGACAGGTTGTCATCATTATTGTCCTCAATATTTTGATTTAAGCATTACATATTATTTAAATAAGTTTATACAGTCAATTACTTCTATGCCTGCCAAGCTTACTTAAGAGATGTTGAACAGTTTGTGATTCTTAATTAGATGTAATTCTCTTAATTTTCCACTTAATTCCACAGTAAAAACACTAAGTAAATTGCATGGCAACGTATTACTACTCTTTTAAAGCTTTTCTTTGAAATATAATGTAGATACAGAAAAGTTTACATACTTCTAAGTGAACAGATCAATGAATTTTCATGAATTAACACAACCTTAAAACCAGCAATAATACCAAGAAACAGACTATTACCAGCACCACAGAAATCCAGGTTTCCATATCTGTGCCCTACCATGGTAATCATTATCCTGATTTCAAATAACACAAATTAGTTATGCTTACTTTTTATACACTATATAAAATGAATCATGATATTTATACTCTTTTGTATATCTTTTTTTACTTATAATTATGTTTTACTTTTGTATATCTTTTTTTACTTATAATAATAACATAATTATGTAATATGTTTGTATTATTGCATAAGATTATAGATTTTTATCTCATTTCTATTTAATGTCTATTATTTACATATATAAAATTTATACACATATTTCATTGTGCATTTTTAATTTTTTTAGTTTATACATATACAAAAACTCAAAACATCTATCTCTTTAGAGAGAAGACAAGGCAATATTTTTAAAAGCTCTTTTTCAGTTTTCTAACTACAATAGCCTATAGCTAAGCAAAGTATAAAAAAATGTTTTTTTAAAGCATATTACATACAAGGAACAACCACTAGTATGTAATGTTACTCATGTTTTTCTTACATTACCTTAAAGCAACCAGTACAAAATAATAAGTTGAAAGCATGTTCAGTTTTTGTCAAAGCAGTCTTTGTTCATCAGGATTTGTTAAATTACAATTTTATTAAAATAAATTTACAAAGTATAAAATTCTCCCTTTTAAAGTGTATAGATCTCTTGCTTGATTGCACTTGTTAGGAACTCCAATCTTATATTGAATAACAGTGGTAATAGTGGACAGCCATGTCTTCTTTCTGATTTTAGAAGATTTTTAGTTTTTCACCATAAGTATAATGTTAGCTAAGGGTTTGTCATATATGGCCTTTATTATGATATGGTACTTTCCTCCCATACCGATTTTATTAAGTATTTTGATCATAAATAGATGCTGTATCTTGTCAAAGGCTTTTTCCGCATCTATTAATATGATCATATGATTCTTATTTTTTAACTTGTTTATGTAGTGTATCACATTAATCAATTTGCATATCTTGAATTATGCCTGTGCCCCTGAAATAAAGGCCACTTGATCATGGTTTATACTCTTTTTAATATGTTGCTGTTTTCAGTTTGCTAGTATCTTATTTAGAATGTTTGCATCCGTGTTTATGAGAGATATTGGTCTATAGTTTGTGTTTTTAATGTTATCTTTACCAGGTTTTGGTATCAGAGTAATATTGGCCTCATAAAATTAGTGGGGAAGTATTGCTTCCTCTTCGATTTTTTGAAAGACTTTGAGGAGAATAGGTATTAAATCTTCTTTGAATGTTTGGTAGAATTCACTGGTGAAGCTCTCTGGCCCAGGACTTTTACTTTTTGGTAGGTTTTTGATAATTGTTTCAATTTCTATAGTGCTGATCAGTCTATTTTGATTTTCTAGTTTTTCTTGATTCAGTCTAGGATCGCTGTATCTTTCTTAGTACTTGTCCACTCATATCCAAAAAGATATTTGCACACTGATGTTCATAGCATTATTCACAGTGGTCAGAAAGTGGAAGCAACAAAAGTGACCTATGATAGATGATTGGCTAAAGAAGCTGTGGTACATATATATAATGGGATATTACTTAGCCATAAGAAGAGATGAAATACTGCCATTTGCAACAACATGGATGGACCTTGAGATAATCATGCTAAGTGAAATAAGCCAGAAAAAGTTGAAAATCACATGATATCACTTATATGTGGGATATAAACCTAAAAACAACAAAGGAACAGAATAAACAAATACTCATGAACATAGACAATAGACTCGTGATTACCAGAGGGTCTGGGGTGGGGGAAGAGGAATGTAGATGGCGTAAAAGGGATCAATATATGGTGACAGAAAGAAATCTAGCAATGGGAGGTGAATACATGATGTAAATATATATATGCCTCACTGTTAAAATGTACAGATGAAACTTACTGGATTTTGTTAACCAGTGTCACCATAAAAATAATAATAAATTAAAAAAATTTTTAAAGTAAGCTAATACAAAAAAAATAAAGTGCATAGTTCAAAGTTTTTACTATAGTCAGAGATGGGTAGCCATCGTATCTAATTCCAGAGTACATTAACTACTAAAAGAAACACCATATCTATTTATAATTGATCTTCATTTTCTTCCACTAACCCCTGGCAATTGTTAGTTCACTTTCCATCTCTGTAGTTTTGCCTATTCTAGACATTTCATGTAAATAGAAATATTCTTTTATGACTAGCTTTTTTAATTTAGCATAGTCTTTCCAAAGTTCATCCATGTTATAATGTGAATTAATATTCCATTTTGCTGTCAAATAACATTTCATTGTATAAATATATGTATCATTTGGTATAGATTTAAATTATATCTTCTTTTGGACTATTACTGCGGTTATGAACATTTGTGTAAAAGATTTTGTGTAGGCACATTGCTCTAATTTCTCTTGGGTTTATGACTACAAATAGAATTCCTGGGTTATAAAGTAATGCTATAGTTAACACTTTGAGGAACTACCAAACTTTTCCAGTGCATCATTTTACAATTCAATCAACAATTTTAAAGTTTCCAATTTCTCTATTCCTTAACAATGCTTCTTTATTCTTTTGTCTTTCTGTTCTTCAGACAGGATAATCTTAATTGACTCATCTTAAAATTTACCAATTCTTTTGTCTGATAGTTCAAATCATTTCAGATTTTGTAGTTTACAATTGCAAAGTTTTTTTTTTTAATACATTTTACCTCTTTACTCATACTTCCCATTAATTCTTTAGAGGTAGTTTATTAGTTCTTTAAGCATATGTATAACTACTTAAAGTCTTTAGTTAATCCCAAATCTGGGCTTCTTCTGAACAATTTCTATGGACTGATTTTAAAGCTATCATGGAACTGTGGAGAAAATAATAAAAATAGGGCAACTGAAAACTCCAAAAATTACTGTTATTATCAAGTTTTACTCAGTTTTCTTAAATAAGTGCCCTTCAGATTGGTCTAACCCTTTGGTTGACTTCCAGAGTTAGAAAAATGTTAATTTTGATTATTTTTGCTAGTGTCTTCATTGCTTTAGTGGAGAGATACATTGTGGATCATTGCTATATTATTTCAAGTGCTTCTCTTTTTATTAAGATTTTTAAAATTTTTGCTGTTCTCAGTAATTATTATGGATTTCCGGACACTTTAAAACTTGGCTTCAAGCTGTCTTTCCAGCCTTGTCTCCATCTTCTCTGTGATAAATATAATACAGTAATTGTATTGTATTCGAATCATCCATTTCTCCACTCTACATTTCACCTTTATTACAATCTAGCTTTGTTTTTGTTATTCCCTCTGCCTAGTTCAAGTTTGCTCATTTGATTTTGAATAATTCCATTCATTGCATTAAAAATAATAATTACACTAAAACTTATAATAATAGCAGGTAATATTTCTTGACATTATATCATTAGCCTGGCTCTACTTTAAACACTTTGCATTAATTATTTCAATTAATTCTCACAAAAACCTATGATGCAGAAATAATGTAAAGAAGCAATTTTAATAGTCTATTATTCAGATGAACAAGGCTTGTTTAAAGTCTTAATGAAGAGTTAGAGATAAGGAGAAACATAGGTCACCAGCATTATTTTAAACTTGGGTTGCCAGGTTGATGCTCCCTGATATAGAGGAGAGAAAAGGATGAATTTAAAGGACAGTTATGGTGAGCTGATTTTTGAACATGCTAAGTTTTTGGGACACTCGGTTGAAGAAATTCAGCAAAAATTGGATGTATGAAACTGCAAGGGATGAGAGAGTTCAGTCTTGAAGATTCAGATTAGTGATTATAAACATGTAGGTAGTATTTCAATTTTAGGAGTAGGCAAGTTTGTCAAAATAACCAATACAATATAGAAGATGTCTGATGATAGAACTCTGAAGGTAATCCAAACTCCAGGAAAAGCAAATCAGAGAGAGACAGAGTCAAAGAGCATGTCTGTGTGAAGAATGTACATAGCCTCAATTAGCATTAGAGCTTAAATGTGTACATTTAGTATCTCTCATACATTGGACAAGAAAAGGAAATGCTGAATACAGATATACAAAGCCTTATGGGTAGAGAACAAGGAAGTTCCAGTGATTAAAAATGAAGTAGTTGGGTGGAGAAGCTACAGAAAGTAATGCAAATTTATAGACATTACCTAGGAGGAAATGGTAAAGACTTTTGAAAAATTGTCAGTGTTATATATGATTCACATGGAGTGATTGCTCATAATTCTATAGTGCCACTAGATTGTATGATTATATTATTGTGCCAGGGTTCAGAGCTCTGAAGACAGTGAAGAACAAATTACAGTTCTGATTTCAAAATCAAAGTGTCTTCATTTCTCCACATATTTTTTCTTCAGTTTTGTATTACACTGCACTAAGCTCTAAAAAGGAGTTATAATACATGTTATAATCAAAACAATTTAGTGCAGAAATTTCTCTTGGAGCATTGCATTTCATATTAGTCTACTTATTATGGAAGATAAAAATTAAATATAGATGAAAAGATACTTTTTAAAATTACCATATTTCTCCATGTAATCTGAATTCATTTATTAATGAGGCAGAGAGTATGTCTATATGATATTTTAACAGATAAAAATCAAGACAGTCACATATTTGTCCATTTTTTTTCATTCTCTCAATAAAAAAATTAAGGGAATTTTGAATTTATATTATTAGTCACTTAACCAAAATAAAATTCTAAAATAATAATGTATTTTTCTTCTGTTATATTTTATTCTATTTTTATTTATTTATTTTTTAAATTAAGTTTATTGGGATAACATTGGTTAGTACAATTATATAATTTTCAGGTGTATATTATAATTTGACATCTGTATATTCTATTGTGTGTTTACTACCCAAAGTCCAATTTCCTTCAGCTACCATATGTTTGATCCCTTTATCCTACTTCTCTATATTTGACCCCTTTTACACCATCTACCTCCCCTCTCCTCCCCAAACCCATACCCTCTGTAATCATTAGTCTATAGTCCATGTCCATGAGTCTATGTTTGTCTGTCTGACTTATTTCACTTAGCATGATTATCTCAAGTTCCATTCATTCATGTTATTGCAAATAGCCGTATTTCATCTCTATAGCCGTATTTCATCTCTTCTTATGGCTAAGTAATATTCCGTTGTATATCTGTACCACAGCTTCTTTAGCCAATCATCTATCATAGGACACTGGTCACTTCCATGTCCTGGTCACTGTGAATAATGCTGCTCTGAATAGCAGTGTGCAAATATCTTTTTGGATATGGGTTTACAAGTCTTTGCGGATAAATACCCAGTGGAGAAATTGCTGGATCATATGGTTGACCAATTCTTAGTCTTTTAAGAAACCTCCATACTATTTTCCATACTGGCTGTATCAATTTGCAGTCACACGAGCAGTATATGACGGTTCCTTTTTCTCCACATCTTTTCTAGCATTTGTTATACTTGTCCTGTTGATTATAGCTATTCTAACAGGTGTGAGATGGTATATAATGAAAATATTATTTATTAAGGTAATTTACAAATTAATATCCAGAATTTTATTTATTGAAGAAATACATTTATACCAAGCTAAAAATTGCATAGAATTTTAAGGGTTCTATAAAATAATATTTCTAAAATATTTTTATGGAAGCCATCATATTATAATAATTTGAAACTTGAACATAGTGTAACCAACAAGTAGCAATAATTTCTGGTATAGATAGATAACTAAATTTTTACATATATTAATATTCTGTTTCTAGATTAAATATCACCTCAGTTATATTGCCATTACATATATTGGCCAGCAGGATGGGTTAATAAAATTTCACAATCTTTATTAATATTAAGTTATTTCTAAATGCTGTGAATTTCACACAACTATACTAAAGCTTACATGTACATATATAAATATATTTTCAAACTTTGAATTTAACTATATTCTAACAAGATGCAGAAACCTATTCTTGAGAAATAAAAATACATATTAAATTCTGATTTAATTTCAAATACTAAATCTCTTTGGTAAAACTTAGATAACTAATATTTTCACTAAAAACCACTTAAATAAATATTTTTAAAATTTAAAATTAATCTAAAATCAGAAATGTTAGAATACTGTGGATGGAAAAGGGATGTTATGATAAATCTAATCAAAGATAACTGCAGGGAGATTTGATCATAAATTCCTAAATGGACAGGTCATGGTGGGTATATTACTTTTTTAGTAAAAGATTAATTTTTGTCTTAAACAAGCTCTGTTCTTTGCTTTTGTGCACTTAGGTTAACATGCATTTGAAACACCTCATTTTTAGTTCTGGCTAAAGCATAATCACTCCCAAAAAAGCTAGTTAATCTTGTTAACTAGCCTATAATTCAGTCCTTTCTTACTTTCTCCCAATGTCCTGTGATCTTCCTTATGTTCTCTTTTTAATTCCAAATGTAAAAAAAAAAAAAATATGAAACTGTCATTCTCCAGAGGATTTTAGATCTCTCAACCCAGAAATTGTCAGTTGGGCTAAATTAAACACTTATAAAAATTTTTACAAGTTTGGGCCTTTCTTACATGAACAACATAGGTCAAACATTTCTGAGAGGAAATGTATTCATTTTGTAGAATTGCTATGACAAATTACTACAACTTTGGTAACAATAGGAGTTTATTTTTGCATAGTTGTGAAGGCCAGCATTCTCCAGTCAACATGTTGATGAGGCCATACTTGCCCTGGAGGTTATAAAGAGAATTTTTCTCTATTTTTACCTGATTCTGGGGGCTGTCAGCATTTCTTTTCTTGGTTTGTGGCCACATTAGCTCAATCTCTGCCCCTGTCTTCACACTGACTTCTCCTCTATGTCTTATTCTCTTTTGTCTCTTATGTGGACACTCTTTATTGGATTTAAACCCAAGTGGACAATCACCTCTTTTCAAGATTCTTAATTACATTTTTGCCATAAAAGATAATAGTCACTCCTTTGCTATAGAACGCAACATACGCTTGTTTCAGGGATTAGGAAATTAGTATACTTTAAAATAGGTATTTATTTCAACTATCATAGGAAAGCACACAAAATTAAATCCTATTTGATATTTTTTCGAATATTTTGTTCAAATCAACTATAATCTTTTTCATTATAAAATGTTAGAGCAAACAGTAACAGCTATATTTACATTCCACTAATTAAATATCATTAATTAACTAAAAATTATAAATCACTAATTTCTATAATTAAATTGCTTAAAGCTAAGTATCAACTGCTGCTATTTTTAGACTTTTATCTTCAACTCTCCTAAAGTAGAGTTTATTTGAATTTGTTCTTGATCCAATTCATTCTTCATTCAAATTATTTATGTAGCTTGCTGAGAAATGTAAAAAAAAATGGGTAATAACTTTGTGAAAGTATATTGTATGCATATGTTTGCAAGCCCAGAATATAAATTATATGTTAATAATATCTGAGTCTATCAAAATACTATTAAAATTAAAACTAAAAAAATTGAGAATAAATTTAGCAAAAGATGTGCACAATAGTCGGAAAACTATAAAATATTTATGAAAAATGGAAATAAATCTCTGTTCATGGATCAGAAGACAATATTATTAAGATGGCAATGCTCCCAAATTGATGAACAGATTCAAAACAATCTCTATTAAATTTTCAGCTTCCTTTTTGTAAGAATTGACAAGTTGATTTTTACATTTATAAGGAAATGCAAGGAACACAGAATAGCCTACATAATTTTGAAAGCGAAGGAGAAAGTTGGAGAATTCACACTTTTTTATTTCAAAATTTAGTGCAAAGCTACAGTAGTTGTGTGAGTGTGGTATTAGCATGTGGCTAGATATATAAATTAATAATATAAAATTGAGAGTCCAAAACAAACCCTTATGTTTATTGTCAATTGACTTCTGAGAGAATGTTAAGGTAATTCAATAAGACAAGAAATAACTTTTGCAACAAAAGATGTAGAAACAACTAGAAATCTATCTGTAAAAGAATGAATTTGACCATATCAAAAAATAACTACAAATGGTTGTAGACATAAATATAACAGCTATAACTTTAATACTCTTTATAGAAAACAGAAATAAATTTTTATGACCATGTGTTAGTCAATGGTTTTTTAATATAACATTGAAAACACATGACAAAATTAAAAGTAACTATATATTGGATTTCATCAAAATTGGAACCTTTGTGATTAAAGATATACCATCAAGAAAGGGAAAAGAAAACCCACAGAAAGGAGAAAATGTGTATAAATTATATATGTGATGAGGAAATTTTATTCAGAATATGTAACAAATACTTATAACTCAAAAATGAAAAGATAAATTACCCAACTGAAAATGATAAAAGGATATAAATAAGTATCTATTCAAAGAAGACATACAAATATCCAATTAACTATAAAAAGATGCTCAAATTAGCCATTAGTAAAATATAAAGCAAACCTACAATGTGATATCATTCACACACACAGTAGAATGGCTATAATAAAAAAGATAAAAAGTAATAAACATTAATTAGGATGTAAAAAAATGGAACTATAATGTGTGTGTGTTTGTGTGTGTGTGTGTGTGTGTGTGTGTGTGTGTGTGTGTGTGTGTGTGTGTATAAAGATGGCACAGCTGCTTGGAAAACTGCCTGGCAGTTTTTCAAACTGTTAAATATGGAGCTATTATTATACAGCAATTCTATCCCCAAGTATATATTTGACAGAAATAAAACATATGTTTACACAAATATTTGCATACAAATGTTCATAGTAGCATTATTCATAAGAGCCAAAAAGTAGAACTAACCCAAATGACCAGTAATTGATGAATGAGTTTTCAAAATATGGTCTATTCATGTAATAGAATATTATTCAGCAATAAAACATGGAGTATTGACACCTCCTATGGAATAGGTGAACCTTGAAAAACTGTATGCAAAGTTAATAGTTATTAAAAAAAACCTGTATGATTCTATTTGTATGAAATGTACAGAATAGGCAAATCTATAGAGACAATAAGATATTAGTGGTTGCCTATGCCTGAGGGTGGAGTATAAAGATATGAAACATAACTACTAATGTCTATAGGGTATTTTTGGGAGAGTGATGAAATGTTTTAAAACTAAATGGTGGTGATGTTTATAATGACTCTGAATGTACTAAAAGCCACTGAATTGTAGACATTAAATAGACTAATTTTATAGTATGTGAACTATTTTAAAGCTGTTAAAACATACCACTCTAAAAATTTTAAACTTAAAGGAAAATTTCTTATGAGAAAATTTTGAATATAAAATTATTTACAAAGGATGATATAAAGTACAAATTGAAAATGGACTTTTCTTTGTTTCTTCTTAGTGTCTTATTTATTTATTTATTTATTTATTTATTTGTTTGTTTGTTTGTTTTCTGTAGGCTCATCCAGAATGAGGAATAAGTAACAGGGCAGAAACTGACTTTGTGGGAAAAGATCTAGTAAGAGGAGAAATTTGAAATTCTCCCAAGGGACATAGTGTTCAAAGTTGGGTCATAAAACATTGTTAAGGTGTGCAAATGAATAGTTGATGTGAGAAAGAATATCAAAAATTGTTCTGTTTATTTGCTTAAATCTGAAAACAATAAGCTTTGTCTGAATCTATGTGAGAGATAGCCACCTTTTACAAACAAGTCTGTGAGACACCTGGAGTGCAGCATGGTGACAACTGTATTTTTTGTTCACTTGTAGTTTACTTGCAACATATTCCAGATTATGTAGATTTACATTTCACATCACTTAATTTTAGAAACTAAACTTTACAGAAAGCAAAATTACCTAAAAGAACTGCTTCATGTAAGTGCAAGTGAATAAAAAGCAAACTGTAGTGCTGACAATAAACCTTACTAAATGTTCTCCACTGAAAATATTATGAGATTAAAACAAAAATAATCTAATCAGATTTAATTTGAATCATAATTTTTGAATAATAAAATGTAAAACATAATGTAAAATCAGAAGCTTTTAGATTATTATCAATATGGTTATTTAAAAATAAAAAATAATAATTATTATGATATTTTATAATGCTTTGTAATGAAATGAGAAATAGGGATGGTGGTTAACTCTTCATCTGGTACTTCAGATGAGTTTACCAAATCTGACTCTACATTATAGATGGTGCCAAATGACAGTTCAGCAATATGCAATAGAGATTTTAAAAGAGAAAAGAGATATTTAAGCATTTCTTTCAAAGCAAGGGAGACATTTTTTACAGATAATAAAAAAGGAATTCTTTCTAAAGGAATTTATGTTATGTAGAAAACATTTTTTTAAAATGTATGTCAGAAAATGTGTTCATTGTTAGGTAATTTAATATTTAAAATTATGTCAAAGTTCAAATATAAGAATGAACAAGTGTGTTCCAGGGAAAAAAAGGCAGAAAACTTGGAAACATATTCTATTCTATGTAAAAATTTTCCAGATGAAGACTTACAATTGTCTTTGGTAAAGTGATAACTATAAAACAACATCATCGAGAGAAATTTGTGTATAATAGAATATAGGACCATTTTGGGCAAATGATACCCTTCTTCCATTTGGAAAGATATATCTTTCTTATATCTTTTTCCTTTATGATCACCATTTAAACCAGATATGAAAATAAAACTTGGATATTGGAGCTTTAAATGCAATATAAAAATGGTAAAATCAAAATTTTAATAAATTATAATAACTAATATAGCAAATTCAACTGCAAAATGAGAACATATAAATTTAACATTAATAAATATCATTAAATTAATATATAATTCATCCTTATCCATTACATGTTTCTGTATGAATCATATCTATATTAGTACAAAAATAATAATGTTTATAATTAAATGTTTAAAATTTTTGCATATGAAAATACAAAACTGAGAGTGATAGTCTATATTTTTTATCCCCAAATCTTTACTGCTTCTCCCAGAGGGAATCATATGTCTATGTCTATTCAATCCACCTTTGCCATGTGATTTTTGATAATAAAATATGAATGAAATTATACATAAAGAAATTTAAAAATTTAATAAAATAAATTTATCATTCTCTTAGGGGTGCTATGGGAAATTATCACAAACTTTCAGTCTAAAACAAGATACATGTATTCTCTCCCAATTCCAGAAGGTAGAAGTTTTATCAGATAGGGTTCCTTCTGGAGGCTTCGAGAAACTGTCTTGGCACCTTCCTCTCTCTTACATAACCTTCTGCTCTGTGTGCATCTCTGTTCTCTTTTCTTTCTATAAAGATACTAGTCACTGGATTTTGGGACACATCTAAATTAAGGATGATTTTATTTGGAGATTTTAACTAATTATATCTGCAAAGACCTTATTTCCAAATAAAGTCACATTATGAGTTTTGAGTAGACAATAATTTTAGAGAGAACCCTATTTGACCTAATAATAGTAAGTCATCAGTATTAGTTTGCTAAGACTGCTACAACAAATTACTATAGATTGGCTGGTTTAAAGAACAGAAATTAATTTTTCTCATAGTTCTGGAAGCTAGAAGTCCAAGTGTAGGGTTAACTCAGAACACAGCTCCTCCACAAACTCAGAAGACTTGACAGCTGCTTGACCAGCAGCCAAGAAAGGCAGTGCGCTAAGGGCTTTCAGCAGTGCCTACTCCCAAGGACACTTCCTGCTGCTCCCATGGATGTTATCTGCTCCTGTAATAAAGCAGCACATTTTGCTCCCATCCATATGAGAAGGTGGCTGCATCCCCTATGAGATAACCCCTCCCTCTGTTTATGGTCATAATAAACTTTGCTTGCACTTGGTCAGTAGCAATTTTTCTTCCTGAAGATCTGACTGGCCACTGTTGAAGCTTCTCTGCCTCATGAGTAATAAATAGCATTTCTCACCCCTCTGGTCCTCCTGGTGGTTCTTCTGGAATAGCCAAACCCAGGTGCAAGTTCCAGGCCTGGGTATCCAGTGTTACAATTGGCGAAATAGGCAGGACATCCCAAAAAGTACCCCAGTTTAGTCAACCTTGAGTAAGGGGGAGAAAACACCTGATAGGGGTCTGCTGAAAGAAAACCCTGGGTGGGCCTCTGGGTCCATGTTTTTGAGGTGGCAAGCTGTTTAGATTCTTGGGGCATACCAAGGGAATGGGGTTATGTCTCCAACACACCTATGGGCCTTTACGGGTTTTACTGAAAATAGGGGAATTGTGTTTTTTTTAAAAGTAGTTGCGGGCCATAGCAGTAGCAGTGAGCTGGCCCTTTCTTCAAAAGCTGTGTGAGGATACCACTAAACAGTTGCAAACTAAGAAAAGGATGAAGTGGAAATGGAAATAATGCTAGAAAGAGACTTGCAAGTACACAGGCCAATAGCAAGGATATTCTGGGATGACAGTTAGAACAGATTAGTGAACAACTGTAGGATCTAGCCTGCTGCTTTGCAAAGGTTTGAGGGCAAAAGCTAACGAAAGATCGTATACAGGCGGTATTGTACAGTCTGAATGAAACCTCAGTAAGTGGGATCTCATAGCAGAAAGTGAGTCTGAATTAGATGAGGAAATAGAGGTATACTTCCCAGAATCTGGCTGCCAAGTTCTGCCAGAAAAGATCGGAGTCCATCGTGCAGTGGCTACTCCACCTCTGAGATGAGGAGAATGACATAATACTGTCTGGGGATGAACTGACCCAGATAGACTCTGTCACCACTTGCTCTTCATTGTACCAATGCATACATGGGACAATCCAATATGTAGAAAATGCATCACTGCTTATTGGCTTATGGAGGGCTGCTGTGGGGCTTGGCCAAATGAAGGTAATTTGCTGATGGTCCAGCTGTGCTGAATAGCTATACCAGAACTACAGGTGTTCCTTAGGGTGAGGGGAATGCAGCATGCTATTTACGTGGAACCATTTGAAGGCCCTGTTGTGGTGCCATTTTCTACAGGTATGCGGTACCACATTATCCAGTCAGCCCCACTGGCCTATCATGGTATTTGGATGCCCATTCTGTTTCCTTTGGTGGGGAGGACAATGGAAGCGGCAACTCAGGCTGTTGACCATTTGGAGAAATTGAACCAGACAGGCAGGATCAGGGGGCCCAAAGGGTCCAGGGGAAAAAAAAAGTCAACTCTGGGTGTGCAGGTGGAAAGTAAGGATGGCCGTGTAAAGGTTTCCAGAAGACAATTATGAATAGATATGATAAGGGGCAGAGTCGACCTCCAAAAGATTTATAAGAAACCAAATACAGTACTGGTAGCCTTGTGACAGCAGCTTAAATTGGAACAAAAATTACAGCCCCTGATTGACAGGCAGGTGGCTGTCAATGGAACTCAAGTAGAGGACACTCTTGACTTCCTGCCTAGATGACTTTTTGTGGGACTACAACATGTCCAAAATATTCACCCAACAGTCAAGATCAATTCATCTTCACCTGGGAAGGACAACAATGGACTGTCACTGTCCTACTGATGGCATATATCCATAGTCCCACTATTTGCCACAGTTTTGTGGCTGAGGATTTGACTGGCTGGCCTAAACCTTCCACCATACAATTGTATCATTATATTGATGATGTAATGCTAACCTCTGACTCTCTTTCAGACTTAACAGCAAGCCATACCCTGCCCCACTCCATCCCCCTCTCCTTTTCAAATCCTCTGTAGAACTGGTGAGGACAAATAAAATACTTCTAGAAGTTACAAAATATATTCATAAATTTCCAGTCTAAAAGCTGTTAATACTTACTTTCTAACTGCCATTAGAAACTGAGGTCTCTAAGAGTTAAAAATTTATATTACAATTGAAAGGGAAATGTATGTATTTAGTAATAGAAGGTATAAGATATAGATATTTATTTTAAAGAAGATTAAAAGAAAATATTTTATCCTGAAGTTGGTTATTTCTAAATGACTAGGAAGAGGTAAACTGAAGGGATGAAAGTTGCAGAAGACCTGTAAAGAAAAATCTGAAAACTTTATAAAGGAAACTTTATATATGGTTAAGCTAAATAAGATTTAAAATATATTTAAATGTCAAAAGCAAGCTAATACAAAATAAGAGTTGTGCTTTCTCCCTCCTCTGCTAAATAAGGCAAGTTTCTGAAACAATTGGTTTGCTACTGAGATTATGGAAAAGGTTTCTGCCTGAATAAAACAAAGATTCTGTATTTTATCAAAATAATTTTCCATGTTTTATATTGTTTTAATCAGCCCCTTGGCTACTTGAGAAAATTGAATCTGCACAATAGTAAGAACTAAGTTTTACTAATAATCATACAGATAAGAGAGTTCCTTTTTGTTCCTACTTGCTCCTCTGGAATTCAACACTTTTAATGAGTAAGTATCCTTACTCTTGTGGAAATGTGATTATTTGCATAAGTTCAGTAAGAATCTGTTCTGTTTATAAGAGGACATGATTGGAAACTAGTTTTTATCACTAAGCTTTGATTGGAGTGTCCATATTAGGAGGAATGCAGAGACTCAGGTGGAATTGAACAACTTTAAGGAATTAAGATAGATTTATGGAAGCCAATAAAAGCCTTTGGAAATGTTGACCTGGTACCTTGCTCTCATGGTTTCCAGTGGCCTTCCCATGTGAGTAACTAGTCATACTTCTTGGCAGGTGCAGGAACCACAAGATATTTTGGAGATTTCAAGAAGAGAGGATATCACCTGAAACCTATAGGTATTGCAAATATCCTCTGAGAGCAAGTCTTTGCCTTAGCTTTTCTGGCCCTGTGATGTCTTTTAAGTTGAATCTGAAGTTTCCTTGTAAAATTCTAGCAAAGCAGAATTAGAAGTGACTATGTGATTAATAAATATTCTTGCTGGGCTTATGCAAATGACCAGGCCAAGTTTATTAAAATGACTTATTTCTCAAATGAAAGAATCTTAATTTGGTGTTTTTTGGTAAAAATAGGGGTAGATGGAAGGGAAAGACAAAATACATTTCAATAAAAATTTAAATACACCTATGTAAACATTAGATTCTTATGCTATTCATTATCTTCTGGGTTTTATTTTATTTTCTACTTGTAAATTAGATTGAGTCCTGAATTCCTTAGTTTTCTCTAATATCTATCTGTTTGTGGCTCTTCAAACATGTTTTTAATTTGTAATTTTTCTCCTAACCTATAACCAATAATTATTGAAAACTATAATTGCTTTTTCCAAGTCATGCAAGCTAAAGATGGACAATTTGATATAAAATTTGAGAGATTGCCACAATGGCTAATGTTTGAATAATCTCAGTGACTGGTGCTGTATGGACCACACAAAGAGTTTGCCCTGACATCTGAGGACATAATCAGGGATGTTTCAAGTTGTAAGAGATGCTTCCAGACTTATATTTAGAAATCTTTACTGACAACTTTACAAACTCAGAAGCTGGTTTATAATTTGCTTTAATTATTCCCCTTTGTTTTTCTCTTGTTTTCATAGGCATAGGAGGAGTCTATACATCGTCTAATACAACCTACTAAACCCACAGTATTACATATCAGTTGAATGTAGGACAGTTTCAATTCTGTAATCCCCGAACACCGCCCCTTTTTAGCAGAAAGCAGCTGAAGCAGTTGTCACCGCCCTTCCCTCATGATTGAGGAATAATCAAGAGACAGGGGGGAGTTGTAACAGAAATTGTAGCCTCAAGTGTTGCAGCACTTGAAGCAAACCCCTTAACCACTTGGTGGACCTCTTTGGGTTCTTGGGGCCATTACTTGGTAACAGGACTGCTTGGCTTACGTATACTGTTAGGATTAGGATGTAGTCTTTATTGTATTTATGATATATGGATGTGATATTCAAATTCTCTAACCACCCAAGGACTTTCTGTTCAGAAGAACTGATGCAAAGAATATGAGCTGGAGAAACTATGTCGGGTGGAGTGTAGGCTTAACTTAGAACACAGCCCCTCCACTTATTCAGAAAACTGAGAACTGCCCACCCAGCATCAAGGGAGGCAGTACTCAAAGAGCTTTCAGCAGGGCCTACTCCTAAGGACATCTCCTGATGTCCCGTGGACTTTATCTGATCCTGTAACCCAGCAGCACATCTTGCTCTTATTTGTCTTAAAGGGTGACTGCTCCACCTATGAGATAACCCTTCTGTTTGCTTGTGTGTATAAAAGCTTTGCTTGATCTTGGTCAGCAGCTTTATTCCTGAAGCTCTGACCAGGCCCTACTGAAGCTTCCTTGCCTTGTGAGTAATAAACAGCATTTCTCACCTCTCTGGTACTCCTGGTAGTTCTTCTGGAATAGCCAAACCCAAGTGCAAGTTCTGGCCTGGAGCTCCTGCATTACACCAAGATCAAGGTGTCTATAGGTTTGGATTCTTGTAAGACCTCTGCTTGGCTTGCAGATGGCTGTCTTCTCACTGTGTCCTCACATAGTCATGCCTATATCTGTGTTTATATTCTAATCTTCTCTTCTCATAAGGATATCAGTCATATTGGCATAGGGCTGACTCTTATGACCTCATTTAAACTTAAACTTAATTAAAGGTTTTTAAAGTCTCGTCACCAAATACAATCACATTCTGAGATGTTGGTGGTTAGGACTTTGACATATAAATATTGGAGGAGATACAATGCATTCCATAGCATAACCTAAGGAAAATAAGAAATTGAGCAAACACTTGTAGAAATAAAGATATATTAGTAACCAATAAACATAGAAAAATTGTTTAACACCAGTAGACATTCTGAAAATATCTATTAAATTCTCATAATAGAAACTTATTGTTTTAGCTCTAACAGATAAAGGCCTTGGAAAATGTAATTTTTATTCCATATACAAATTTATTTTATTCCATACAACAAGAGAAAGTTGAACAAATGAACAACTTTTCTTGGACATATTGGAGAACTGAGATTGTAGGGCAAAACACGACTTGGAAATATGGGTGAGATATGGGTGATTCCAAAGAGTTACTCAGATTACTCATGTGAGGCAGAAGGTGTTGGAGTCTTGAACTGACAGAAATATGGAATGGCCATTTTGATGAATTGATAAGATTGTATATGGATTAGCATAAGAGTGAGAAGCTCCTAGAAGCCTCAGCTTAGGAAGGGAGGCCCAACTTTTGTGCATTTTGCTTCCTGGACTCCAGCAGGTTTGCACAGTGAAGATCTGAAAAAGATTCTCTTATTTATTGCTTTGATAAGAATAGGGGAAGAGTAACCATTATAAAAAGCTGGCCACCTTATCTATAAAAAGGGCTTACTCTCCAAGGGGAAAGAACTTTACTCAGGACTTAAGTCCCTTGGGGGATGGGATTTCCTTTTACTCAACCTTCTTTTGGCCTTCCTGTCTCACCTAAGGATGCAGGGGTAAAAAAGAAAGAAAGAATACTGGAAAAATACCCGAGAATGTCAGAGATCAGAGACACACTCACGAAGAGACTGAGATTTCTTTATAAAATTACAGAAAGCTTCCCCTTCCTTCCATCATACTATCACACCAATAAGGGACTAGTACAACAGTAGTTGATTAAAGTAGACGAGGCTGCAAGATGCAGACTTATCTGAGAAGTTCTCAGGGAAACTCAATATCAACAGGAATTCAAATAAGGACACTAGTAAAATTTGAAGCCTCTAGCACTGTCTACATTACAGTAAACATTAAGCACAGTCAACTAACTTCTAGTCAGATTAACAAATATATTCACACTAAAAGTTTATCTGCTTCAGTTTTTATTATCTGATGTGATTGTATATCATTTTCAATTACACATTTGAGTAAGACAATTACACTGAAAGACTCTGAAGACCTTGATGCTATAAATATTATCTTTTGTGTATTTAAAGAATCACAGCCTTGGAACTATGGAATAGGTCATGCATATTATCTGAAGTATATTGAACATATTGATTTCATTACAATTTTGACTCATGCTTTGAGATGATAAATTATTACTAACTTCCTTACATATACTATATTTCAACAAGCTGTGTTAGCACTCTAACATTCTTGTGTTAAGTATAATGATGAATGCATATCTTCTTAATTGTTAGAATATCTTTATTATGTGTTGCTTTTTTGTTTGGTAATAGAAATTGACATTTGATAAATATTTTATAAAATTATTATTGTTGGCTTTGTAATGTATATGGAATTCCCTCTCATAATTACAAAGTAACTATGTAACATAGTAACAAAATCTACCATTTCAAAAATATATCAATGTTCATTTTCTTAACCAATAAATTTTTCCGCAAAGGTTGCGAAACTCTGAACATCTCAGAAAATGACGTGAACTCATATGACTAAACCAGTTGCAAAACTGAAGCCTAAATTAGATATTAGGCAATATTGTCCGCAGTTATGTGAATTTCTATAGCCTTTAGCCTCAACAAGAGAAACCAACAAAAGTTTCTTCTCCTGGAAAGATATAGACCATCAGACCCCTTATTACATGTTCTTATGACTGACCCAAATGTCACCATCAAATCTTTTTAGATTCTGCATCCTCTAAATGGCAGTACCATCAGAATCTAGAAATTATGTTACTACAGCTGAATTATGGCTCATTTCTAACAATGGTCAGGAGATAAGTGGGAGTTCTGGAAGTATGCTGTCAAAGCTCAAGTATATTTTATGCCTGGAAGTTTTTAAATGTTGCAGCATTTGTCAGTGTTTTTCAATATTTCCAACATTCGGTTTTTAAAACCTCAGATTCCTTGTTATTACAAATGGAAATATTTAATCTTTTTTATGGCTGAGTAATACTCCATTGTATGTATGTGCCACATCTTCTTTATCTAATCTGCTGTTGAAGAACACTTCAGTTGTTTCCATGTCTTGATCATAAATAGTGCTGCTATAAAAAGAGGTGCATATATTCTATGGATAAATGTTTTCAAATTTTGGGGGAAATAAGTAAGACAGAAAAAGTTGAGAACCATGTAATTTTATTTATATATGGGATATAAAACTAAAAGCAATAAATAATAAAACAAACAGAGACTCATGGACTTGGACAACAGTTTAATGGTTACCAGAGGGAAGTGGAGGTATAAGAGTAAAAGGGTATTGAATATACGGTAACAAAAGGAAATTTAACTTTGGGTGATGAACACACAATGCAATATACATAAGACATATTATTGAATTGTACACTTGAAATCTATATAATTAGCCAATTTCACCCCCAATAAATTTAATAAAAATAAATAAATAAAAATAAAACCCTGGTTCCTGGATCTTGCACTAGAAATCCAAACCCAGAAATAGAGTCAGCTTCTCAAAGGGGAAGGTCTTATATTTTTAAGTCACACAGAGATACTCATGTAGCCTGTTAATGAACTGGTGTTCAAGACTTCTATTCTGTATCCACCTAGCAGTGCCTTGTTATCAGAAGGCACTTTCTCCAAATGTGAGACTGTGATATACTAACTTTCCTCTCAGGAGATAGTTAGTTCCCCCTCTCTCCTCTCTAATCTTTTTGTAAATTATGTATCAGTGAAATATTCTATCATGTCTGAGTTTCTGATTGTTACTTATGCAGTTATGATAACTTTGCCCTGAATAAATGTGTATAGCTCTTATAACATTTCTTTTTACTAGATAATTGGACCAAATACAAATGTAACTAAACTTCAGAAAATTCCTATGGGGAAAAGAAGTCATATGCAATCTTTTTATTTCTAGAATGGTACCAAAATATCACAGTGCAAAATAAAAGGGGGAATTTAGAAGAAATAAAAAGCAAACTTAACTAGATGCTTTGCCTATGGCCTAGGGGGAAAATATAATGTGTTTAAAATTAAATAGACTTTTAATACTGATTTTTTCCCCATTCTTACCCACCAGAGAGAATTTATTAGTGATAATAATTCTTTACACTTTTAGAGCATATTTCACTTTTTTAAGTACTTCTCCATGAATTATTTAATTTCTCAGAGGTAAATATATACCTTACCCATATTGAACTTTGTTATCTGAATTCTATTCAGAGTCTTCAGAGCTCAGGTCTTTGCATCTGGTATTTCCAATGTTTGAAATGTTGTTTTTGTTTGTTTGTTTGTTTCTCTATAAATTTCCATGTCTGGCTAGCTCTTACTCTTTCTTTAGGTTCTAACCTGCATCTGGTTCAGAATCTTTTGTATTTGTTCTTACAGAATGGTGAATTAGACTTTGTTTGCACCCTGTTTTTATACAACATGATAATTTTCAGTTCTTTACAAACTGAGACTGAGATCTGTTCACCATCCAGCCTAGCATTATATTGGTCAATTAAAAGGCACCTTATAAAATGTTTAAAAAATGAATGAATATTAATAAATGAATATATATTAACATTTCCTTTGAAGCTAAGTATAAATCAAGTCTTAGTGAAGTAAAAATGATGATGTAAGGTAATATAGCAAACATATAGCTCAGACAGAAATTTCCTGAGGGCATTTTCCAAAGGGAAGGGATGCTGACTTATTTAAATTGTGTTCTGAGTACACTGTGAGAGAGAAAGAACATATATTAGTACCTCAATTTTGTAAAATAGGAAATTGTGACAAAGGACATAAAGTGAGAAGTTGAACTGTTTTGATATGATAATTCCCAAAAGCCAAACTGAGGTAAAGATTTGGGTGTAGGTAATCCTGGGGATTATCTGTACAAATTTATGCGTGGTTCCCAATCAGAGAATCTGACTGTAGTAAGTCTGTAATTACATTGTTTAACATTTTAGTAATAAAAATAATAGTCATGGAATATAGCATTGATCAAATATTTTTTATGTTCCAGTTACTGTGTGAAAACATTTTAATGGATTATCTCATGTACTTTTCACAATAATCATATAGAGTAGTTAATATTATCATTATTATTATAGAAGAAAAAACTGAAGCTTAGAGAGTCATTTTCTGGTGGATAGTACCTGCCAGATAGAAGTACTGGCAGAAACTATTGTTCCTTTGTTGAGCCCTCCCCTGACCCAACAGGCAGATATACTAAATCTCCATAAATCTGGCTAATATAATCTTTCCCTGTCCTAGTGATTACATAATATACCCCCATTCAAGTTGCATGCCCACCCAAGCAGCTTCCAGTGGATTCTCTATACAAACAGCCTGTCTTGGCTCTTGCTGTAAACTTTCCGAAAATCTCTTGAAGGTTAACAAACTCCAAGTAAGCAGCATCTGGCCTTTGTGTGCTCTGTACCTCTTACTGAGCAGCTCCAAGCCCAACATTAGCAGCATCAGCTCCAGTTTGTAGTTTAGCCTCTCCCAGGCACCTCCAAAACCAGCAAAAGTGGCAACCATCTATAGACCACTTTGTAGCTCATAGCAAATGGTTCCAGGAGCTGAACTTGGCCTGCAAAATAGACACTCTCATGAGGCCCCAGAAACAATACATCTGGTGGCCAGCTTCAGACCACACCAGAGTACCACCCAACCACTTCCACAAAAAACACATCCAAAGGGCATACTGGATAGGCAGGCACCAGAGCCCTGCTAAAGTGAATACTGCTTCATAAGGTCGGCCCCTGCACAACAGCTCCTCCACTGTAGTCATGGTCAGTCCTCACAACCAATCAGCTGAAGGTTCAATACTGCCCATTTGCATCCACATAACAACCAAGGCTCAGCTTCAACAGAAGAGTACACACAACACACCAAAAGGACACACCTGGAGCATTTGGCTCAGGGAACCAAGGAGACTGAACAGCTGGGCCCACAGGACACTTACTACCTAAGTACATTCTACCAAGGCCAGGAGACCTAGCAGGTCTAATACATGGAAACGAATACAGGGAGATAGCTATATGGGGAGACAAAGAAATATGTCCCAAATGAAAGAACAGAACAAAGCCCCAGAAAAAGAACTAAACAAAATAAAGACAAGTAATCTAACTAATGCAGAGTTCAAAATACTGGTTATCAGAATGCTCAATATTTCAGTGAAAACTTTAGCAAAGAGATAGAAAACAAACAACCAGTCAGAAATAAAGACTACAATAACTGAAATAAAGACTACATTACAGAGAAATAACAGTAGATTACATGATGGAAAGGATCAAATTAGAAATTTGGACACTATGATAACAAAAAGAACCCAATGAGGACAGCAATAAGAAAAAGGAATCCAAAAAAATGAGGATAGTTTGAAGGGCCTTTAGACAATATCAATCATAGCAACATTTGCATCATGGGGGTACCAGAAGAAGAAGAAAGAGAGCAAAGAATTAAAATCTATTTGAAGAATTAATGATGGGAAAGCTCCCTAACCTGGTGGAGGAAACAGACAAACAAGCCCAGGAAGCACATCAAGTCCCAAATAAGATGAACCCAAAGAGGTCCACACCAAGATATATAATAATTAAAATGCCAAAGGTTAAACCCATA